>OX393550.1:21402009-21769509 GCA_947650365.1 Chamaelirium japonicum | reverse complement strand
AGGGTTTAGGGGTTTAGGGTTTAGGGTTTAGGGTTAGGGCTTTAGGGTTTAGGGTTTAGGGTTCAGGGTTTTAGGGTTTTAGGGTTTAGGGTTAGGGTTGGAGAGGGAATGGTGGCTGGCCCAGCCAATGTCGACCAGGTCTAACCGACACGGACAATGTACTGTCGGCCTAGTTTGAACAGGAACGTTGTAGTATTGGCTAGCCGACACTGACACTGTTTTGTCGGCTGTATCTAAACGACTTCGACGCTGTACTGTCGGCTGGATCTAACCGACTTGGTTGCTGTACTATCGGTTCATTCTAACCGACATTAACGCTTTTCTGTCGGTCCAGTTTAACCGATTTTAACGCTGTTCTATCGGTTAGATTTCACCGAGCCAGACACTGTTATTTCGGTGCTGTTTAAGCGACCTAGACACTGTTCTATCGGCCAACTTTAACCGACTTTGACGCTGTACTATCGGTTGAGTCTATCCGACCCATACACTGTTTGACGGCCTAGTTTAACCGACTTGGACGCTGTACTATCGGCTATTTTTAACCGACATTGACGCTGTACTATTGGCTGATTCTAACCGAACCAGACACTGTTCTGTCGGCTGAGTCTAACCGACTTAGACACTGCACTATCGGCTAAGTCTAACCGACACGACGCCATACTTTCGGCCAAGTCTGACACGGAGGATTTACTTTCGGCCGATTCCAATCGACACGGACTCTGCGCCCGTGTCTTTTGGGCTCGGCCAACATTGCTGGCCCATGTCGGTTGGACTGGGCTGAGATTTTTGCACCTGTACTGGTTATATGGCCGACACTATTGTGCCCATTTCGGTTGGACATGATCGACGAGGCCTTGTTGACATTGCTGCGCCCATGTCGACTGGGCTTGGCCGACATTGCTGGGTGTCGAACTGCTCCCGGTTTGACCCGGCTGGCACTGTTGCGCAAGTGTTGTTGGGTGTCGACATTGCTGCGTGTCGCCGACACTGAGCCCTTGTCGGTCGTGCTCGACTGCGCCTATGCGACGTGTGCCTCGTGAAGGTGTGGCCTTGATCTTCTTTGTTCCAGGCCTCTGAGAAGACCATTACAACAATGGAATGAGACTACTTGGGGAAATCTCCTGACAGCTACAAGTAGTTGGTTCAAGAAATTTTTCTCAAACAGAAGGCCAGAACTTTGGTTAATTAAACTTCACATTTTTCCAAGCCACAATTACAAGTAAATAGGGAAAATTGAGCTTTTGGACGACTTAAGAATGATGCTGAGACTTATTTCCAGAATAAAAGGCGAGACCACTGATGACAATTAATATTCTGGATTGAATGATGATGATCATCATTTGATATTTGTGCCTACCTTTGGAGGAAGTCAAAAATACTTGCCTTCGTTTTATCGGCAGTCATGGAGCATATAAGTCACAGGCAACTGCTTAAATAATGTCATGGAGCTTTCAGGTTCATTCGCTTAGCAAATCTAATTAGTCTTCTCTGGTGTCGGTTGTGGGGCATGTGGGTGCAAAATCTGGCTAACGCCCAACAGTGGAACCCGCAGCCCTGCCTGGGGCCCACGAGTCCGACGGTGGGACCCGCAGCCTTGCCTGGGGCCCATGGGTACGACGGTGGGACCCGCAGCCCTGCCTGGGGCCCACTTGCACTATCTGGGGTCAAGTAAATCCCCCTGGGTATTTACCAAACCCCGGATATTTCTAGGAATATTTCTAGAATATTCCCCAGATAAACTAAGCCCTTATAAATAGCAAACCCTGTAAATAATTCCAGATGCCAAAATCCAAACCATAATCCCACTTTCTGTTTTCCAGAGCTCCCCGGGCTTTCTGGTTTTCAGATCCCCTTTCCACCCTCTGATTACTTGTAAGAAGCACTCATCGGCCTATCGAGAGTAGCTCTACTGTTTACTCAGAGATAATGTATTCAAAGGTTGCGTCTTACCGCACGGAGACGTAGGCTTCGGCCGAACTTCGTCACCACATCCTGTGTCATCTCTTCCTCTACCTTTCTACTCTACAGTGCTTTTGTGACAGCCCAACAAGTCACCACTCAGTGCTTCGAAGCGCGCCGCATCCCAAAGGGTAAAACCTTCAATCGACTGTTGGAGGAGGGTCACGTACGATGGCCGAAATCCTCCCCCACAGTTTAGCGCCGTCTGTGGGATCACGATCCTATCAACTTATAACTTCTAAGCTTTCCAACTCCTTCGGCAGCTGCTACCGGTTGCCTGGGCAATTTGTCTGTCTCCATCATTACACTTAAAGGGTGAAGACCGATCGATGGACCAGCCGGAGGAAAGCAGTATGCACCCAGACACTCAGCATCCAACGACTCGCTCAATGAGTTATCGGTTTGCGACAATCAATACTCGGAACAGCAACTCGCTGTTAATCCAAAGAGTTGCATGTCGGTATATCGCGTCGTCCAGGCTCAACCTCGACAATCGCCTCAACTCGCCGACCTAACTCCTCAACGCTCGGGGAAAGCGCACATCTCTCCCAGTGCTGATGCTCAAGCGTCATACCAAATCACAGCCGAGGACTATCAACTCCTCACCCTCATGAAGCAGAATGCCGCTCTCATGGTGGAAAGAGACTCCCTCCGAAAGATTGTCGTTGAAGTAGGAACTGACCTCCCATGGTCTGCCGCTGGCATCAAAGACGGAGCAGACGTCTACCAGTCGATTGACAAATCTCCTACTCCTTCCAGACGATCCATCGTCGACATCACTCGACGTTCTCTCAAATCCCTCTCGAGAGGACCCTCGCCTATTCCTCCCAAACCGACTGTCTGGGAGTGTCTCAGCGAGTCTGCTCGTCATCCCAAGTTTCTCGGCTCCGAGTCATCCTCCAAGCCTTGCATCGTGAGGGATATTCGAGATGATAGGCACAACTCCAAAGTTCGGCAACATTACAATGGTGATCGAACCCCAGTTGGGCATCGGACGATGAGATGGACTCCAACGCCCTCTTTGCCTTCTCTTCCTCCGAGATGCCTCTCTGACCAGCGAGGTGATCGTTGGAACAATCACGCTTTCGAAGGGCCACTTCATCAGCACGTTCTCCAAGCCCAATTTCCTCGAAGCTGGAAAGCCCCCGCTCTTCCCAGGTTTAACTGTTTAAAGGAAGATCCGACACTACACGTCCTCGCCTTCAAACAAGCATTGACACCATATGACCACGATAACCAGGTTCTATGTCGCACCTTCACTAGCAGCCTAGATGATATGTTGCTGGACTGGTATCACAACCTCCCTACGGCCTCCATAAGTCAATTCAGAGATCTGGCAGACCTTTTCATTCAACACTATCGGTTGAACATCAAACCGGAGAAGAAGCTGGACTCCCTTTACCGGCTCAGGATGGGATCGGATGAAACCCTCCGAGATTTCTCTCGAAGGTTCCGGAACGAGCATGCTGCGCTCTCCGGACATCACCTCGATGATGAAGCCATCATGCTCACATTCTAGAATGTCCTACGCTTTGACCTCCACATCTACAATGACCTTATCCGTAATCCTTCTGCCTCCCTCAGAGTACTATTCAATCGAATTCAAAAGGATATCAAGGTGGAGGACGATCGATCAAGTCGCTCGTAAGAAACATGACCTTGAGAAGCGCCTTTCTGATAAGGCACCAACAAGACTAACAGCTCAAGCTCGCAACGCTGAGGCTGAAGAAGATGAAACCTCTAAGAGGCCGAGGCAGGAAGACAATAGACCCGTAGAGCCTCAGAAGACCATGGGCACCAAAGGGAAGCAGTCCATCCACCGATCAGAGTAGAAGGCCGCCGTCGACTGTCAACAACTCGGAATGTCACTCATCTAAAATCCATGATGTAATATCTTCCGAGTTATCAATGAAATAACAGCTGTTTCAAGTTATATCAAAGACTATCAAATTTTATCTCAACTTCTACTCAACGACACAGTTAGTTCGGTTTGTGTTGTGACACGGTTGACTAACCTGCAACGCTACAAAGCTACGTGTCCCGATATATAGTTTCAACTGAAACGGCGCTTCGCCTAAGTCCAACAGGTACAAGGGCGCTACGTTGAGTACTTCGAATCATTGGCGTCGCATATGCTCCTGTTGTCATGTAAGGACACATGCACTAGTGCCTCGCCACAGTTAGTTCGGTTCGCGTTGCGACACGGCTGACTAACCTGCAACGGTACAAAGCTACGTGTCCCGATACGTAGATTCAACTGAAACGGTGCTTCGCCTAAGTCCAACCAATACAAGGGCACTACGCTGAGTACTCCGAATTATTGGCGTTGCACATGCTCTCATTGTCACGTAAGGACACATGCACTAGTGCCTCGCCATAGTTAGTTTGGTTTGTATTGCGACACGGCCCACTAACCTGCAACGGTACAAAGCTACGTGTCCTGATACATAGGTTCGACTAAAACGATGCTTCACCTAAGTCCAACTGATACAAGGGCGCTACGCTAAGTATTCTGAATCATTGGCGTCGCATATGCTCCCGTTGTCACGTAAGGACACATGCACTAGTGCCTCACCACAGTTAGTTCGGTTCGCATTGCGACACGGCCGACTAACCTGCAACGATACAAAGCTACGTGTTTCGATACGTAGGTTCGACTGAAACGGCACTTCGCCTAAGTCCAACCAATACAAGGGCACTACGTTGAGTGCTCTGAATCATTGGCATCGCACATGCTTCCGTTGTCATGTAAGGACACATGCACTAGTGCCCCGCCACAGTTAGTTTGGTACGCGTTGCGACACGGCCGACTAACTTGCAACGGTACGAAGCTACGTGTCCCAATACATAGGTTCGACTGAAACGGCGCTTCGTCTAAGTCCAACCGATACAAAGGCACCACACTGAGTACTCTGAATTCTTACCCCCCGTCAATCAGTAAGTCCAAGGTCCCATCATCGGCATACAAAGACAAAGCCCAAGACGGCGACATCGTCTCAGCTCAAGGTGACAACCTTGGCATTCAAAAAGCAAAGTCCGTAGTAGGCTTCAGCGCCTCGGCACCTGACGAAGCCCGAGACGTTAGCACCGTCTCGGCCCAAGGCAACCTTCACCTCGGCATTCAAAGACTAAGCCCGAGGCAGACTTCCCCGCCTCAGCACCTGACAAAGCTCGAGACATTAGCACCGTCTCGGCCCGAGGCAACCTCCGCCTCGGCATTCGAAGACTAAGCCCGAGGCAGACTTTCTCGCCTCGGCACTTGACGAAGCCCGAGATGTTAGCACCGTCTCAGCCCGAGGCAACCTCCGCCTCGGCATTCGAAGACTAAGCCCGAGGCAAACTTCCCCACCTCGGCACCTGACGAAGCCCGAGACGTTAGCATCGTCTCGGCCCGAGGCAACCTTCGCCTCGGTATTCGAAGACTAAACCCGAGGCAGACTTCCCCGCCTCGGCACCTGACGAAGCCCGAGACGTTAGCACCGTCTCGGCCCGAGGCAACCTCCACCTCGGCATTCGAAGACTAAGCCCGATGCAGACTTCCCCGCCTTGGCACCTGACGAAGCCTGAGACATCGATAACGTCTCGGCCCGAGGAAACCTTCACCTCGGCATTCGAAGACAGTCCGAGGCAGGCTTCACCGCCTCGGCACCTGATGAAGCCCGAGATGTTGGCAATGTCTCGGCCCGAGGTGACCTTCACCTCGGCATTCGAAGACAAAGTCTGAAGCAGGCTTCACCGCCTCGGCACCTGACGAAGCCCGAGATGTCAGCACCGTCTCGGCCCGAGGTGACCTTCGCTTCGGCATTCGAAGACAGTCCGAGGCAGCCTTCATCGCCTTCGTCGCCTCGGTACCTGACGAAGCCCGAGACGTCAACACCGTCTCGGCCCGATGCGACCTTCGCCTCGGCATTCGAAGATAGTCTGAGGCAGCCTTCGTCGCCTCGGTACCTGACGAAGCCTGAGACGTCAACACCGTCTCAACCCAAGATGATAACCTTGGCATTTGAAAGCAAAGTCCAAGGTGCTCCATACCGTCTCGGCATTCGCAGACAAAGTCCGAGGTAGGCTTCGCTGCCTCGGGACCTGACGAAGCCCGAGACGTTGGAACTGTCTCGGCCCGAGGTGACCTTCACCTTGGCATTCAAAAGCAAACTCCGAGGCAAGCTTTTCTGCCTCGGCACCTGACGAAGCCCGAGACGTTGGAACCGTTTTGGCTCGAGGTTACCTTCACCTTGGCATTCGAAGATAAAGTCCGAAGCAAGCTTCGCCACCTCGGCACCTGACAAAGCCCGAGACGTTGGAACCGTCTCGGCCCGAGGTGACCTTCACCTTGGCATTCAAAAACAAAGTTTGAGGCAAGCTTTTTTGCCTCGACACCTGACGAAGCTCGAGACGTTGGAACCGTCTCGGCCTGAGGTTACCTTCACCTTGGTATTCGTAGACAAAGTCCGAAGCAGGCTTCGCTACCTCGGCACCTGACAAAGCCCGAGACGTCAGCACCATCTCGGCCCAATGCGACCTTCGCTTCGGCATTCGAAGACAGTCCGAGGCAGCCTTCATCGCCTTCGTCGCCTCGACACCTGACGAAGCCAGAGACGTCAACACCGTCTCGGCCCGAGGTGACCTTCGCCTCGACATTCGAAGATAGTCCGAGGCAGCCTTCGTCGCCTCGATACCTGACGAAGCTCGAGACGCCAATACCGTCTCAACCTAAGGTGACAATCTTAGCATTCGAAAGCAAATTCCAAGGTGCTCCGCATCGTCTCGGTGCTCGCAGACAAAGTCCGAAGCAAGCTTTGCCGCCTCGGCACCTGACGAAGCCCCCAAGACGTTGGCACCGTCTCAGCCCAAGGCGACATCCTTGGTATTCAGAAGCAAAACCCAAGGCGCGCGGCCTTTACCTCGGCATTCGATGAAGCCCGAAGTCCCGCTTCGACATTCAAAGATGAAGCCCGAGGCGGCCTTCGCCTCGGCATTTAACGAAGCTTGAGATGACCTGCGCCTTGGCAAACACTCCCCCTACCAGCCATTGGTAGGGGTCGGTGTGCGCCCGATGGCCGAAGCTGGATGACGTGCCGGTAGGTGCGACAGCCAACGCTGGAGTTTAGGCTCGCTTGATAAACAAGACAAACACAGGCCAAGGCTCGTCTCAGCTCGTGGTGAAACGGCTTGGCTCGCGATCCCCAAATGAGTTAGAGAGGGGGTGAGAGTTAGAAAACAAAGAGTGAGAGTGGGTGAGAGAAGAGAGAGGATAAGAGAGAGAGAGAGAGAGAGAGAGAGAGAGAGAGAGAGAGAGAGAGAGAGAGAGAGAGAGAGAGAGAGAGAGAGAGGGTTTCAGAGGGTGCGATCATACAAGCACTACAACATCTCTCCCTCTCCCCTCCTCAAAACCGACCAACCTCCTCTCTCTCCTCCTCAAACCCGACCAACCAACTCCCCACCAGACCACTCCACCCAACCATGAGAGAGAGGGTTAGAGTGAGAGTGGGTGAGAGAAGAGAAAGGTGAGAGAGAGAAAAACAGTGAGTGAGAGGGTGAGCATGAGAGATAGAGAGAGGGTTTCAGGGGGTGTGATCATACCAGCACTACAGCACCAAACCCGACCAACCTCCTCTCTCTCCTCCTCAAACCCGACCACCACCATCACCCGACCAGCTCCTCTCCACTCCACCATCACCCGACCACCACCATCACCCGACTAGCTACTTCCCCTGCCTCCCACTCGACCACCCCACCCGACCACCCCCCTGTTGTTCAAATCGAAGAGTGAGAGAGTGTGAGAGGGATTCAGAGAGGTTGAGAGGGTGAGAGAGTGACATTGAGAGAGAGAGGGAGAGAGAGAGGGGATTAGAGTGGGAGAGTCAAAGAGGGGTTCAGAGAGGTTGAGAGGGTGAGAGAGTGACAGTGAGAGAGAGAGAGAGAGGGCATGGGAGTGAGAGTAAGAGTGTGTGTGTGAGAGAGAGAACCCGACCACCACCCCACCCAACCAGACCCTTCTCCTGCCTCCCACCCGACCAGTCCAACCGACCAGAGCACTACACATTACCCGACCAGCCAAACCCCACCCCCCTTGCCCTTTTGCCCCCGAGGCCGCCCCCAGCTCCCCCTTGGGAGGTGCGCTGCATGCCTTACCTCCCCACCCCGTGGGGAACGCATACCCATAAGTGACCCTCTCTCCCCCCACCCGACCAGATCACCACACAAAACCCGACCAGGTGTTTGGCCTGGTCGGTTTTGGCAGTGACACCAAAACCGACCAGCCAAACTCCCACCCCCCCTTTGCCCCTTTGCCCCTAAAACCGAGGCCATCCCCAGCTCCCACTTGGGGGGTGCACTACATGCCCTACCTCCCCACCCAGCGAGGAACACGCACCCATAAGAGACCCTCCTCCCATTCACCTCTACGTCTAAATACACGTTGGGTGCCATGGACCAAAATGAATATTCGAGTTGTTTAACTCACGTTTTATCTTGTTTTTCCATCTCAAAATGATAGGCTCTTCGGCTTCATTCTCCCCTCAACTCTAATTTCCCTTATAGACGGCCATACGAGGATCGCACTGGCTTTGAAATCGATAAATTTCGAATCCGGATACTCACGATATCTCTCGTCGTACATGGCTCCGGGTCGCGATTTCACATATTTTTTCTTCACCATTTTGGTTTTTTGCTCACATTTTATTTTATTTTTCCATTGCGATACGATAGTCTTATGGGTCCTATACTTCCCTTGTCTATGGCCGCCCCTGTAGAGGGTCACACGAGGATCACACTGGCTCTGAATTCGGTGGATTTCGATCCCGGATGCAACCACTATGTCTCGTCGTACGTAGCTTTGGCTCGTATTTTTTAACCCATTTTTTTCCTATATTTGCAATCAACCCCCCCCCCCCCCCCCCCAACCTTTTTCGTTTTACTACCGACCCCTTATTCCCCTTTGTTTGCATCTGACCCCCCTTGGGCAGTTTTCGCCTACCCCGGCCCCATGGGGTCCCCTCAACATAACTCCGCCCCTCTGCCGGCATCGAACCCCCGATCCCAGTCGGCTAGGTGCCGACCCGTTCGCACCATGGCGTCCCAACCAACTAGGTTACCACCTAGCTGGTTGGGCGGGGGTATATGTACAGTCGGCATATGCACACCCGACTAGCCCCTGGCAGGGGGTCGGTGGGCGTGACGGTTAGCCCCGCGCAACGGGTCAGCAGACATACGACGGTCGGCCCCTGACAGGGGGTCGACAAACAAACAGCAGTCAATCTCGGATAAGGGATCGACAAGCAGATGATGGTCGGCCCCACGCAACGGGTCGGCAGACTGACTATGGTCGGTCCCGCGCAACGGGTCGACAGACGCACAACAATCATCCTCGCGTAGGGGGTCGGCTGACAGATTACGGTCGGCCCCACGCAACGGGTCGGCAGACAGACTATGGTCGGTCCCGCGCAACGGGTCGACAGACGGACAACAGTCATCCCCGCGCAGGGGGTCAGCTGGCAGACAATGGTCGGCCCCACGCAATGGGTCAGCAGACAGATTACGGTCGGCCCTACGCAACGGGTCGGTAGAAAACTATGGTCGGTCCCGCACAACGGGTCGGCAGACGCACAACAGTCATCCCCGCGCAGGGGGTCGGCTGGCAGACAATGGTCGGCCCCACGCAACGGGTCGATAGATAGATTACGGTCGGCCCCACGCAACGGGTCGGCAGACAGACTATGGTCAGTCCCGCGCAACGAGTTGGCAGACGCACATCAGTCATCCCCGGACAGGGGGTCAGTAGGCAGACAAGGGTCGGCCCCGCGCAATGGGTCGGAAGACAGACGATGGTCGGCCCTATGTAGTGGGTCGACAGACGCACACCCGACCAACCCCTGGCAGGGGGTCGGCGGACCCAATGGTCGACCTCACGTAGCTGGTCGATAGACAAACGACGACCAACTCCGGACAGAGGGTCGGCAGACAAGTGACCGACTTTGCACTAGAAACTCCCAACCAGCTAGGTTAACACCTATCTAGCTGGGAGGGGGTAACTGTGGGTGCAAAATCTGGCTAACGCCCAACGGTGGAACCCACAGCCCTGCCTGGGGCCCACGAGTCTGACGGTGGGACCTGCAGCCCTGTCTGGGGCCCATGGGTATGATAGTGGGACCCGCAACCCTGCCTGGGGCCCACTTGCACTATCTGGGGTCTAGTAAATCCCCCCGGGTATTTACCAAACCCCGGATATTCCTAGGAATATTTCTAGAATATTCCCCAGATAAACTAAGCCCTTATAAATAGCAAACCCTGTAAATAATTTCAGATCCCAAAATCCAAACCATAATCCCACTTTCTATTTTCTAGAGCTCCCTGGGATTTCTGGTTTTCAGATCCCCTCTCCACCCTCTGATTACGTGTAAGAAGCACTCATCGGCCTGTCGAGAGTAACTCTACTGTTTACTCAGAGATAGTGGAATTAAAGGTTGCGTCTTATCGCACGGAGACGTAGGCTTCGGCCGAACTTCGTCACCACATCCTGTGTCATCTCTTCCTCTACCTTTCTACTCTACAGTGCTTTTGTGACAGCCCAGCAAGTCACCACTCAACGCTTCGAAGCGCGCCACATCCCGAAGGGTAAAACCTTCAATCGACTGTTGGAGGAGGGTCACGTATGACGGTCGAAATCCTCCCCCACAGAGGATTTCGTGCCGTTGTACGTGACCCTCCTCTAACAGTCGATTGAAAGTTTGACCCTTCGGGATGTGGCGCGCTTCGAAGTGCTGAGTTGTAACTTGCTAAGCTGTGATACAAGCACTGTAGAGTAGAGAAAGAGCAGACATAGGGAGTGATGATGGAGTTCAGCCAAAGCCTATAGATCCGTGCGGCAAGACGTAACCTTTGAATCCATTATCTCTTAATGAAGTAGAGCTACTCTCGACAGGACGAGGAGTGCTTCTTACAAGATGTAGAGGGTGGAGAGGGAATCTGAAAATCAGAATGCTTGAGGAGTTCTGGAAAACAGAAAGTGAGATTATGGTTTGGATTTTGGGGATCTCGAATCATTTACAGGTTTTGCTATTTATAGAGCTTTGGTTTATCTAGGGAATATACTAGGAATATTCCTAAGAATATCCGGGGTTTGATAAATATCCTGGGGGATTTATCAGACCCCAGATAGTGTAAGTGGGCCCCAGGCCGGGCTGCAGGTCCCACCGTCATACTCGTGAGCCCCAAGCAAGGCTGCGGGTCCCACCATTAGACTCATGGGCCCTAGGCAGGGCTGTGGGTCCCATCGTTAGGCATTAGCCAGATTTTGCACCCACAGTTACCCTCCGTTACCCTCCCAGCTAGATAAGTGTTAACCTAGCTGGCTGGGATTTTCTGGTGCAAAGGCGGTCGTTCTTCTGTCAACCATCTGTTTGGGAATGCTCGCCATACATCTATCGTCCCATTGCGTGGGGCCGATCGTTGTCTGCCTGTCGACCCCCTATCGGGGGCTGACCGTTGCGCCCGTCGACCCCCTACTAGAGGTTGACCGGGTGTGCGTCTACCAACCCGTTGTGTGGGGCCGACCATCATTTGTTTGCCGACCCCTTATCCAGGGCCTACCGTTGTGCCCGTCGATCCCCTACCGGGGGTCGATCGGGTGTGCATCTACTGACCCATTGCGCGGGGTCGACCGTTGTTTGTCTACCGACCTCCTATCCGAGGCTGACTGCTCTCTGTTTGTCGACTCGTTGCGTGGGGCCGACTGCAATTCGGACGGGTTGGATCGCGATAGTCGTCAACCCGAGCTCAACCTGAATGGTAGAAGTCTCATCCCGTGCCCGTAATCCATCCAACCTGACGACCTTCAACCTGCAGTCCTGAACACGAGCTTAGCCTAGGAATTTCAAGCTCGGGTTAGCACAAATGGTGGGTCAGGTCGGATTGGGCCATTGAGATAATGTTGTTTTGTCACTTTTTGCGTGTTTTAAATTTGGGCTAATGTGTGAGAGGTCCCTGACAACATATTTATCTTGTGAACAGGACCCCCTAAAGTTTTTTTTAACCTAAGGTCCCTGTTTTTTTTCAGTAAACCCGAAATTATCCTTTCCCAACTCTCTTCTCCCATCTCTCTCTTGACGAGACCACCGCTGGTGAGAAGGGAGGAGGTGGGGCTTCACCTGGTGCATTGCACCCCACGCCACCCCGACCGTGGCCACCACCAATCGTGCATCGCACCCCACGCCAACGGCAGCCACCGCCGATGAGGAGGGAGGAGGTGGGGCTCCGACTGGTGCATTGCACCCTACCCCGACACCAGCCATTGCCGACTGGTGCATCGCACCCTAGACCGACGGCAGCCACTGTCGGTGAGGAGGGAGGAGGTGGGGGTCCGGCAGCGGCGAGCAGCGAAGGTGGACAATATGGCCTGGTTGGTGTTCACTGGTTTGGTGGCATGGCAAAAAAGATTTAAAACAGAGGCTATTTTTTGTTGGTTATAAATTGCTAAAACAGAAATTAAGATGGCTATTATGTTTTGCAAACATAAAATATAGGGGGCAATGAAATGAGATATACAATTATTTATGTTTGATAACTTTGAAAATTAGCAATGACTACAATTCACTTTTAATCAAAAGTTAATTTGTTTAGATGGATTATAACATGTAATGTTTAGATAGAAAAACTAATTCTAGTAGTACTAGAACAACATAGAATAACTAATTTAGCACATAAATGTATAGAGATGAAGGGAGAGGAAATAGCCTGGGTCGAGGCTGTGGGCACCGAAATTAGCCCACAGGTCGAACCCGACTCGCACACGTAAAATAGGCCTGCACACAACGGCCCACGGGTCGAACCCGACCCTCACACATAAAATAGGCCCGCACACAATGGCCCGCATGCGAAACTTGGCCCATAAACAACGGTCCGCATGCGAAACTTGGACCATACACAACGGCCCGCATGCGAACTTGGCCCGTACACAACGGCCCGCATGCGAACTCAACTCGCACACAATGGCCCATACATAAAAAGGGCCTGACTTAAAGCAAACGGGTCCCACCGGACCCGCTACCCGAACTCAAAAAGAGGCCTACCGGCTCCCCTTTTCATGGAAAACCGTGCCCCCTCCCTATAGGGAGGTGCGGTCGGCCATAAAGGGAAGAAAGAAAAAGAAAAGAAAAAGAAAAAGAAAAGAAAAAAAAATCCTAAACGCCTCGATGCGGGGGGAGGTGGCGCGGACGTCTACACAACCGTAGATCCGCGACGATCCCTCGATCCGACGGATAAGATGACATCGTGTCGCCATGCAATCGGAAGGTGCAAAGATGACGACGTATCTTCAAAGATCAAGTCACATCTTGCCCGTAACCACCCCAAACAAAAAGGAAGGGATCAAGGTTGTTCTCCCAAATAAGGGAACAATATCTTGAAGGTTATGGGGGGAGATATTGGATGAAACAAAAATATTTCAGTCATATCTCTCCCAACCTCCCCCCTTTGCCTATAAATAGAGGGGGTGGGGGAAGGCATCAAGGGTCGGAAAAGCTGAAAACGAAAGGGCTTTGTAAGAGAAGCTCCAACGCTTGAAGACCGAAGGCTTCATGAGGAACGGCAAGCACGTCATACGGGAATACTTGGCCCTTCAAGTCCTCATCAACGTAAAAACCTTGCACTCGAAGATCAAAGCTTCGACTCCTTGCACGAAGAAGAAAGCTTGGAGAAGAAGACCCGGAGTCGTCGTCACCCCGACTTCTCCAACGATCTTTATCAACTTCGAAGACGCCATAAGCAAAGGCCGGAGAAGAAGATCGAAGCCGGCAACACCCGTTGTCTTCGTCAACAAATATCGACGCTACAACCGTCGCACGGTTACCGGTGCCATCCCTACCGTCTTCATCAACAAAAGCCGACGCTATAACCGTCGCACGGAGATCGGTGCTACCCTCGTCGAAAAGCCAAGCCGACACCACAACCGTCGAGGAAGCCGGAAGAATAAAGAAGCCTAGAAGAAGTAGCCATCGCCGTTCGAGAAGAAGATCGAGTCAAAGCTAAAGCCAAAGCCAATGCAAGAAGCCAAAGCAAACGCACCGGTAAAGCCTGCGCCAAAGCAACGCACGTGCCGAAGCCAAGCAACTACGACAGTCACGAGCAAAGCACCGCACGTTCTAGCCGATACGACGCGAAGTCCGGAGGAACTAAAGCATCGCAAGCCTCTACCCGCCTACGTTCAAGCGCAAGCACCAAAGCAAAGCAAAAGCCAGAGCCACGCCAAAGCAACGCCAAAGCCGAAAGCCAAAGCCAAAGCCGACGCCAAAAGCACGATCGACGCCGCGAACCGACGATCAAGGGCGCCGAGATCTAGCAAGGATCGAGGAAGACACGAAGACCGAGGAACGAAGCCCAAAACCTCATTAGCCGAGAAAGCACGAAGCACGGATGGGACAAAATCAACGGCCGATACTCTTTAGCCTCTCAAGAAACCCTCACCCTGTAAAGACCTCTGTCCTGGGTAACCCCTTCAGAGCTCTCGCACGAATACCACGTGGAGACGCAGATCAAAGGGACCCTCCAGAGGATCTCTCCCACAATCTCCTGATCAAATATTCGTCGCACCCGGACTCGCCACACCCGAGCCCCCCCGGATCCCGGCATCTGTAATCTCGTGTGCTCGCAATAAAGACGACCCGAATCTTTTTCTGCGCATACAGAGGCGCAAGACGCTGTCCTAAGATTGGATTTGCCCTCCTCAGTGCGGAGCTCCCAGCTTTCGATCTTATAGATACAACGACCCTTTGAGTTCCCCCGTCAGCACGACTTCGAGGGAACAAAACAAACTCAGCTTATACTCGAATCCCAAAAACGAAAACGGACAGGATCTATCTTCAAATCAGGCCAGAAAATCACCTTGAGATTTGAAGAGGCTGGAAGAACTGCTTTCAGGTTTTTCTCATAGAGGGCACTGGTTCAGCAATGACAGAAAGAGGAGAGGAAGAAGAAGGCTTTGGTTTTCTCTTTTTTTTTGAAAGGCTGAGGCTCAGGGCATTTAATAGGCATTGAGATAAGGTATTTTATAAGTTGTTAACAGGGGGAGTGCTTCGAGGTGGCGGCTGACGTGGATAGGAGATATGATAGTTGGGAGGTTGCCCGTTGGCGTAATGATGACTGTTTGGGTGGCTCCAGGTGGCAAGATGATGATGGCTGGTTCTAGGGGAAAGTCTCAACAGACAGCAAGCACAGCTCAATGACCCAAAAAGAACAAAGCAACAAAATCCTACTAGAAGCCCATTCGCGTCCACGCGGCTTGCGAGCCACAAGCCCAGCTCGGCTTGGCTTGGCGTGCACGCGTGTGGTGTGTGAGGCCTTAGGCCCACAAGATCTTTACGACTTTACCATCTTCTTGGAGGGACTACCCTTGTAAACCTACTACTAGTTCTTCCCTATATCGATATGGGACTAAACTTAGGAGGGTTTGCAAAAGAATGGTTGAGGCCAAAGTTTGATCCCTTGACTTTTACCAAAAGGGAAACCTCATTTAAGTGGACTCCGTTAGCCACTTGGCCAACAAGTTTTATTTGTTAAAAGGAGTACGTAATTTAGTTTTATATTACACCCAATATTTTCATCCACAGGTTTTCAGATGCCTTGAGCTTAATTGGTCTCTTTGTCAAGGACGGCTCACTAGCTAAGTCTCCCTTTAAATTTTAAAGAGAAAATTACCAAAAAAAAAAAAACCTAGTTATACTTTGTTATACTTATACCAATGGGGTGTCTTCCGTGTCACGGCTTGTTCTCCTTTGAGGGTTTGGTTGGAGGGAGTTGGAACCGACATGTTCCAACTCACGTGGGTTCCGATTAAGTGGCTGTTTGGTTCCGTACAGAGGCTCCTAGCCAGATGAGTTTCAACTTCTCCGTGGGTTTCGATTGTATAGAAAACACGTGAGTTTGTACCCCATGGTTTTCAGGTGGAGTTCCAACTCATTCCGTTTGTACCCCACGCGTGAGTTGGAACACGCCGGTTCCAACTTCCTCCAACCAAACAGACCCTGAGGTGGGAATACGATCCATGCCTTTCAGTTTCTACAAGAAATGTTGGGTATCTTCGTCGTTTCATACATTTGTGAAGCCTATATGATGTTTTTTATTTTTTTGGTGAGTACACTAAAGAAAGCAAATCATCCTCAGTACAGCTTGTCACTGAAGATAGAAGCATAAGCTTCGATTTTTTCGGGCCTTCTCCGCAACCCCCCAGAGAAATATGTGGTATACCAGCGCTAGAAACCAAGACTACGAATGTCGCTAGCAAGAACATCAACCACCTCATTGCCATCCCAATAGATATGAGAAACTCACACGTGGCCCTTTTTTTTTTTGGTATTGAGGTGGAGGTCAGAAAAAGACCCCATGGAGGTGCCACATGCCGGCACAAGCAGGGACGACCACAACTGGTCCAGAACAGCCGGAAACATCTCCGGCAGACAAACGATCGGCCGACACACCGGTGAATCTAAAGCCACACTCCGGCAAACCGCCAAGACCCCCAGATCCGGGGAGCAAGCAACATAAAACAAGAAAAAGATGAAAAACCAGAGCAAAAAGAGGCAAACAGCGCCAAAAACCTGCAGATCGACTAAGAAGAAGGAATCTCCGACGGATCCGCCTCCCTGCCGACGAGTCGCTGCCGCCGCCGCCTCGCCAGGAGCCGCTCACCGGCCAGAGGAGAAGATCTGGAGATCCACCAGCCAAGAACCTCTCACCGGGGCCAGATCTAACCATCCGCCTGAAGCCGGCAAGAAATCGACCCCGACGCCGACGCCGACGCCGACGCCGGAAGAGGGCCGCCTACCGTCGAAAGACTCGAGAACTCCGAGCACAAAATCGCTGCCTGCCGGGACACCCTACTTACAAAGGGAAGGAAGAGGGCAAGTCCGCATCCCCAGAGCGGAGAACCCCCAAAGCCCGGCCTCCCAGTCACCGCCGGCGGCACCCGAGGAGGCCAGAAGGGGCGATCACCGGAGATCGAACCATAGGGAAATGGAAAGACAACAATAATCCTGTAACAGCGGATGAGATGCTTGTTGGGACTAGAGAGTATCGCCGCCAACAAATACCTTTCACCCACAAATGAGCCCCAGGCTCTCGTTGGATTGCAGCTTTGATCCCGAACCAAAGGCCAGGTACCTCGCTCTCCCACATCGAGCCAGTGTGAGCCGTCACAGAGCCACAACAAGTAACTCCCCTTGCCAGTCACGAACCATGAAGTTGTACCCGGTGGAGGATGAGCGGGCGTCGAGCTGTCGAAATTGAGCTTAATTTTCCCCGGATCCGGTGGGTACATAAAGATCCGACAGGTGCACAAAAGATCCAAGGAGGCGAATGAAAAAGACACAAATCGACTCAAAGGCCCAGATTTTTTTTTACCAAAAAGGGTTGGGATCGTGGGTTACTGGAAATAGTTTTCAACAGCAAAGGTCAAGCCGAATTTTTTTGAAAGACTTGGCCAATTTTTTTTTTTATGATGTGATACTATTAAGGGCTTTTTTTAAAAATATTATTATAAAATAAAATATTTAGTTAAATAGCGGTTGATTAAAACTTTTTACCATTCTAGCGCTCTGACCGTCATGTGGTAGGTCAACGCTGTAAAACGTGCTAAATTTTTTTTGCCTGAGTTAAGAAAGATCCGGTATCCGAGTTAGCGGGTTTAAACCCGGTATTTTGAATACCGGATTTAATCGGAGCCCCCTTATATAATGTTTTCACACTTAGCCGTTTTCTTATTGGACTTCGAATGAACCTGGTATCCATAATACTATCGGGTTTACCTTAACTCGAAAAAAAATAAAAAAACTTTCAGCATGTTTTATGGTGCTGATCTGCCACGTGGCGGTCAGATCGTTAGAATGACAAATAGTTTTGGTCAGCCGCTATTTAGTTAAATATTTTATTTTATAATAATATTTTGAAAAACAGCCCTACTATTAACTAAAAAAACGCGAAGGGTTGAAAGAGGGCGTAGACTTCCTATAAAAATCAACTCACTCCCTTCTCTCGGTTGTTCTTTTTGTATGTCTTCCTCTGTTCTCTCTCTTCCTCCACCGTGATCATCTCTACAACGAGAGAGAGAGAGAGAGAGAGAGAGAGAGAGAGAGAGATGGGGAATTGCCTAACTGCCCGTGTGAAATCTCTCAGCCCCTCAAGCACCAGGCCTTCAAGCCCAGGTAAACCTTCTCCCTCTGTTTCTGAAGAACAAAAGATTAATTGGGTCTCGCATGCCTTGATGTTTAGCAATCTCAAATGGGTTTCAGGAAAAAGGGAATTAAAATTGAAACAGAATCATCAAAGACTGAATATTTCCCTTAAACTCTAATCTGGGTTGCCATCAAAATCCCTTCTTTCCCCCTCCAATGCCTCAGAATCTAAGTTGAGCTCTTATCCTCCTCCCCATTTCTCTTTGCTCTTCTCTCTACAACCACAGGGCCTTCGACGGCGATGACCGGCAGCACCGCCACCTCCGCCACCACCACCGGAAAGCTATTGAGCTCGAGCAATAGCATCTTCGAGCAGTCCACGGGCAGCAACACGAGCACTGATGAGGTGTACCCCAATGGCCGGATCCAGGAACCGTTCAACCTGAGGATGTTCACCTTCACTGAATTAAGGAGCGCCACCAGGTGCTTTAAGCCCGAAACACTTCTCGGCGAAGGCGGGTTCGGGAAGGTGTACAAGGGGTGGGTCGACGAGAAGACTCTGAATCCCGCAAAGGGAGGGGCAAAGACGGTGGTTGCCGTCAAGAAACTGAACGCCGAGAGCATGCAAGGGTATGAGGAATGGCAGGTAATTGTTTGAATCCATCCAATTCAGGAATTCACTGCTCTTTTCGATATCAATTTCAATTCTCTACGCTGAATTTGGGTATTTGGTTAATATTGTTTTGGTTACTTAATCGATGTATGGTTATCATTTTGTGTTAATCAGGGGGCGGTTTGAATTTTTACAATCTCTATGTGTTACCCAAATTCTTGAAAATTTTTGACTTTTGGTTTTATATGATCGATCCTGGCATGATCAAATAATTTCAATCACGGCCATCGAAGCGCATGAAATTCTCTTCTAATTTTTATTCCCTTTCGAGTACGCTATTTTGTTTCTGATATTTCCGCGGTTTCATATATTAGTACAATTTGTTTCCAAATCCTTATATGATTCATAACATGCAACAAATTTATTCTTTGAACCAAAGCGTAAATATAGCTTCAATAGGTTTAAGAAGCAGATTGATTCTAATGTATCACCAATTTTTATTCTCAAAAATAAAAAAAAATGTTTGGCCAATTTTTATCATTTCCGGGTTTAGTAGCAATGAGTGATTGCACCTTGTTAGTCTAATTTATTTTCCGTATTTCACTGAACTGCAGTCGGAGGTGAATTTTTTAGGGAAATTTTCACATCCCAATCTTGTCAAGCTCTTGGGTTATTGCTGGGAGGACAAGGAATTGCTACTCGTTTACGAGTTCATGCCGAAGGGGAGCTTAGAAAACCACCTCTTTAGAAGTAAGTCTTGCGATCGATACTAGTGCTTCTTGAATTATTTAACACTTATTCTAACGGCAAGGAGATGCTACGAATCTTACTCTAATATTATGTAATGTAGAGTAAAATAATGTAATATAATATTTTTGCTTTGGTTGAAAATTCCGATAGATTCTCGACTCATCTATGAACATGTCGACTTGTATTGGAGCCAAGTTAGGCCCTATTTGGTTGTACGGAATAAACGAAGTAGAATTCAGATTTTCAATTCCTCCTCTCTATGGATTTTTGTCATAATCATCATCAAGAGAAGATTCTTTGTCTAGATATGCTGAAATTTAGCAATGTTGAAACCTTTGCCAATAGTGGACAATTGCAAAGAAAATTATATGATATTTGTTCGTACTCTCGCACAATATTTGTTTTTGGTCTCGAGTATTTTGAATACTTAAAAGGTATAGAAGCATGGTCCTTTTTTTATTGTTCGTTTTACAATTCTCTAAGTTGACCTGAATCTTTCTGCTGCTGATGAGGGCTCTGTTACCAAAATCTCTGATTTTTTGAGTAAGTCGCGTATAAAACGTGACTTATTAAGTAGGCATTTACTACGACTCTTTCCCAATTTTAACGTGACTCTTTCCTGATTTTTGGAAAAGTCGCGATTGAAAAATCACGATTTGCACGTTTTAATTCTGATTTACGTGTTTTAATCCTGACTACTGCTCAAAAATTTTGTTGGAACATTGATAAATATATATTTAATTTTTTTTTCTGTTTTTTTTCCCTTGACTCTACAATTTTTTTTTTTGATTTTTTTGACTTATCCCCTAGATGATTTATTCCTGACCTCCGACTTTGTAACAACGGATGAGGGAATGATCTAATTTCTAGTACTTGACTTGTAAAGGCATGCTGCAAGTAATTTAACAGACCCTTATTGGGCAGGAGGAGCAGCATTTCAGCCACTCTCCTGGAGCCTAAGAATGAAGATACTCATAGGAGCCGCTCGAGGTCTTGCATTCCTTCATACATCAGAGAAAAAAGTGATCTATAGGGACTTCAAGGCCTCCAACATCCTGCTAGATATGGTAAAGCTCATCTCATATGACTCCCCATGATCTCTGTTCTCTTCTTAATAGGCAGTGGTCTAATTATGTACCTTCATGTCGGTTGCTTTTTGCAGTATTACGATCCGAAGCTCTCGGACTTTGGCCTGGCGAAGAATGGGCCAACCGGTGCAGACACCCATGTAACGACACGAGTCATGGGCACCAGTGGATATGCAGCTCCGGAGTATGTCGCGACCGGTATGCATCATTTTGGATCCTTACGCACTTCATATGATTCACTAAAGAAATGATTGGCTGCACTGTCATGTTGTACAATTGAGGAACTTCAATTCATCCAATCCCATAATTTAGACTGTGTGCATAATATATTAGAATAGACTATGACATTAGAATCAAATGTTGACAAATTTCCTACGAAATGATTGAAATATGTCTTTTTTTTTTAAGGACCCGACATAGAAATTGTCTGAAATTTCAATAGCAACAACTTTCCATTCGATAGTACCAAATTTCTGCTCGACATATCGAAATGCCGGTCAATATGATTGATATTTGACTAAAATCCAACAACCTCGCTTTTTTTTTTTCTCTCCAGATAATTGCACTGAAAAATTCCATCTTTTCAGTAAAGGATTCCATCTTTTTAGGTCAAAATTTCTGTCATTTTTCTGCATTCCAATCTTTTTTCATAACCGATATTAGACTGATATTTGACCGAAATCAATCGAAGTTTGACCTAGGTCTAATAACTTTCCACCAAAATCTTTTGTTAAAACATACAAACTTCATCTACATTTGATCAAAATCTGACCGATTTTCTTCTCTGGACCAACCAAAATCGACATTTAAATCCTTGATTACAACAAATTAATAATGGAAGTGGCTTAACTCATGCAGGTCATTTGTATGTGAAGAGTGATGTGTATGGATTCGGAGTCGTGCTGCTGGAAATGCTCTCGGGGCAACGGGCTCTCGACACAAATCGTCCAAGTGGGCAGCACAACTTGGCCGAGTGGGCTAAACCATACCTATCGGATCGCAGAAAGCTGGCTCGCCTGATGGACCCCCGGCTTGAGGGACAGTACCCATCGAAAGCCGCTCTCCAGGCAGCCCAGCTCAGTTTAAATTGTCTCGCGGCGGAACCTAAGAACCGGCCATCAATGAAGGAAGTTTTGGAGACTCTAGAGCTGATAGAGGCGACGAAAGGAATATCGAAGGATCAGTCGAGAGCTATTTCGCCCCAACCTACGCCCCGCAACCATGGCCATATCTCGACAAACCACCGTGCCGGTTCTGGCGCTCGGATGCACCACCACACTCCAAGACCACGATAATACCGGAAGGGCTTTGGTTTAATCACATGCGCTTGTAGATCAGACCTCAATTTTTTTACGTGTAATATGTTTGTTGATATTTTTATTATACGGTGTTTATAGGAGTAAATGAGGATGTGATGAATGATTTGTATCGATACCGATGAATATAATCGGGCTATGAGGCCAGGTTTTTTTTTCTTGTCGCAAAATTGCTCCTTACAAGCCCATGAAGAACTTGGACACAGGTGCCATATCATTTGACCTGCTCTTTCTTTGGAAACTTTGTACTTGATTTCGGAAAATTTGGTTGGGCTTCTCGAGATGATGGCGGTGGATCACCTGTTTTTGAATTTTTTTTTTTTGGTGGTTGTTCGCCGGATGTGGCGTGGTCTCCGCCAGTGAACGGAGTGGTTTGTCTATTTTTCTTTTTTAGGATTTTTTAAGGATGCGTTCGGGCATCTCGTAGTACGCCAGTGTGGCGTCTTGTTGTGCGCCGGTGTGGTGCTTTTTCTGGTTTTGTTGGCTGCCTTGTTATCCGCCGGAGGTTGCAGTCTTCCCCTATGTTGAGCCGGCATGTGACGCCTCCTAGGGGTCCGATTGTGACTCCCACCTTGATGATGAAAAAAAAAAAAAACTTTATAGTTGATTGGGCTTGAGAACTTAACCTATTGATGAAAATATTTCGGCGATTCCGCCGGCTATTGCTCCTACCTCGGTTGTGGTTCCGGGTGATTGTAGTTAGGGCTGGCAATTTTGGACCCAACACGGCATACCCGACCCGACACGAAGTTAGCGGGTCTGGGTTCTTGGTTAGGGTTAAACGGGTTCCGGTCGACACGATAGACCCGTTTAATAAACGGGTCAGGTCCGGGTTTAGGGTCTGGACATGGTAGACCCGGGAAGACCCGTTTAAAAATCAACGGATCGTGTCGGGTCTATCCGCAATCCGATACTGTAATATATAGTACTAGCGGGTCTATCGTGTCAGGTCGGGTCGAGTTGGATTGGGTCGGATCGGGTCAGCTGAATAGACCCGTGTGGTAAACGGGTCTTATCGGGTCTACCCGTTTATTAACGGGTCGGGTACGAGTTTAGGATCTAGACATGGGTTTTGGCCACGACCCGAAACTAGACAAGATACGAACCCGACAAGACCCGTTGACACCCCTAATTGTAGTAACCAGGCACGATCAGGTCATGGAAGAGTAGTGGATGATGGTTTAGCCATGTTTCAAAAAAAAAAAAAAAAAAAATTGTATTAAGAATTGTCCAACAATGAACATAATTGTGCTTTACACAGCAATGTCAGGTCCTGATCACCTTGAGCTAGAAAGTCATAAAGCTTGAATTGGCTTCTGGTGTGCAGTGATGCTGCTGGTTGTTGTGGCATTGCAGTTCCATTATGATGACTTTGAACGGGTCGTCCCAATAGGTAGTCTGGTCACCCAAGAAACCCCTCCCTCTCGGAAAAATTTTCAGCACATCCTGCCTAAGTTACAACCGTGGGGTCCACTGCGATTCAAGAGACATGGGGTAGCACGCCCCAGTACATGGGGTTAGTGGCCCCCGGCATTTAGAACATGCTGATAGGCTCTGGACAACAGGTGTAGCGTACACAGGATTTGAGCTCCTCCCTGCCCTCCATCCTTTATTGTCATTAAAAAAAGAGATTATTAACCAAAGACCCCACTAACGAACCCAATATTAGGATAAATCTGGTAAAACATTTCATTTGAGTTCCAACCCCTCTAACCAACCTAAGTTTAGGAAAAACCCGTCCTAGGATTTTTAATCCTGATACCACCCTCAACTGCCCTCCTCTCTTGATTGGCCATGGCGGAGGCGGAGGAACAGATGGAGGTAGAAGCACAGGCGCAGGTAGAGGCAGAGGCGTAGGAGACCGGGAGCAGATGGAGGCGTCGGGTGCGAGCGGCGGAGGGTTCGGAGGTTTAGGTTCTATCCTATGGTATGTAGATTGGGGGGGGGGTGGTGGTGGTTCGGTTATGTCCGGTGGTGGCGGCGACGACCGGGGGTTCAGTTAGGTCCGGCAGGGGGGGGGGGGGGGGGGGGTTAAGCTAGGGCGAGGTGGGATTCGGTTAGGTCTGACGGTGGGGGCGGGGGCTGCGAATAAGTGGCAACAAACCTAAATTCGAAAGAAGATGAGGGACATTTTTGTCTATAGGGATTTGAGCCCAAATAAAAAGATTATCGGGACTGCAGCTCTACGATGGGCTTCTTGCTAATTCTCCCTTAAAAAAATTTTAAAATAAGGAGTACCCATTCCTCTTTGGGCACTATGAAGATATTCTCACGCTTTATTACACGAAGGAGAGATCAATTTTGGCCGGAAGACTAGAGGACTTTGACCTTCTGAAGTCAGACCTGCCTCCATTTAATCTTGGGCAAATTGTATTAAAAAAACCCCTGAATTTAAAACACCGCACTTCATATTGGTCCCTTAACTTTATTTATTGAAAAATTTGACCTCTGGACCATGCTCTATCTGCATTTAATCCGCTCCGTCAACTGTTTATCCTTAAATACCCTTGTCAATTTCTAATTAGACTCAAAATGGCATTAGAATTTTTAACTTACGCTTACTAGAATGGGCTATTTTCGGAATAAAAGTTGGCAGAGGAGGCTAAATGTAGACGGAGCATAGGTTAGGGATCAAGTTGTTAAAAAAAAAAAAAAATTAACGGACCAATATGAAATGAGGTGTACATTATAGTTGAGTGGAGATTTTGTATAAATATATATGGGGAGGGATACTCTTACTCATGGCCACTTATATAGTTACCTATGATCCGTGCCCTCCATTAGATTCCGACGTACGGTTCGGATTAGATGAGGAGTTAAAGCAATGGTGTCAACAATAAATGCCCCTATTAAAAGCCTATAGCCAATTCATTCGCACGAATGTGTCCATTCTAATTCATTCGTACGATCCATTCTAATTCATTCGCATGATCCATTCTAATTCATTCGTACGATCCATTCAAATTCATTCGTACGATCCATTCTAATTCATTCGCACGATCCATTCTAATTTATTCGCATGAATGTATCCATTCTAATTCATTCGTATGATCCATTCAAATTCATTCGCACGATCCATTCTAATTCATTCGTACGATCTATTCTAATTCATTCGTACGATCCATTCTAATTCATTCGCACGAATGTATCCATTCTAATTCATTCGTACGATCCATTCTAATTCATTCGTACGATCCATTCTAATTCATTCGTACGATCCATTCTAATTCATTCGCACGAGTGTATCCATTCTAATTCATTCGTACGATCCATTCTAACTCATTCGCACGATCCATTCTAATTCATTCGTACGATCCATTCTAATTCATTCGCACGAGTGTATCCATTCTAATTAATTCATACGATCCATTCTAATTCATTCGTACGATCCATTCTAATTCATTCATACGATCCATTCTAATTCATTCGCACGAATGTATCCATTCGAATTCATTCGTACGATCCATTCTAATTCATTCACACGATCCATTCTAATTCATTCGTACGATCTATTCTAATTCATTTGTAAGATCCATTCAAATTCATTCGCATGAATGTATCCATTCTAATTCATTCGTACGATCCATTTTAATTCATTCACCCGATCCATTCTAATTCATTCGTACGATCCATTCTAATTCATTCGCATGAATATATCCATTCTAATTCATTCATATAATCCATTCTAATTCATTCATATGATCCATTCTAATTCATTCGCATGAATAGATCCATTCTAATTCATTCGTACGATCCATTCTAATTCATTCGCACGAATGTATCCATTCTAATTTATTCGCACGAATGAATCCATTCTAATTCATTCATACGATCAATTCTAATTCATTTGTACGATCCGTTCTAATTCATTTATACGATCCATTCTAACTCATTCGCACGATTCTATTCATTCTAATTCATTCGTACAATCCATGCTAATTCATTCGCACGATCCATTCTAATTCCTTCGTACGATCCATTCTAATTCATTCATACGATCCATTCTTATTCATTAGTAGGATCCAATCTAATTCATTTGCAAGAATGTATCCATTATAATTCATTCGTACGATCCATTCTAATTCATTCGCACGATCCATTCTAATTCATTTGTACGATCCATTCTAATTCATTCGTAAGATCCATTCTAATTCATTTGCATGAATGTATCTATTCTACTTCATTCATACGATCCATTCTAATTCATTTGCATGATCCATTCTAATTCATTTGTACGATCCATTCTAATTCATTCGTACGATCCATTGAAATTCATTCGTACGATCTATTCTAATTCATTCATACGATCCATTCTAATTCATTCGCACGAATGTATCCATTCTAATTCATTCATACGATCCATTCTATTTTATTCGCACGATCCATTCTAATTCATTCGTATGATCCATTCTAATTCATTCGCACGAATATATCCATTCTAATTAATTTGTATAATCCATTCTAATTCATTCACACGATCTATTCTAATTCATTCGTACGATCCATTCTACTTCATTCGTACGATCCATTCTAATTCATTCGCACGAATGTATCCACTCTAATTCATTCGTACGATCCATTCTAATTCATTCACACGATACATTCTAATTCATTTGTACGATCCATTCAAATTCATTCGTATGATCCATTCTAATTAATTCGTATGATCCATTCTATTTCATTTGCACGAATGTATCTGTTGGGGGTAGCTGAAATCGGCCCTGGAGTTCGCCCCCCCCCCCCCCCCCCCCCCCCTCGTGCTCACCAAATCACCTTGACAGGGAGCGAGATCCATATTGGGCTGAAGGGGCCTAGGCCAAGGGCACTCATCAGAGCTCGCCTAAGCTCGTTCAGGAGCTCGCCTAAGCTCTTTCAGGAGCTCGCTCAAGCTCGTTCAGGAGCTCGCCAAGCTCGCCCCGGAGCTCGCCAAGCCCGCGCGAGAACTCGCTTGCAGTGGTAGCGGGAGTTAGACCATCATGCATAACAAAGACACCGGCATCGCAAACGCCCCTGGCTCATGCAGGAGCTCGCCCAAGATTGCGCAGGAGCTCGCCCAAGTTTGCCCTTGCTTGTGGATCTCATAGATGTTAGAATTGGTGAGGTCTATAGCTCGTAAAACCTATAGTTTAGCTATGTATGGTTGATAGTATAGGAATGCATATTGGTACGTACCTTAGTACGTGTTCTGATTACAGAACAGAGAGCCATGGCTACATGGTAATCCACTTGAGTGGGAGACTCAAGGGACTGGTCCCATGTAACCTAAATACGTTCGCAGCTCTGATAAGGGTTGGTCGCCCTATCAGGATAAGCTGTTGGGATGACAGAGCATGGGTGTCTCCACCACGGTCATTACCAGGCACAGTGTCTGTGGCCGAACGGAACCAACACGGTGCACAGATCGATGAGCAGACATCGGTGCACTAAACCGTGTTTCTGCTTAGGGTAAAACGATCCTAAACCCTGAGGAACCATGTCTGGTGGACTAACCAGTTGTGTGGTGCTTTGGCGCACCAATGTGTGAGGATCCGGATGCAATGATCCAAAACCACGGTGTACTGGGTTATCCGGCTGGCGTTGCATCAGCATGTCACTTCTGCAGGCTATCCACACCCCTAACGGGAGGTGCATTCCTTGGTCTGACCTATGTCGTATTAAACCCTGGCCAGGTGGTCATCAGTTGGACTGGTGACGGATCCGGTTGCTCGAAAGAGTAATCAGAGATACGATGTATGTGGTCAACCTGGAAGGAACCAAGTCATATGAGCACTCGAGTCTGACGGTATTCTCCACTGCTCGAGTTGCGTCATGGCACCAGTTGGAGGGACAGCGAGTTTACCATACTAAGCGGAGAGTAGGGGTATGAGGGAGAACATAGTAAGTCCAGGAGAATTGGAGTGCAGCCTGTGTCGCACTCTGGGTGGCTACGCAGGTTAACTCGGACTCAGAGGATCGATGGTACACTCGGGTAGTGTGTCGATCGAGTCTGAGTTGGAAGCCATGAACCCTGGTCCCTGAAGGTTCCACCTTATCGACATTATGTATGGTTCTTATACCATCTCCTCGAAACACAGAACGTAGTTAGAGGAAGTGAGAAGTCCAAGCCTACGCTCCGTGAGTGCTTCGCACTAGTGCACGGTAGATGCGTAGCTACGTGTGTGCACTAAGGGGAAACCCTAGGTTAGTGCAGAGACGCATGTAGCAATTCCTTGTCATAAGTGGACTTTGCCACATGGGTGCGATGCACCGGGACATGTTGCGAGTTGACTAGTTGACTTCACTAGAGGCACCCTACGGGAACCTCAGAGAATAGTGAAATCACTGGTGCACTTCACTTATGTGTGCCTTGCAAAGTCTCGTACACGAGGAACGGCCAACTAGTGACATAAGGGCGTTTTGGTCATACCATGCGCCACTATGCACTAGGGGGCCGGCCTTGAGTGTTGAGAGACTGGTCAAGGCCGGCCCTATTAGTTTCAGGAGGTTGTTGCCTCCAATGAAACGACCGGTCAAGAGGCGCAAAAAACGAGCTGGTTTTGACCGTTTTCGAAAATAAGAAAAAGATAGAGATAAAAAAAGAGATATATAGGGAGAGGTTTGAATCAGTCAATCATATCCGCTAGGCTTATCCATAAGGGTAAGGCCGACCCTATATAAGGCATAGGGAGAGAAGGGGGGACGAAATTATTGAGCCATGCAAGCCCTAGGGCCGGCCCAAGCCATGGGGGAAACCCTAGCCACCCCTTCTCCTCTCTTCGCATCTCCTCTCTCGTCTCTCTCTCCCTCGCTTGCGCCATTGGATGGCGACTCGTCTTCCTCATGTGGTGTTTCGTAGAAGGAGAAGGCTCGTCATATGGAGGCACTCAGAGATCCATCGACGAGGTGCCGTGCATCGTGTGAGATCGGGTGAACTAGAAGACGTCTCCCGCAACCTTTTGCTGTCCAGAATCTGCACAGAAAATCAGCGTTGTTTCTGTGATTTCGGGAGATACAGAAGTCCAAACGACGTGAAACTTGTTGCAAAAGTTGCGTCTAGAAGTTGGCTACCTGCAGTCCAAATTTCAGCCCAATCGGAGTTTGGAGCAGAAAGTTATGGCTGTCGCACCGAAGCTATGTCGAGCAGATCCGTAGCCCGTCTCCATCGACAAAGAAGAAATTTGTCGCGGTGAAAGATTCCGCACGCAGGTATGATCTCTAATAAGTAGATCTAACATAATTAGAACATGCATACATGCTAGATTGTTCTTTTGCGTTAGATCGTCGTTAGGGGTTCGCGTAGTTGCCATGCTAGTTCCATACACGCATATGTAGATCGTTTCGATAAAAATTTCGATATGTAACACACACCGCCTACGGTCCTCGGACCTCACTCTGCTTCCGCTGCGGGCCTCTACCATGGATTTATTTCCAACAATTGGTATCAGAGCCCGCTAGTGGTGTGCGTTTCATGTTTTTTTCATGAAACCGTCATGTGTGCGCATGAATAGTATGAGCCGCCATCGGGGTTCTACGAGTAGATCATGCATAGTATATTTTTGTGTGTTCTATGAATCGTTCTTGCAGGGCGCCGCTTCTAAAATTATTCTGGATATGTGATTACTTGCTACCGGGGGTCGGACCCCGTGTTAGCAATTTTGTCTAGATGTTTTTTTTCTGTGTGTGGATAGATTTTAGAGCCATAGTCGGGCAAGAGGTGAAGATTTACTACCCTTGATTCCCAGGCTTTTGCTAGGTTTGTTTTCCTTTTCTTTCTAGGAAATTGTGTACGAGCGAGCACTTGCTCGAAGCGTACTAGATCTTTTTCGGTTACAGATTGAATAGGAGGACTTGCCGTGGAGATTCACCACCGGGAAGATGAGCGAAACCTTGGAGGACGATGCCGATCCGACGAAGCGTACACGATGACGGCAAAGGGTAGAAAGCGTCAGGAGATCGTATACAGAGGCTTGCACCGGATCGAGGACCTTGCGAAGGAGACAGAGAGCCTGTGCTGTGCCAGTCAGGTTCAGGGGTCGGACCCTGAACTTGATTCAGTTGTGTGCTTGTTTCTTTCAGTAGTTCTTTATATTTCTTTAGAGAACCCCGATGCGATAATTTGATTATCTGTGTTAGAGGGATGCCCTTTCCCCTCGGGTCTTAGCGACCTTATTAGGATAGGATTCCACTAGTGATGCATATTATTTAATTGACCCTTGATGATAGCATGAATTCCTCACATTTGGTTATGCCCCCATTAGGTCAACACCCGATTAGTCGGGTGTGCCTATTTGGCAAGCATCGAAACCTAGAATGAGTTGGAATTCTACTATGACATCATTCGTCAAATTTATAAGTAAGGCGCCATGGTAGTGGAAGACCTTTCCTGTCAGTCTGACCTTAGGCTAGGCTCCAGGGCATTAGCGTGATAGCCAAGTTTGCGGAGCATCGATGTTCTTGGAATATGTAATGTGACCCTTGAGTGGAGAAATCCACTCTAGGCAGGGACTATGATATTTTGAGATCGATTAATGCTTCGCGAAAGACTTGAATGCTAGTGGGAGCACGGTATGACCAGGGTCTAGTGTATAGGTTGTCGTGACCTTAGTGTACACTCATACTTGTATTAAATAACCCTCAAATATAATAAGGGATGTGTAAGAGGACTTTTAGAGATCCTCTGGCCTCCACAACCAACTGCTCTGTGTCTGGGTGGAAGGGCGTAGCTCGACACCCCCTAGGGTGAGGGTTATGTTTTTCTATGCCAGATAACTTAGCGGTCTCCTTCAGGATATGGTAGTTACGGGGCCAGGAGAGAAGGGCTTTTTATCCCACCCTAGTGGGGGCCGCATGAACTCCCGTGCCGTAATTGCTTAGGCTTGTGGGTAAGCATCCGAAGTGGACGTGAGGCATCTGTTGCTTGCACAATGGGGATCACGTGGCACTGGCCAAAAGATAACCATGGTCCATCAAAGCCCTTAGTTGGCAGATTTGGACTGGGTCAAGGAAAGGCCCGTGTAAGCGGATTGATGCTGCATGATGCCCCCTAGGGCAGGTGTAGTCGATTCCGAGATCTTACATACATGGTTAATTAATCCATAGATGTGTCTTCGCTGTGAGGGTAGCGTTGGCATTTGGATATAATTAGCTTATTTTCAAAATCCATAAAATAAGTTATTTTGCATTCGTTTTCATTCAACCATATAGTTTCCCTATCCGCTATCCCATAAGACAACCAGTTATCGGGTCTCTAACTACGTAGAGCGGAAGCGCTTTCTTTAGCTTATGCATAGGGCAGTAAAAACGTACATTGACATATAATCTAAGTATCCCTGTATTAGACCTAATGGGTCCAGATATCACTAGGGCACTAACTAGGGCATATGAAGACTGGCGAGAGTCTAAGGAGATGTGCAAGTGCTATGTTATAGCAGACTTGCGGACAACTCTTTAGAAGCGAGTCAGAGATATACCGGGTCTTCTCTAATTAAGTTTTACTTGCATTAGATGTCTGGAAGGCGAAGTCAGTCGACTCATCGCTTATCCACCAAGATACTTGTCGGTACCGAGATGTCAGTGGGTATGCTTGTTCGGGAACACATCTTTGAGTTCCAGAACGAACTAGATTCCAAAGACATGGTACCAGATGACGAGGTGGTGGAAGACGTCTGTCTTGCATCCTTGTCTGGAACCTTCGAAGGCGTTATCAGAGACTTTAGCTTTAACAAGTTAGAGATGATAAATGCAGAACTTCTAAGGAGATTTCCAAGAGACATAGGATGGGATCAAGATTAAAGGCAAAGCCTTTAGTGCTTAACCTAGGTCTTCTATAGAAGAACCTAAGGGAGTAACTTATAAGAGATCGAATACTATTCTAGTGCAGAAACTAGTATGGACTCCTAAGTTTGGTAACGCTAAGGACAGAAGTGTTTCTGTTTTCGCGACTATAGAGGGTATTTGAATATTGAGTATGGCCTCAGGATGTTAGGAGTTGAGTCGCTATCTAGTAGCAGTTCTTATGCTTCTTGGAATATAGACTTCGGGTTTACAGAGATTCAAGGAAAGCAGAAGGCTACTTTATAGTGAATTAATCCTAACATAGGTACTGATGCCATAAGCCGCTGCGGAAGCTGTTAGATATGATTGTCTTAGTTTTTCCGAAACACGGATTTTGATCTTTAGAGATGTAGTTCTGTTTCCTCCTAGGTAAATAAAGTTTTTAGTTTTAGACAGCACCGTTGGTGTGTATCTTAAACTGAATAGATAGCTTCATTATTAAAGGAATAGATCAGAAAAATCTCTTTGTATTTAATCCTAATTCGGAAATAGATTTCATGACAGCTGCAGCGTCTAATTAAAATTCATCTAAATCCTTCGGAGAAGCTATCCCATTTGTGACCCCTCTGATTTAGATATTCTGCCTTAGATAAATTCAGAGATAACAGAAGGCCGAGTTTCTGTTCACATATTCATCGGAGATCCTTCTAACCTCTGAGTGTAATCTGGAAGGCATAATAACTAAAAGGGCCACAAAAGGTATGGGGGTTAGTTAATTTTGACGTCTATGGTTCCAAGAGCGTCCAGACAATAGGAGTCTTCTCGATTTAATCGAGAGAATGAGAACCTATCGGATGGGTTCCATAGGATCCTGAAGGAGCATGGGATTATCTCCCAGTTAAATGCTCCTAGGATGAAACGTCAGAATGAAGTCTCCGAGAGAAGGAATCGGACCCTGTTTGACATGGTCCGTAGTATGATGAATATTGCCAAATGTACTACCCACCCTTTGGTGGGGTTGTACCTTAAAACAGTAGCTTATATCTGAAACTCTCTCTCATCTAGATCAGTGCCTCAGACCTATAGAGAGCTATGGTCTAAGCGAAAGCTGACACTATAGAGTCTCGAGATATAGGGTTGTCTTGCACTTGTGCAAAAGGACAAGAGGGATGAGATGGAGATGTAGTTCCAAGTATATCTGTTTGTAGGTTACCCTTAGGAGGCATAAGGTGGACTGTTCTATGATCTTGAGGTTTGGAAGGTAATCGTTTCTACGAATACCATCTACCTAGACCAGGATTATATTATAAACCATAAGTTTACCGGTAAGGTAGTTCTGGGTGAACTACTGGGTACTGGTAGAGAGTGCGTATTTGAAAACGTAGTGGGAGTAGATGATACAAGAAACTAGTATACCAGACACTGTAGAAACAATTCACTTTTGTACCACCACCACTTCGTCGTTGTGGGACCATTAGAACTCCTGAAAGATACTATGGAGAAACTTCGATAGTTAATCCAAAGTTTCAGGAGGATGATCCCTAGAGCTACGAAGAAGTAGTGGGAGCTTCCGACAACTCTGACTGACAAAAGACCATGGAGGCAAGCTTGCATCAATGTCCCTTGGAACAGTCTCGACACTTATAGCACTATCACCCTTCGGGGTGTAGGAGGTGTATAAGAAGAGCACCCGGTTAAGACTTAAGTAGCTAGATTAGTTACCAATGGAGAAGGGATTGACTATGTCAAAACCATCTCACTGGTAGCTATGCCTAAGTCTATAACGGATCCTCTTAATCCATCACAGCCCATTATAGTTGGGAGATCTGGTTGATGGATGTCAAGACAGTTATTCCCTAACGGGAATTTAGAAAGGACATATGGATGATGTAGCCCCAAGCTTTGTGTCAGTAGGTTAGGAAGATTTGGAATACAAGTTGCAACGGTCCATTTATGGACTGATGCAAGCATCCAGGTTGGAATATCTATTTTGATCAAGGGAATCTGCTAACACGGATTTGATCAGAATGAGGATAAACCAAGATGGTACAGGAAAGGTGAAATAGCTACAAGGGTATATTTAGCACTTTACGTTAACGATATTCTACTGATTGAAAATGACGTAGGAATATTGTTTATGGTAAAGGTTTGTAGTCATCACAATTCGATGTGAAAGACCCTAGTGAGGCGAGTTATGCTTTGAGAATCAAGGTAACTCGAGATAACCAGAGCAAGATTCTCTTGCTGTCACAGGCTACGCACGAAGATAAGATTCTAGCCAGATTCGGTTTACGAGGCTAGATATCTATTGTGCAGCAGGAAGATGGGTCGGTTTCAGTCGAACCCGGGTCCAGATCTCTGGACCGATGTGAAGGATATACTCAGGAATCCTCATTAAGTAAGGATTGTGAGTTAGCTTGCACTTCATAGGTCCTGATATCGATTGGACACACAAGATCTGACTTTGGTGTCAGATGTGAGTTCCAGAGAATCGATTTCAGGGATTATTTTTATCTTGGGATTAGAAGCGGTAGTTGGTAGAGTGTGAAGCAAGAGTGCATCACAGACTCTACCATAGAGGCTTAGCACGTTGTTGCGTGCGAAGTAGTATATCAGGTGGTAAGGCTTAGGAAGTTCTTAGAGAACTTGGGACGCGTACCAGAAGCTCAGTTATCTGTTGTTGCAACAGAAGAGCGGTAAGCAAGGTGTTGGAAATAAATCCATGGCAGAGGCCCGCAGCGGAAGCAAAGTGAAGGTCCGAGGACCGTGAGCGGTGTGCGTCACATATCAAAATTTTTCATCGAAACGATCTACATATGCGTGTATGAAACTAGCATGGCAACTACGCGAACCCCTAACGACGATCTAACGTGAAAGAACAATTTAGCATGTATGCATGTTCTAATTATGTTAGATCTACTTGTTAGAGATCATACCTGCGTGCGGAATCTTTCACCGTGACAAATTTCTTCTTTGTCGATGGAGACGGGCTACGGATCTGCTCGACATAGCTTCGGTACGACAGCCATAACTTTCTGTTCCGAACTCCGATTGGGCTGAAATTCGGACTGCAGGTAGCCAACTTCGAGACGGAACTTTTGAAATAAGTTTCACATCGTTTGCACTTCTGTAGATCCCGGAATCACAAAAACAACGCTGATTTTTTGTGCAGATTCTGGATAGCAAAAGGTTGCGGGAGACGCCTTCTAGTTCACCCGATCTCACACGATGCACGGCACCTCATCGATGGATCTCTGAGTGCCTCCATACGATGAGCCTCCTCCTTCTACGAAACACCATGCGAGGAAGACGAGTCGCCATCCAATGGCGCAAGCGAGGGAGAGAGAGACGAGGGAGGAGATGCGAAGAGAGAAGAGGGGCTTCGGTTTCCCCATGGCTTGCATGGCCGGCCCTAGGGCTTGCCCATGCTCATTAATTTCGTGCCCCCTCTCTCTCCTTCTCATATATAGGGCCGGCCTATCCATATGGATAAGGACAGTATGGATAAGGATGATTGATTCAAGCCTTATCCCTATATATCTCTTCTTTATCTCTATCCTTTCCTTGTTTTCGAAAACGGTCAAAATCAGCCCGTTTTCTGCGCCTCATAACCGGCCCCTTCATCGGAGGCAACAACCTCCCGAAACTAATGGGGCCGGCCTTGACCAGTCTCTCAACACTTAGGGCCGGCCCCCTTAGTGCATAGTGGCGCATGGTATGACCAAAACGCCCTTATGCCACTAGTTGGTCGTTCCTCGTGTACGAGACTTTGCAAGGCACACATATGTGAAGTGCACCAGTGATTTCACTATTCTCTGAGGTTCCCGTAGGGTGCCCCTAGTGAAGTCAACTAGTCAACTCGCAACATGTCCCGGTGCATCGCACCCATGTGGCAAAGTCCACTTATGGCAAGGAATTGCTACATGCGTCTCTGCACTAACCTAGGGTTTCCCCTTAGTGCACACACGTAGCTACGCATCTACCGTGCACTAGTGTGAAGCACTCACGGAGCATATGCTTGGACTTCTCGCTTCCTCTAACTACGTTCTGTGTTTCGAGGAGATGGTATAAGAACCATACATAATGTCGATAAGGTGGAACCTTCAGGGACCAGGGTTCATGGCTTCCAACTCAGACTCGATCGACACACTACCCGAGTGTACCATCGATCCTTGAGTCCGAGTTAACCTGCGTAGCCACCCAGAGTGCGACGCAGGCTGCACTCCAATCCCCCAAGACTTACTATGTTCTCCCTTATACCCCTGCTCTCCGCTTAGTATGGTAAACTCGCTGTCCCTCCACTGGTGCCATGACGCAACTCGAGCGGTGGAGAATACCGTCAGACTCGAGTGCTCATATGACTCGGTTCCTTCCAGGTTGACCACGTACATTGTACATCCGATAACTCTGTCGAGTAACCGGATCCGTCACCAGTCGAACTGATGACCACCTGGCCAGGGTTTAATACGACGTAGGTCAGACCAAGGAACTCACCTCCCTTTAGGGGTGTGGATAGCCTGCAGGAGTGACATGCTGATGCAACGCCAGTCGGGTAACCCAGTACACCGTGGTTTTGGATCACTGCATCCGGATCCTCACACATTGGTGCGCCAAAGCATCACACAACTGGTTAGTCCACCAAACATGGTTCCTCAGGGTTTATGACCGTTTTACCCTAAGCAGAAACACGGTTTAGTGCACCGATGTCTGCTCATCGATCTGTGCACCGTGTTGGTTCCGTTCGGCCACAGATACTGTGCCTGGTAATGACCATGGTGGAGACACCCACGCTCTGTCATCCCAACAGCTTAACCTGATAAGGCGACTAACCCTAATCAGAGCTGCGAACGTATTTAGGTTACATGGGACCAGTCCCTTGAGTCTCCCACTCAAGAGGATTACCATGTAGCCATGGCTCTCTGTTCTGTAATCAGAACACGTACTAAGGTACGTACGTAGATGCAATCCTATACTATCAACCATACATAGCTAAACTATAGGTTTTTACGAGTTGTAGACCTCATCAATTCTAACAATCTCCCACTAGGTCTAACGAGGAATAACGGTGTTGAGCTCTGTAGCTTCTACATGCTGCCCAAAAGCCTTTGCAGGAATTCCCTAAAGGAATTGGCAACATTGTCTGTAGATTCCACCTCAGTACCGCTACTTGCATTTCCTCCTATAACTGTCAGATCAAGTGGAGTACCGCTAGTTGATGGGTTTCCCCACACGGCGGTGCCTAGTCTCCTTGGACCTTACTTACCACTCTTCTGTTTGCAACAACAGATAACTGAGCTTCTGGTACGCGTCCCAAGTTCTCTAAGAACTTCCTAAGCCTTACCACCTGATATACTACTTCGCACGCAACAACGTGGTAAGCCTCTGTGGTAGAGTCTGTGATGCACTTGCTTCACACTCTACCAACTACCGCTTCTAATCCCAAGATAAAAATAATCCCTGAAATTGATTTTCTGGAACGCACATCTGACACCAAAGTCAGACCTTGTGCGTCCAATCGATATCAGGACCTGTGAAGTGCAAGCTAACTCACAATCCTTACTTAATGAGGATTTCTGAGTATACCCTTCACATCGATCCAGAGATCTGGACCCGGGTTCGACTGAAACCGACCCATCTTCCTGCTGCGCAATAGATATCTAGCCTCGTAAACCGAATCTGGCTAGAATCTTATCGTCATGCGTAGCCTGTGACAACAAGAGAATCTTTCTCTGGTTATCTCGAGTTACCTTGATTCCCAAAGCATAACTCGCCTCACTAGGGTCTTTCACATCGAATTGTGATGACTACAAACCTTTACCATAAACAATATTCCTATGTCATTTTCAATCAGTAGAATATCGTTAAGGTAAAGTACTAAATATACCCTTATAGCTATTTCACCTTTCCTGTACCATCTTGGTTTATCCTCAATCTGATCAAATCCGTGTTAGCGGATTCCCTTGATCAAAATAGATATTCCAACCTGGATGCTTGCATCAGTCCATAAATGGACCGTTGCAACTTGCATTCCAAATCTTCCTAACCTACTGACACAAAGCTTGGGGCTACATCATCCATATGTCCTTTCTAAATTCCCGTTAGGGAATAACTGTCTTGACATCCATCAACCAGATCTCCCAACTATAATGGGCTGTGATGGATTAAGAGGATCCGTTATATACTTAGGCATAGCTACCAGTGAGATGGTTTTGACATAGTCAATCCCTTCTCCTTTGGTAACTAATCTAGCTACTTAAGTCTTAATCGGGTGCTCTTCTAATGCACCTTCTACACCCTGAAGGGTGATAGTGCTATAAGTGTCAAGACTGTTCCAAGGGACATTGATGCAAATTTGCCTCCATGGTCTTTTGTCAGTCAGAGCTGTCGGAAGCTCCCACTACTTCTTCGTAGCTCTAGGGATCATCCTCCTGAAACTCTGGATTAACTATCAAAGTTTCTCCATAGTATCTTTCAGGAGCTCTGATAGTCCCACAACGACGAGGTGGTGGTGGTACAAAGGAAGCTCCCACTACTTCTTCGTAGCTCTAGGAATCATCCTCCTGAAACTCTGGATTAACTATCAAAGTTTCTCCATAGCATCTTTTAGGAGCTCTGATGGTCCCACAACGACGAAGTGGTGGTGGTACAAAAGTGAATTGTTTCTATAGTACCTGGTATACTAGTTTCTTGTATCATCTACTCCCACTACGTTTTCAGATGCGCACTCTCTACCAGTACCCAGTAGTTCACCCAGAACTACCTTACCGGTAAACTTATGGTCTATAATATAATCCTGGTCTAGGTAGATGGTATTCGTAAAAACGATTACCTTCCAAACCTCAAGATCATAGAACAGTCCACCTTATGCCTCCTAAGGGTAACTTACAAACAGATATACCTGGAACTACATCTCCATCTCATCCCTCTTGTCCTTTTGCACAAGTGCAGGACAACCCTATATCTCGAGACTCTATAGTGTCAGCTTTCGCTTAGACCATAGCTCTCTATAGGTCTGAGGCACTGATCTAGATGTGAGAGAGTTTCAGATATAAGCTACTGTTTTAAGGTACAACCCCACCAAAGGGTGGGTAGTACATTTGGCAATATTCATCATACTACGGATCTTGTCAAACAGGGTCCGATTCCTTCTCTCGGAGACTTTATTCTGACGTGTCATCCTTGGAGCATTTAACTGGGAGCTAATCCCATGCTCCATCAGGATCCTATGAAACCCATCCGATAGGTTCTTGTTTCCTCGATAAGTCGAAGAGACTCCTATCGTCTGGACGCTCTTGGAACCATAGACGTCAAAATTAACTAACTCCCATACCTTCATGGCCCTTTTAGTTATTCTGCCTTCCAGATTACACTCATAGGTTAGAAGGATCTCCGATGATTCTGTAACAGAAACTCTGCCTTCTTTTACCTCTGAATTTATCTGAGGAAGAATATCTAAATCAGAGGGGTCACAAATGGGATAGCTTCTCCAAAGGATTTAGATGAATTTCAATTAGGCGCTGCAGCTGTCATGAAATCTATTTCCGAATTAGGATTAAATATAAAGAGATTTTTCTGATCTATTCCTCTAACTATGAAGCTATCTATTCAGTTTAAGATACACACTCACGGTGCTGTCTAAAACTAAAAACTTCATTTACAGTAGAGGAAACAGAATGAAATCTCTAAAGATCAAAATCTGTGTTTCGAAAAAACTAAGACAATCATATCTAACAGCTTCCGCAGCGGCTTATGACATCAGTACCTATGTTAGGATTACTTCACTATAAAGTAGACTTCTGCTTTCCTTGAATCTCTGTAGACCCGAAGTCTACATTCCAAGAAGCATAAGAACTGCTACTAGATAGCGACTCAACTCCTAACATCCTGAGGCCATGCTCAATCTTCAATTACCCCCTATACTTGCCACAGCGGAAACACTTCCGTCCTTGGCGTTACTAGACTTAGGAGTCCACACTAGTTTCTGCAATATAATAGTTTTCGATCTCTAATAAGTTACTCCCTCAGGTTCTTCTAAAGAAGACCTAGGTTAAGCACTAAAGGCATTGCCTTTAATCTTGATCTCATCCTTTATCTCTTGAAAATCTCCTTAGAAGTTCTACGTTTATCATCTCTAACTTGTTAAAGCTAAAGTCTCTGATAACGCCTTCTAAGGTTCCAGACAAGGATGCAAGACAGACGTCTTCCACCACCTCGTCATCTGGTACTATGTCTTTGGAATCTAGTTCGATCTGGAACTCAAGTATGTGTTCCCGAACAAGCATACCCTTAGACATCTCGGTACCGACAAGTATCTTGGTGGAAAGGCGATGAGTCGACTGACTTCGCCTTCCAGACATCTTATGCAAGTAAAACTTTATTAGAGAAGACCCGGCATATCTTTGACTCGCTTCTAAAGAGTTGTCCGCAAGTCTGCTATAACACAGAACATGCACATCTCCTCAGACTCTCGCTAGTCGTTATATGCCCTAGTTAGTGCCCTAGTGATATCTGGACCCGTTAGGTCTAGTACAGGGATATTTAGATTGGAAGCCAATGTACGTTTACTACCCTAAGCATAAGCTAGAGATAGCGCTTCCGCTCTACGTAGTTAGAGACCCGATAACTGGTTCTCTTATGGGATAGCGGATAGGGGAACTATATGGTTGAATGAAAACGAATGCAAAATGACTTATTTTATGGATTTTTAAAATAAGCTAATTATATCCAAATGCCAATGCTACCCTCACAGCGAAGACACATCTATGGATTAATTTAACCATGTATGTAAGATCTCGGAATAGGCTGCACCTGTCCGAGGGGGCAGTGTGCAGGTCATCCGCTTACACGGGTCTTTCCCTTGACCCTATCCAAATCTGCCAACTAAGGGCTTTGATGAACCATGGTTATCTTTTGGCCAGTACCATGTGATCACCATTGTCTTCGCAACGAATACCTCACGTGTACTTCAGATGCTTAACCACAAGCCTAGACAATTACGGAACGGAAGTTCTAACGGCCCCCACGAGGGTGAGTAAAGCCTGAACCCTTGGCGCCGTAATCGCCATATCCCGAGGGAGATCACTAAGCAGCTTGGCATGAAAAAACACAGCTCTCACCCGAGGGGGTTGTTGAGTTATGCCCTCCCACCCGAGCACGAAGTGATTGGCCGTGGAGGCCAGAGAATCTCTAAAAGTCCTCTCTTGCATCCCTTATTAAATTTGAGGGTTATTTAATGCAAGTATGAGTGTACACTAAGGTCACGACAACCTATACACTAGACCCTGGTCATATCGTGCTCCCACTAGCGTTTCAAGCCTTTTGCGAAGCATTAATCGATCTCAGAATATCATAGTCCCTGCCTCGAGTGGATTTCTCCACTCAAGGGTCACATTACATATCCCAAGAACATCGATGCTTTGCAAACTTGGCTATTACGCTAATGCCCTGGAGCCTAGCCTAAGGTCAGACTGACAGGAAAGGTCTTCCACTACCATGGCGCCTCGCTTATAAATTTGACGAATGATGTCATAGTAGAATTCCAACTCATTCTAGGTTTCGATGCTTGCCAAATAGGCACACCCGACTAATCGGGTGTTGACCTAATGGGGGCATAACCAAATGTGAGGAATTCATGTTATCATCAAGGGTCAATTAAATAATAGGCGTCACTAGTGGAATCCTATCCTAATAAGGTCGCTAGGACCCGAGGGGAAAGGGCATCCCTCTAGCACAGATAATCAAATTATTGCGTTGGGGTTCTCTACATAAATATAAAGAACTACTGAAAGAAACAAGCACACAACTGAATCAAGTTCAGGGTCCGACCCCTAAACCTGACTGGCACAGCGCAGGCTCTCTGTCTCCTTCGCAAGGTTCCTCGATCCGGTGCAAGCCTCTGTATACGATCTCCTGACGCTTTCTGCCCTTTGTCGTCATCGTGTACGCTTCACCGGATCACCATCGTCCTCCAAGGTTCCGCTCTTCTTCCCAGTAGTGGATCTCCACAGCAAGTCCTCCTCTTCAATCTGTAATCGAAAAAGATCTAGTACGCTTCGAGCAAGTGCTCGCTCGTACACAATTTCCTAGAAAGAAAAGGAAAACAAACCTAGCAAAAGCCTGGGAATCAAGGGTGGTAAATCATCACCTCTTGCCCGACTATGGCTCTAAAATCTATCCACACACAGAAGAAAAAACATCCAGACAAAATCGCTAACACGGGGTCCGACCCCCGGTAGCAAGCAATCACATATCCAGAATAATTTTAGAAGCGACGCCCTGCAAGAACGATTCATAGAACATACAAAATATACTATGCATGATCTACTCGTAGAACCCCGATGGCAGCACATACTATTCATGCGCGCACATGACGGTTTCATGAAAAAACATGAAACGCACACCACTAGCGTGCTCTGATACCAATTGTTGGAAATAAATCCATGGCAAAGGCCCGCAGCGGAAGCAAAGTGAAGGTCCGAGGACCGTGAGCGGTGTGCGTCATATATCAAAATTTTTTATCGAAACGATCTACATATGCGTGTATGAAACTAGCATGGCAACTACGCGAACCCCTAACGACGATCTAACGTGAAAGAACAATTTAGCATGTATGCATGTTCTAATTATGTTAGATCTACTTGTTAGAGATCATACCTGCGTGCGGAATCTTTCACCGCGACAAATTTCTTCTTTGTCGATGGAGACGGGCTACGGATCTGCTCGACATAGCTTCGGTGCGACAGCCATAACTTTCTGCTCCGAACTCCGATTAGGCTGAAATTCGGACTGCAGGTAGCCAACTTCGAGACGGAACTTTTGAAATAAGTTTCACGTCGTTTGGACTTCTGTAGCTCCCGGAATCACAGAAACAACGCTGATTTTCTGTGCAGATTCTGGATAGCAAAAGGTTGCGGGAGACGCCTTCTAGTTCACCCGATCTCACACGATGCACGACACCTCATCGATGGATCTCTGAGTGCCTCCATACGATGAGCCTCCTCCTTCTACGAAACACCATGCGAGGAAGACGAGTCGCCATCCAATGGCGCAAGCGAGGGAGAGAGAGACGAGGGAGGAGATGCGAAGAGAGAAGAGGGGCTTCGGTTTCCCCATGGCTTGCATGGCCGGCCCTAGGGCTTGCCCATGCTCATTAATTTCGTGCCCCCTCTCTCTCCTTCTCATATATAGGGCCGGCCTATCCATATGGATAAGGACAGTATGGATAAGGATGATTGATTCAAGCCTTATCCCTATATATCTCTTCTTTATCTCTATCCTTTCCTTGTTTTCGAAAATGGTCAAAATCAGCCCGTTTTCTGCGCCTCATAACCGGCCCCTTCATCGGAGGCAACAACCTCCCGAAACTAATGGGGCCGGCCTTGACCAGTCTCTCAACACTTTGGGCCGACCCCCTTAGTGCATAGTGGCGCATGGTATGACCAAAACGCCCTTATGCCACTAGTTGGTCGTTCCTCGTGTACGAGACTTTGCAAGGCACACATAAGTGAAGTGCACCAGTGATTTCACTATTCTCTGAGGTTCCCGTAGGGTGCCCCTAGTGAAGTCAACTAGTCAACTCGCAACATGTCCCGGTGCATCGCACCCATGTGGCAAAGTCCACTTATGGCAAGGAATTGCTACATGCGTCTCTGCACTAACCTAGGGTTTCCCCTTAGTGCACACACGTAGCTACGCATCTACCGTGCACTAGTACGAAGCACTCACGGAGCGTATGCTTGGACTTCTCGCTTCCTCTAACTACGTTCTGTGTTTCGAGGAGATGGTATAAGAACCATACATAATGTCGATTAGGTGGAACCTTCAGGGACCAGGGTTCATGGCTTCCAACTCAGACTCGATCGACACACTACCCGAGTGTACCATCGATCCTTGAGTCCGAGTTAACCTGCGTAGCCACCCAGAGTGCGACGCAGGCTGCACTCCAATCCCCCCAGACTTACTATGTTCTCCCTTATACCCCTGCTCTCCGCTTAGTATGGTAAACTCGCTGTCCCTCCACTGGTGCCATGACGCAACTCGAGCGGTGGAGAATACCGTCAGACTCGAGTGCTCATATGACTCGGTTCCTTCCAGGTTGACCACGTACATTGTACATCCGATAACTCTGCCGAGTAACCGGATCCGTCACCAGTCGAACTGATAACCACCTGGCCAGGGTTTAATACGACGTAGGTCAGACCAAGGAACGCACCTCCCTTTAGGGGTGTGGATAGCCTGCAGGAGTGACATGCTGATGCAACGCCAGTCGGGTAACCCAGTACACCGTGGTTTTGGATCACTGCATCCGGATCCTCACACATTGGTGCGCCAAAGCACCACACAACTGGTTAGTCCACCAAACATGGTTCCTCAGGGTTTAGGACCGTTTTACCCTAAGCAGAAATACGGTTTAGTGCACCGATGTCTGCTCATCGATCTGTGCACCGTGTTGGTTCCGTTCGGCCACAGACACTGTGCCTGGTAATGACCATGGTGGAGACACCCACGCTCTGTCATCCCAACAGCTTAACCTGATAAGGCGACCAACCCTAATCAGAGCTGCGAACGTATTTAGGTTACATGGGACCAGTCCCTTGAGTCTCCCACTCTAGAGGATTACCATGTAGCCATGGCTCTCTGTTCTGTAATTAGAACACGTACTAAGGTACGTACCTAGATGCAATCCTATACTATCAACCATACATAGCTAAACTATAGGTTTTTACGAGTTGTAGACCTCATCAATTCTAACACAAGGTCCAAGGAGACTAGGCACCGCCGTGAGGGGAAACCCATCAAGTACAAACTCCACTTGATCTGACAGTTATAGGAGGAAATGCAAGTAGCGGTACTGAGGTGGAATCTACAGACAATGTTGCCAATTCCTTTAGGGAATACCTGCAAAGGCTTTTGGGCAGCATGTAGAAGCTACAGAGCTCAACACCGTTATTCCTCGTTAGACCTAGTGGGAGATTGTTAGAATTGGTGAGGTCTATAGCTCGTAAAACCTATAGTTTAGCTATGTATGGTTGATAGTATAGGAATGCATATTGGTACGTACCTTAGTACGTGTTCTGATTACAGAACAGAGAGCCATGGCTACATGGTAATCCACTTGAGTGGGAGACTCAAGGGACTGGTCCCATGTAACCTAAATACGTTCGCAGCTCTGATAAGGGTTGGTCGCCCTATCAGGATAAGCTGTTGGGATGACAGAGCATGGGTGTCTCCACCACGGTCATTACCAAGCACAATGTCTGTGGCCGAACGAAACCAACACGGTGCACAGATCGATGAGCAGACATCGGTGCACTAAACCGTGTTTCTGCTTAGGGTAAAACGGTCCTAAACCCTGAGGAACCATGTCTGGTGGACTAACCAGTTGTGTGGTGCTTTGGCGCACCAATGTGTGAGGATCCGGATGCAATGATCCAAAACCACGGTGTACTGGGTTACCCGGCTGGCGTTGCATCAGCATGTCACTCCTGCAGGCTATCCACACCCCTAACGGGAGGTGCGTTCCTTGGTCTGACCTATGTCGTATTAAACCCTGGCCAGGTGGTCATCAGTTGGACTGGTGACGGATCCGGTTGCTCGAAAGAGTAATCAAAGATACGATGTATGTGGTCAACCTGGAAGGAACCAAGTCATATGAGCACTCGAGTCTGACGGTATTCTCCACCGCTCGAGTTGCGTCATGGCACCAGTTGGAGGGACAGCGAGTTTACCATACTAAGCGGAGAGCAGGGGTATGAGGGAGAACATAGTAAGTCCAGGAGAATTGGAGTACAGCCTGTGTCGCACTCTAGGTGGCTACGCAGGTTAACTCGGACTCAGAGGATCGATGGTATACTCGGGTAGTGTGTCGATCGAGTCTGAGTTGGAAGCCATAAACCCTGGTCCCTGAAGGTTCCACCTTATCGACATTATGTATGGTTCTTATACCATCTCCTCGAAACACAAAATGTAGTTAGAGGAAGCGAGAAGTCCAAGCCTACGCTCCGTGAGTGCTTCGCACTAGTGCACGGTAGATGCGTAGCTACGTGTGTGCACTAAGGGGAAACCCTAGGTTAGTGCAGAGACGCATGTAGCAATTCCTTGTCATAAGTGGACTTTGCCACATGGGTGCGATGCACCGGGACATGTTGCGAGTTGACTAGTTGACTTCACTAGAGGCACCCTACGGGAACCTCAGAGAATAGTGAAATCACTGGTGCACTTCACTTATGTGTGCCTTGCAAAGTCTCGTACACGAGGAACGGCCAACTAGTGACATAAGGGCGTTTTGGTCATACCATGCGCCACTATGCACTAGGGGGGCCGGCCTTGAGTGTTGAGAGACTGGTCAAGGCCGGCCCTATTAGTTTCAGGAGGTTGTTGCCTCCAATGAAACGACCGGTCAAGAGGCGCAGAAAACGGGCTGGTTTTGACCGTTTTCGAAAATAAGAAAAAGATAGAGATAAAAGAAGAGATATATAGGGAGAGGTTTTAATCAGTCAATCATATCCGCTAGGCTTATCCATAAGGATAAGGCCGACCCTATATAAGGCATAGGGAGAGAAGGGGGGACGAAATTATTGAGCCATGCAAGCCCTAGGGCTGGCCCAAGCCATGGGGGAAACCCTAGCCACCCCTTCTCCTCTCTTCGCATCTCCTCTCTCGTCTCTCTATCCCTCGCTTGCGCCATTGGATGGCGACTCGTCTTCCTCATGTGGTGTTTCGTAGAAGGAGAAGGCTCGTCGTATGGAGGCACTCAGAGATCCATCGACGAGGTGCCGTGCATCGTGTGAGATCGGGTGAACTAGAAGGCGTCTCCCGCAACCTTTTGCTGTCCAGAATCTGCACAGAAAATCAGCGTTGTTTCTGTGATTCCGGGAGCTACAGAAGTCTAAACTACATGAAACTTGTTGCAAAAGTTGCGTCTAGAAGTTGGCTACCTGCAGTCCAAATTTCAGCCCAATCGGAGTTTGGAACAGAAAGTTATGGCCATCGCACCGAAGCTATGTCGAGCAGATCCGTAGCCCGTCTCCATCGACAAAGAAGAAATTTGTCGCGGTGAAAGATTCCGCACGCAGGTATGATCTCTAATAAGTAGATCTAACATAATTAGAACATGCATACATGCTAGATTGTTCTTTTGCGTTAGATCGTCGTTAGGGGTTCGCGTAGTTGCCATGCTAGTTCCATACACGCATATGTAGATCGTTTTGATGAAAATTTTGATATGTAACGCACACCGCCTACGGTCCTCGGACCTTCACTCTGCTTCCTCTGCGGGCCTCTACCATGGATTTATTTCCAACAATAGACCCTAAGATTCCAAGGGTGGGGAACTCGCCCAGGAGCCCGCCTGAACTCGCCCAGGGGCCCGCCTAAACTCGCCCAGGAGCCCACCTAAGCTCGCTCGGGAGCTCGCCAAGCTCGCCCCGGAGCTCGCCTAAGCTCGTCATGCAGGAGCTCGCCCAAGTTCGCCCTTGCCTGTGGATCTCATAGACCCTAGGATTCCAAGGGGTGGGGAACTCGCCCAAGCTCGCTGGAGCTCGCCTGAGTTCGCCTAGGAGCCCGCCTAAGCTCGATCGGGAGCTCGCTAAGCTCGCTCCGGAGCTCGCCTAAGCTCTCTCAGGAGTTCGCCAAGCTCGCTCAGGAGCTTGCTTAGCTCGCTCCGGAGCTCGCCCCGACCCTTGTTTTTCGAAGAGGTTGCCCCCGCGAGGTCCGACTCTTGATAAATATGGGCGAAAGGATGGAGCAGTACCGGGCGAGCTGGCTGTCGCTTCCTCCCTGAGACCGCCCTGACTTGAACATTCCAGAACAGCCAGCTGGCAGTGACAGGAAAGATGCTCTCCCCCACTCAAATCGCCTGGTAGGCTTAACGACAGAATGTCAGGGCACGAGTACCAAGGACTGTCAGACCCACGCGAGCCAGAACGTGGGGGTCTAGAAGGCCCTGGAAGAATCTCCATGTGTCGGGCCACGGTAGGCCGCCGATTGCTATAAATGCTCACCCCCAGACTCCATAGTACAGGTTCGAAATCCTTTTCCCTACCACTTTGGTATACAACAGCTCGCCGTTGTGCTACCGTGACTGACTTGAGCGTCGGAGGGTCTGCGCTCCTAAGGGAGCCAGCCGTTCTCATGTTCTCTTTTCTTTGTCTTGCAGGCAGCCCGCACAGACCAGCGAAAAATCCCCCAAACATTTGGCGCCGTCTGTGGGATCTTCGACTGGTTCCTGCGAGAACGCCCACGGCCACGCGGTTGAGCGCCGTTCGCTCTCGTAACCCCAAAGATGGCTCCGGCGACAAGGGGACGCAGGCGACCGAGGACTCGTGCGAGATCTGCGCGCAGCGAGCCTCCTGTTGAGACCCCTCAGCCCCAGGTCCCGCTCAGTGACCAACTCTTGTTGGAGGTGTTGGCCACCCAGCAGGCCATGATAGAGGAACTGACACGATTGCGTCAGGCTCCAGCAGCCAGCCGACGGTCTGGGCCGGCGAAGACGGCGTCTCCGGTGCGACCACCGGCGTCAACATCGCGCCCGCCCACGATCGCTCCGGCGAGGCAGGTTTCCCATCCGGAACCCCCAGTCGGGAGAGCGGCTGTGCGCGGGGTGCCGGAAACCCCGCTCATGAGGTTACAGAAGCTAGTAACCCAGCGGTCTAGCAACCAGGCGACCTCGCGCGCGACCATCCCTTGCCGCCGTAGCCGGAGCGTCGATTCTGACGGGTCGGAGGCAAGGTCTCTAGAGCGGGATCGCGACCCGCGCCATCGGCGACGAGGGAAAGAGCCCGCGGTGGCTATACCTTCCGAAGCTCGCGAGGCAACGGCCTCCCACAGACCAACTGACACACTGGAGGAATCCACGGGCGGACAGCAAGGAGGCCGCCGAGCGGTAGCCCCCGAGGGTCGCCGCGGGGTGGGTCCGACCTTGCCACGAGGGAGCGTACGAGACCGCCTAGGACCTGCGCAGCCGCCTCTGGGAGTTCTCCCCGGGCACTGGCAGCGATCTAGTGCGCCAGTAGATTTACTGGAAGACCGAGCCGCCCACAGAGGTAGCTCACCTTTCACCAGCAAGGTCCACCAAGGGGGTTTTCCGCACCACTGGACCCCCCCGAAGTTTGTATTGTTCGACGGGTCGCAGGATCCCGTTGACCATCTCTTGGCCTACAGAAAGCTTCTGTTTTTCCGGGACCAAGACCACGTCTTGTGCCGAGTATTCCCGAGCAGTTTGACCGGCTCGGCATTGAACTGGTTCCACAAGTTGCCGCCCGGCATGATCCCCGACTTTCCAACTCTCTCTAGGCTATTCCTGGAGCAGTATCGCTGCAATAGGCAGCCCCCGAAGAGAATCGAGTCTCTGTTTACCTTAGCCATGGGAGCTCGCGAGACGCTCCGGTGCTTCGCAACGCGATTCCGAAGCGCCTACCTCGCTCTGGAAGACGCGGCGGGCCAAGATCGTACTGTGGTGAGCGCTTTCAGAAGCGCCCTCCCCGAGGGGGGCAAGCTTCATAACGCTCTAGTGATCAAAGATCCTCGCACGATGGTTGAACTATTTGCCCTGGTCCAGCAACACATCAAGCTCGAAGACGCTGTGTTAGACCGGAAGGGAAAGGCAGTCGAGCAGCGACCTCCGCCGGCCCTGCGACCACTTGTCGTTAAGGCCGTGGAGAGGAGGGAGGTGCCACTGGCGGTGCCTTTGCCCGGACCGCCCGCAGCTCCTGCTGTACAGCCCGCTGAAGCCCCCGCGGCGGTCGCTGGAAGGCCGGCGAATTGGTGCCTGCCTCCGGGACCCGGGGAGCGGGACTTCACCGTGCTAACCCATTCCCCAGGGCAAATCTTTCATCAGATTCGGAATGAACCTTTCTTCCAGTACCCGCCACCCCTGCAGGTCGGAGAGCCCGGCTCTACCGACAACTCGCGGCGGTGTGCTTTTCATCGAAGCCCTGGGCATCACACTAACAGATGCCGGGCTCTGAAGAACCACCTCGAGGATTTGGTCACCCAGGGCCATTTGAATCAGTTTATTTCGCCTCCAAGGAGGTTCGAGGTGATACCGGCACGGGCTCCTCGGGAGGGAGATCGCCCGGGGCCCGCTGAGCCCGCCTTACCTCCGCCTCCCCCGGGAGGACCGGCGATCTGCCATACCATTAGCGGGCGGCTGAGCGGCCCGAGATCCAGTAACGAAGCCCGTCGGCGAGTTAGGGAGATGGAGCGGGCACAGAAGGTATTTTCCGTCTCGCTAACTCCTACTTTACTTCAAGCACCGAGGGTGGAAGCCCACGATTTTCTCTGGTTTTCGGAAGATGACATGGCTGGGGTCGTTACGCCCCACAATGACCCCCTCGTCATACGCCTGATGATGGCTAACATCGAAGTGAGGCGAGCTCTGGTTGATTCGGGGAGCGCCGTTGACATCCTTTTTCTGTCGGCCTACCTGCGAATGGGGTTGAGACTTGCCGACCTGTCTCCCTCGACGAGCTCCCTCAGTGGATTCACCGGCGAGGTCGCCAAAGTGGCAGGAGAGATAACCCTTACTGTGACCGCGGGCCCGGAGGCTCGCCAAGTCCGCTTCGCGGTAGTGGACGGAAGTTCCGCATTTAATGCCATCCTTGGGCGACCTTGGCTAAGGCAAATGAATGCGGTATCTTCACCCAACCATCAGGCCCTCAAATTCCCGACCACGAGCGGGGTCGTAGTTATTCGGGGCGATCAGGTAGCCGCTACCCGATGCGAGTAGGATGTTCTTCACCTCATGGACATGGAGGTCGCCGAGGCCAAGAGGCCCGCACCCTCCTAGCAATTACCGCCCGCTACGAGCGAGCTACTGGGGAGCCCGCTGGGGGCCTCCTCGCTTAAGTCCCCTACTCCACCCCCGGGTGGGAGCGGTGTGGATCTTAAGTTGGAGGAAGAAGGTCATCCGACAACCCCCAAGAGAGGAAGTTTTCCAGTTGCCGAACCACTTCAAGAGGTCAACATTGGCGGCAAAGAAGGGCCAAGAGTTGTTAGCCTCGGGACCTCGCTAACCAAGGGCGAGGTCCTGGCCATAACCAACTTGCTCAGGGAATACCATGACGTATTCGCCTGGAGCTTCGCGGACATGCCAGGGATTGACCCGGAGGTCGCCTGTCATTGTCTGCACACCACGAAAGAGTTCCCGCCGGTCAAGCAGAAAGCTCGGCACATACCTGCTGCGAAGTCCGTTGCAGTAGCAGCGGAGATAGACAAACTAGAGCGAGCTGGCTTTATCCGCGAGGCGCACTTCCCCGAGTGGATCTCCAATATCGTGGCGGTGCCCAAGAAGAGTGGAGCGGTCAGAGTGTGCATTGACTTCTCCGACCTCAATAAGGCATACCCGAAGGACGGTTTTCCTCTTTCGAGAATAGGCGCGCTGGTCGACGTAGCTGTCGGGTTCCAGGCCCTGTCCTTCATGGATGGATATTCTGGGTATAACCAGATACCTCTCCACGCCGACGATCAGGAGAAGACCGCCTTCTACTCTGGAGCGGGCTACCAGAAGCTATACTGCTATCGAGTGATGCCGTTCGGACTTAAGAACGCTGGAGCGACCTACCAAAGGTTAGTCACTCAGATGTTCAAAGATCAGATCGGCAGAAACATCGAAGTTTTTGTAGACGACCTCCTGGTGAAGAGTCGGGAGCGAGAGGGGCATGTTGCCGATCTCCGCGAAACCTTCGAGATACTAAGGAAGTACCAAATGAGGCTAAACCCGGCGAAGTGCGCATTCGGGGTGACTTCTGGGAAATTCCTCGAGTACCTGGTCACCCACAGGGGGATCGAGGCCGACCCTGGGCAAATCCGAGCACTTGTCGAAATGCCTGCACCAAGAACCCGGCAGGAAGTCCAGAGGTTGAGCGGGTGAATCGCCGCACTCAATCGGTTCATCTCCAAATCCTCAGACAATTGCCGACCTCTTTTCGAGCTGCTACGAAAAGGAGCGAGCATTTGTTGGGATAAAAAGTACGAGCACGCCTTCCAGAAGATCAAGGACTACCTGGCAAGCCCACCAATCTTAGCGGCACCCACAGAGGGCGCCGAGCTCGGCGTGTACCTTGCGGTCACTGAGAATGCGGTGAGCGGGGTCCTTGTTGTGGAAGAAGCAAAGGTGGAGTGGCCTGTCTACTTTGTAAGCCACACAATGCTTCCCGCCGAGCTCCGGTATCGACCAATCGAGAAGGTCGCATTGGCCTTGGTCCTTACCGCGAGAAAGCTCCACCCCTACTTCTCGGCGCACCCTGTCAAGGTCATCACAGAGCACCCTCTAAAGAGCGCGCTCTCCAGACCCTCGGTAGCCGGCAGGCTCTACCGTTGGTCCGCCGAGCTCGCCGCCTATGGTTTGGAGTATGTCCCTCGAGTTGCTGTCAAAGGACAGGCGCTCGCCGATTTCTTGGCGGACTTCCCCATAGAAGAACCGGTCCAGTACCAGGAGGATGAGCCAACTGAGGCACACCCTGGGAAGGCGAGGTTCTTGGACAACCAAGGCGAGCTTCCTCCAACTAAGCGTTCAGAGGAGGCGGGCTGGGAATTATTCATCGATGGATCCTCCAACGCTTTGGGGGCTGGGATCGGGGTCGCACTGATCGCCCAGTCGGTACTTCTGGAGAAATCAGTCCGGCTGGATTTCGCCGCTACCAACAATGAGGCAGAATATGAGGCGCTGATGGCTGGTCTGGAGCTCGCTCAAGAGGTAGGCGCCAAACGCTTGAAGGTCTTTAGTGATTCCCAGCTAATTATTTGCCAAATCAATGGGGAGTACGCCTCCCGGGATGCACGAATGGCGGGCTATGTGGATCTGGTGAAGCGCAAGGCCACGGAGTTCGAAAAGATCTCCTTCGAGCAAATTCCGCGAGCCGATAATAGGCGAGCTGATGCTTTGGCAAATGCCGCCTCCCTACTGGGAACATCAGAAGCTCGCCAGATTCTCATCGAGGTCCAAAATCAGTCTCGGCTCTAAACGATGGAGCCCACTGTTAACCAAGTTTCCGCCGACGTACCACCCAGCGGGTGGACCGCCCCCATTCTTCGTTTTCTCCAGAAGGGCGAGCTTCCAGAGGATAAAGGGGAAGCCCGGCGAGTGGAGAAATGCGCTGGGCGCTACCTCATTCGCTGGGATCGCCTTTTTCGAAGATCCTTTGGCGGGCCAAGTCTCCGTTGCATCGAGAGCCCGGAGACTGAAGAAGTACTGAATTGCATCCACTCTGGCGAGCTGGGAAACCACGCTGGTGGGCGGTTTCTAGCTATGAAAGTACGAAGGCAAGGATACTGGTGGCCCACTCTGGAGCAAGACGCTTTGAAGGTCGCATAGAGGTGCATCCAATGCCAGAAGCACACCACCACGAATCATATGCCCGCAGAGGAACTGCATCCTCTGGCGAGCCCCTGGCCGTTTCAACAGTGGGGGTTAGATATTGTGGGACCATTCCCCGTATCAGCCCGGCAAAAGAAATTCATCTTAGTGGCCATGGACTACTTCACCAAATGGGTGGAAGCGGTCCCGCTAGCTAAGATAGGCGAAAAGCAAGTGAAGGACTTCCTTTGGAAGAATATTTTTTGTCGGTTCGGTCTGCCTCGGGTACTTATCACCGACAATGGTCGCCAGTTCGACAATCGCTTGATCAGAAGCTTTTGTGTTGAATATGGAGTCGACCTAAGGTTCTCTTCCCCAAGGTACCCTCAGAGCAATGGGCAGGCCGAAGCAACGAATCGCGTGATCCTTGACAACCTCAAGAAAAGGCTGTAAGGAAAAAAAGGATTGTGGGAGCAGAAGCTCGATGGAGTCTTGTGGGCCTATCGCACTACTCCACGTCGCTCAACCAACGAGTCCCCTTTCAGCCTAACTTACGGGTGCGAAGCTGTGCTACCCATCGAAGTTGAGCTGCCCACTGAAAGAAGGCTCGCTGCAGAGGAGGTCGATAATGATGCTATACTCGCTGACTCCCTCGATCAGCTCGAAGAAAGACGAGAGCGCGCCAATCTACACCTCGCCGGATACAGACAAGAAATGAAGCACGCCTATGACAAAAGAGTCTGCCATCGGGCATTCAAGGTCGGCGATCTGGTGATGAGAAAGGTGTTCGCAAACACACAAGAGCCTAATGCAGGAAAGCTCACGGCGAACTGGGAAGGCCCCTACATAATACACGAAGCAGGAAGCTCGGGGGCTTACCGGTTGATGACCGCTGGAGGCGACCTGTTAGAGCGACCTTGGAACGCTCTGCACCTTCGCAAGTTTTATGCCTAAGGGAATTTTTGTAAATCATCTTCTGAAGAAGTTATGAATGTACGATGGAGGTTTCAACAAACAATTTAACTTGGAAGCTCGGCGCAGACAGAGCCCGCAAGATCTATAGTGTGCAGTCCGCCGTTGTGCTGACTAAAAACAAGACCGGGATCCTCAGAGGCAGCCAGTGGGCAACCTTGAGCTTCCCGGGGCAGTCCGCCGTCGTGCAGACTTAAAGCAAGACCGGGATCCTCAGAGGCAGCCAGTGGGCGACCTTGAGCTTCCCGGGGCAGTCCGCCGTTGTGCGGACTAAAAACAAGACCGGGATCCTCAGAGGCAGCCAGTGGGCAACCTTGAGCTTCCCGGGGCAGTCTGCCGTCGTGCGGACTTAAAGCAAGACCGGGATCCTCAGAGGCAGCCAGTGGGCGACCTTGAGCTTCCCGGGGTAGTCCGCCGTTGTGCGGACTTAAAGCAAGACCGAGATCCTCAGAGGCAGCCAGTGGGCGACCTTGAGCTTCCCGGGGCAGTCCGCCGTTGTGCGGACTTAAAGCAAGACTGGGATCCTCAGAGGCAGCCAGTGGGCGACCTTGTGATTCCCGGGGAAGTCCGCTGCCTAGTGGACTCTAAACCTGACCAGGATCCTTCGCGTTCACCTGCCATGAACGGAAGCATCCTGGCGTTGGCATACCCCTCAAAGGGCGAGCCCGTCGAACAGGATTCTCGAGGGAAATTAACCGGGCAGGGGGCAGCTAGCACTTATTAGTTTCCTTTTAAAATAAAAATGGTTTAAGTCTCTGAGTGTAGGGAACTTTTTAGTCTTTTGGTTCGCTTATCGTTTTTTCCGGGCTCAGAGACTATTGAGTTTTAGCGAGCATGCCGAGCTTTTCATTTGCATGTGTTTTAAAATAAAATGGTTGAATCGAATTAGTTGCCTCGCCCGGGGTATCACTCTCGAGATCGCTGCGAACTCCTAGAGCGGACTCATAAGTGGCACAGAGAAAGAAAGAAACATAGAGGCGAGCTCAAAGAGAACATTTCATTCATTGTTAAAAGTTACAACAGGGTTACAAGAGAGACCCTAGGCTGGGCCAGCACCCGCACCGTCGTCATCGCCGCGCTTCCTCTTTTTCGACCTTTCGACCTTGTACTTCTCGATGGCATCGAGCGCGCCTTTCTGCAGGAGCTCGACGAGCTGCGCCTGGAGGCGGCTTTGCTGAGAGTAGAGGTCTTGGAGATGTGTTTCCCTCAGAGACGCGATCTCATCCCTAGAAGCCGCCAACTAACGTCGAAGCTCGGAGATTTCCTTTTGGGCGGCCTCTTCAGCTCGACGGGCCCCTTGCACGTCGGATAGGGCGCGGTCGCGGGCGTCCTCAGCCGAAGCTAGCGTGGTGGTAAAGGTGGCGGCCCGCTGGCGCAGTTCGTCAACCTCCGTGTTGGAGGAGGCGACCTGCTGGCGCAGCTGGTCCACTTCAGCCCGCAGCTCGCCCGACCGGTCCATTTGGCGAATACGAAGGATGTGCTCGTCTACTCTCCTCTCCGAGTCATGGAGAGTGTCATCATAGAGGGCGACAGTGTCCCCCGCGACGCCCGCGACCTCATCGGCGAGAGCCCGGCTGACCCGCTCTACCTACGGAAAGGGAAAACAGTTAAGAGTTAGAAGTTAGAACAGGGGTTTGGGACAAAGAAGTATGAAGGTAATCTTACCTCGAGGAGTCGGTTGATGAGAGCGATGTAGGGAGTCCGGGCGAAGATGTTGCGTCCCATGATCTCCCGCATGAAGAAAGGGGCGCGCTCGGGGTCGCCAGAGGAGGAGCCCGCTTGGCTCGCCTCGGTGGGAGCAGCTGGAGGGGGCGCACTGATGACAGCAGCGGCGGGCTCGGCCCCTTGAGCACCGGCAACCCCTTCATTGATAGGGGAAGGCACGGCGGCTCCCCTTCGCCCAGGCAAGTCCGGGTCCGAGGCTTCCGAGCTGGAGCACGGAAGGTCGTCCAGGATGGCCCCCAGGTCCGGAGACTAGTAGACCAACACGCCCAGCTCCGGGAGAGGAGGAACCTCAAGAGTGGCAGGCGCGGGCTCGGACGCGGGCGCGCTGATAGCAGGCGCAGGCGCGGGCTCGGGCGCGGGCGTGCTGGGCGCGGGCTCGGGTGCAGGTGCGGGCTCGGGCGCGAGCGCGCTGAGAGCAGGCGCAGGCGCGGGCTCGGACGCGGGCGCGCTGATAGCAGGCGCAGGCGCGGGCTCGGGCACGGGCGTGCTGGGCGCGGGCTCGGGCGCAGGCGCGGGCTTGGGCACGGGTGCGCTGAGGGCAGGCGCAGGCGCGGGCGCGGGCTCGGGCGCAGGCGTGCTGGCAGGCGCGGGCTCGGGCGCGGGCGCGGGCGCAGGCGCGGGCTCGGGTGCGAGCTCAGGGGCAGTAGGCGCGCTGGCAGCAGAGGGCGCAGGTGCGGGCGCGGGCGTGCTGGGAGCAGGCGCGGCCGGTGTTGGTGTCGCGCTCGGAGCGAGCGGAAGGGTTGAGCCTGCCGAAGCTGGTCCCTCGAAGGGCGGGGGAAGCCCCGCAGTTGTAGCCGCGGGCTCATCTTCCGTAGCCTGCTCCTCGTCGTCTGAGCTGGAGGTCGTGCTGAGATCATCAGCTGATCCCAAGCCCGCCTCCGTGAGGGCGGCCTTCCTCCGCTCCTTGAGGACCTGTTGGAAGGCTTCGCGAGCATCCCGAACAGTGTTGTCCTCTCCAGATGGGCGGGCTGAGGAGGTCTTCTTCTTCCTCGCCTTCTTCTGCGAGGCGCCCTCTGGATTCATCACCGCAACAAACAAAGTTTTAGTCAGATCGCCTGAGAACTCGTGCATCAGCACTTCAGCCATTGGGGACTCTACTTCCGCCATGCTGAGAAGAAGCTCGACGCGCGGATCCTCGGGCTCGACGAAGGAAATGCGACATCACCGAGGCTCCGGGACTGGGGCCCTCGGAGAAATAACAGAAAGAGAGGTCGCCTGACCTGGGGCTGCTTCGCGGGTTGGTGGCGGCGGTGGCGCGACATCCTCCTCGTGGAGCATCTTGAGAGTGTCCTTGTCAGCGACCTGGATGGGGGAAGCCCGCTTCGTCCCCTTCCTCGCCGAGGTCCCCGCAGCGGAGGTCACGGCAGCAGGCCGGGAGACCGCGACCTTCTTCCGCATCACCTTCTGCCGGGTGGTGATGGTTCTGGTCCGTAGATCCTTCCAGAGGAAGGAGAAGTCCGGCGGGAGGACCTTCTCGAGGGTTCGACCCCCGAGGAAGTCCAGAATCGCCTCGTCGAGCGATCTTTCGCGGGCTGCGGCGATGCACTTCTTCCCCTTTGCCCGATACTCCGTGATCTCCTTGAAGACAGGGAGAGGCGGTCTGCCGGGAAGAGAGGGGACACCGGCTCAAGGACCTCGCCACTCGCCGTCGATCACGAACGGGTACGCTTTCCAGTACCGGTCTTTGTTCTCGATGGCAGTGAACGGAAGCACCTCGCCGGAGCGGCCCGTGAGGTAGAACTGTCCACAGTCTACCTCGCCGAAGAAGGGCCTCGGTTTGAGGAACCACTTCTTCAGGAGGTAGGCTAGGGGGATCCTCACGTTTAGGGCTTCCTCGATGCGAGCAAGCCCATAGAGGATCCCCCACGAGTTTCCCGGAAGCTGGGCGGGGCATAAGCCCGCCAGTTCCAGGAGCTCGCTGGCCAGATGGTTCAGGGGCAGCCGGAGCCCTGACCATAACTGCCCCACGGAGACCACGGTCCCCGAGAGCGGCCTCCCGGAGCTCGAAAGAGGAAGAATGGTGAGCTCTTGGGGAATGCCCACCGCGGTTCGCAGGCTATCGGGGATGGGCGCACCCCCGATGACATGGAACCAAACGACGGCGGGCTCCTTCGGAGGTGCCTCTTCTCCTGAGCCCGGAGCCCGCACCGAGATGGGGGCGACATTTAGAGGCCCCTCTCCGGAGGACGCAGCAGCAGCAGCAGCCGAAGAAGCAGCAGCGGCAGAGGAAGCCATGAGCGGGAAGGCGCTAGCGAGCTGCGAGCAGAAGGTAAAGAAGGAAGGGAGAGCTGTTTTTCACGCAGCGGTAAAAATCGCCCCCCGTCCCCTATTTATAGGCAAGTGAGAGACAGGTGAATCGATCCGCAGTTAATGCCCAAGCGCGCTCGGTGAGGCGACGTGACGGCAATCGAAGTGACAGCTTGTTTCTTTCCAATCGTCAAGCGCCACGTGGGCCACACATGGAAAAGGCTGCGCTGGCACCGACACTGTCATTTACTGACAGAAGAAGAGCGAATGAGGAGGAGACACGTGTCTCGCGCCGATCGGGATCTCATAATGAGATTCGCTGTATCAGCATTGAGCCTCGCGCCGCATTTAAGGTGAAGCGACCGTTGGAGATTTGGTGCGATACCCAAGTCACAAGACCGCTCGCGGCAGGTGCCCGCAGCTCGCCCGAGGCAGACCCTGACCGCGTGTGACAAGCTCGCACCGGAAGGAGATCGCTCGCGGCTGACGCTCCCGGCCCGCCCAGCGTTTGTGAAATACTGGGAGTCAAAACTCTCGACGTAGACCGCTCGCGGCAGGTGGCCACAGCTCGCTCGAAGCAGACCCTGACCGCGTGTGACAAGCTCGCACCGGAAGGAGATCGCTCGCGGCTGACACTCGCGGCCCGCCCAGTGTTTGTGAAATACTGGCAGTCAAAGCTCTCGGCGCAGACCGCCCATGGCAGGCGCCCAAGCTCGCCCGAAGCAGACCCTGACCGCGTGTGACAAGCTCGCACCGGAAGGAGATCGCTCAAGGCTGACGCTCGTGGCCCGCCCGGCTTTTTGTGGAGTACTGAGAGTCAAAACTCTCGACGCAGATCGCTCACGACAGGTGCCCGTAGCTCGCTCGAGGCAGACCCTGACCGCATGTGACAAGCTCGCATCGGAAGGAGATCGCTCGTGGCTGATGCTCGTGGCCCGCCCAGCGTTTGGGAAGTACTGGCAGTCAAAAGCTCTCGGCGCAGACCGCCTACGGCAGGTGCCCGCAGCTCGCTCGAGGCAGACCCTGACTGCATGTGACAAGCTCGCATCGGAAGGAGATCGCTCGTGGCTGATGCTCATGGCCCGCCCAGCGTTTGAGAAGAACTGAGAGTCAAAACTCTCGACGCAGATCGCCCACGGCTGGAGCCCGTAGCTCGCCCGACGCAGACCCTGACCGTGCGCGGCAAGCTCGCACCGGAAGGAGATCGCTAGTGGCTGGCGCTCCCGGCCTGCCCCACGTTTTGGATATACTGACAGTCAAAGCTCTCGACGCAGATCGCCCACGATATGTGCCCACAGCCCATCAGGTTGAGGTCGCCAATGACTGGTACTCCCAGTCCGACCGGCTTGTGCAATGAGACTCCTGAGCAAGCACCAAAGTCTCCTTGGTCACTTCCTCAGGAGGGGGTAATGTTGGGGGTAGCTGAAATCGGCCCTGGAGTTCGCCCCCCCCCCCCCCCCCCCCCGTGCTTACCAAATCACCTTGACAGGGAGCGAGATCCACATTGGGCTGAAGGGGCCTAGGCCAAGGGCACTCATCGGAGCTCGCCTAAGCTCGTTCAGGAGCTTGCCTAAGCTCTTTCAGGAGCTCGCTCAAGCTCGTTCAGGAGCTCGCCAAGCTCGCCCCGGAGCTCGCCAAGCCCGCGTGAGAACTCGCTTGCAGTGGTAGCGGGAGTTAGACCGTCATGCATAACAAAGACACCGGCATCGCAAACGCCCCTGGCTCATGCAGGAGCTCGCCCAAGATCGCGCAGGAGCTCGCCCAAGTTCGCCCTTGCCTGTGGATCTCATAGACCCTAGGATTCCAAGGGTGGGAAACTCGCCCAGGAGCCCGCCTGAACTCGCCCAGGGGCCCGCCTAAACTCGCCCAGGAGCCCACCTAAGCTCGCTCAGGAGCTCGCCAAGCTCGCCCCGGAGCTCGCCTAAGCTCGTCATGCAGGAGCTCGCCCACGTTCGCCCTTGCCTGTGGATCTCATAGACCCTAGGATTCCAAGGGGTGGGGAACTCGCCCAAGCTCGCTGGAGCTCGCCTGAGTTCGCCCAGGAGCCCGCCTAAGCTCGATCGGGAGCTCGCCAAGCTCGCTCCGGAGCTCGCCTAAGCTCTCTCAGGAGTTCGCCAAGCTCGCTCAGGAGCTCGCTTAGCTCGCTCCGGAGCTCGCCCCGACCCCTGTTTTTCGAAGAGGTTGCCCCCGCGAGGTCCGACTCTTGATAAATATGGGCAAAAGGACGGAGCAGTACCGGGCGAGCTGGCTGTCGCTTCCTCCCTGAGACCGCCCAGACTTGAACATTCCAGAACAGCCAGCTGGCAGCGACAGGAAAGATGCTCTCCCCCACTCAAACCGCCTGGCAGGCTTAACGACAGAATGTCAGGGCGCGAGTACCAAGGACTGTCAGACCCACGCGAGCCAGAACGTGGGGGTCTAGAAGGCCCTGGAAGAATCTCCACGTGTCGGGCCACGGTAGGCCGTCGATTGCTATAAATGCTCACCCCCAGACTCCATAGTACAGGTTTGAAATCCTTTTCCCTACCACTTTGGTATACAACAGCTCGCCGTTGTGCTACCGTGACTGACTTGAGCGTCGGAGGGTCTGCGCTCCTAAGGGAGCCAGCCGTTCTCACGTTCTCTTTTCTTTGTCTTGCAGGCAGCCCGCACGGACCAGCGAAAAATCCCCCAAACAGTATCCATTCTAATTCATTTGTACGATCTATTCAAATTCATTCGCACGATCCATTCTAATAAATTCGTACGATCCATTCTAATTCATTCGTACGATCCATACTAATTCATTCGCACGAATGTATCCATTCTAATTCATTCGTACGATCCATTCTAATTCATTCGCACGAATGTATCCATTCTAATTCATTCGTACGATCTATTCTAATTCATTCACACGATCCATTCTAATTCTTTCGTACGATCCATTCTAATTCATTTGTATGATTCATTCTAATTTATTCACATGCATATATCAATTCTAATTCATTCGTACGATGCATTCTAATTAATTCACACGATCTATTCTAATTCATTCGAACGATCAAATCTAATTCATTCGTAAGATCCATTCTAATTCATTCGTACGAATGTATCCATTCTAATTCATTCGTACGATCCATTCTTATTCATTCGCACGATGTATTCTAATTCATTCATATGATCCATTCTAATTCATTCGTTCAATCCATTCTAATTCATTCGTATGAATGTATCCATTCTAGTTCATTCGTATGATCCATTCTAATTCATTCGTATGATCCATTTTAATTTATTTGTATGATCCATTCTAATTTATTAGTACGATCCATTCTAATTCATTTGCACGAATGTATCCATTCTAATTCATTCATACGATCCATTCTAATTCATTCGAACGATCCATTCAAATTCGTTCATACGATCCATTCCAATTCATTCGTACGATCCATTCTAATTCATTCACACGAATGTATCCATTCTAATTCATTCGTACGATCCATTATAATTCATTCGCATGATATATCTAATTTATTCGTACGATCTATTCTATTTCATTCGTACGATCGATTCAAATTCATTCGTACGATCCATTCTAATTCATTCGTACAAATGAATCCATTCTAATTCATTCGTACGATCCATTCTAATTCATTCGCACGATCCATTCAAATTCATTCGTACGATCCATTCTAATTCATTTGTACGATCCATTCTAATTCATTCGTACGATCCATTCTAATTCATTCACACGAATGTATCCATTTTAATTCATTCGTATGATCCATTCTAATTCATTCTTACAATCCATTCTAATTCATTCGTGTGATCCATTCTAATTCATTCACACGAATGTTTCCATTCTAATTCATTCGTACGATCCATTCTAATTCATTCGCACGATCCATTCTAATTCATTCGTACGATCCATTCTAATTCATTCATATGATCCATTTTAATTCATTCGTAAGATCCATTCTAATTCATTCGTAAGATCCATTCTAATTCATTTATACGGTCCATTCTAATTCATTCGTACGATCCATTCTAATTCATTTGCACGAATGAATCCATTCTAATTCATTCGTACGATCCATTCTAATTCATTCGCACGATCCATTCTAATTTCTTCGTACGATCCATTCTAATTCATTCGTACGATCCATTCTAATTTATTTGTACGATCCAATCTAATTCATTCTCACGAATGTATCCATTCTAATTCATTCGTACGATCCATTCTATTACATTCGCACGATCCATTCTAATTCATTCGCACGATCCATTCTAATTCATTCGTAAGATCCATTCTAATTCATTTGCACTAATGTATCCATTCTAATTCATTCGCACGATCCATTCTAATTAATTCGTACGATCCATTCTAATTAATTCCTACGATCCATTCAAATTCATTCGTACGATCCATTCAAATTCATTCGTACAATCATTTCTAATTCATTCACACGAATGTATCCATTCTAATTAATTCGTACGATCCATTCTAATTCATTCGCACTATCCATTCTAATTCATTCGTACGATCCATTCTAATTCATTCGCACGAATGTATCCATTCTAATTTATTTGCACGATCCATTCTAATTCATTTGCACGATCCATTCTAATTCATTCGTACGATCTATTCTAATTCATTCATACGATCCATTCTAATTCATTCGTAAGATCCATACTAATTAATTCGTATGATCCATTCTAATTCATTCGCACGAATATATCCATTCTAATTCATTCGTACGATCCATTCTAATTCATTCGCACGATTCGTTCTAATTCATTCGCACGATCCATTCGAATTCCATTGTACGATCCATTATAATTCATTCGTACGATCCATTCTAATTCATTCGCACGAATGTATCCATTCTAATTAATTCTTATGATCCATTCTAATTCATTCGCCCGATCGATTCTAATTAATTTGCACAATCCATTCTAATTCATTTGTACGATCCATTCTAATTCATTTGCACGAATGTATCCATTCTTATTCATTCGTACGATCCATTCTAATTCATTCGCACGATCCATTCTAATTCATTTGTACGATCCATTCAAATTCATTCGTACGATCCATTCTAATTCATTCATACGATCCATTCAAATTCATTTGCACGAATGTATACATTCTAATTCATTCGTACGATCCATTCTAATTCATTCGAACTATCCATTCAAATTCATTCGTGCGATCCATTCTAATTTATTCGTACGATCCATTCAAATTCATTCGCACGATCCATTCTAATTTATTCGTACGATCCATTCTAATTCATTCGTACTATCTATTCTAATTCATTCACACGAATTTATCCATTCTAATTCATTCGTATGATCCATTCTAATTAATTTGTATGATCCATTCTAATTCATTCATACAATCCATTCTAATTCATTCGCATGAATGTATCCATTCTAATTCATTCGTACGATCCATTCTAATTCATTCGCACGATCCATTCAAATTCATTCGTACGATCCATTCTAATTCATTCGTATGATCCATTCTAATTCATTCATACGATCTATTCTAATTCATTCGTAAGATCCATTCTAATTTATTCGTACGGTCTATTCTAATTCATTCGCAAGAATATATCCATTCTAATTCATTCGTACGATCCATTCTAATTCATTCGTACGATCCATTCTAATTCATTCGCACGAATGTATCCATTCTAATTCATTCGTACGATCGATTCTTATTCATTCGCACGATCCATTCTAATTCCATTGTACGATCCATTCTAATTCATTCGTACGATCCATTCTAATTCATTCGTATGATCCAATCTAATTCATTTGCACGAATGTATCTATTCTAATTCATTCGTACGACCCATTCTAATTCATTCGCACGATCCATTCAAATTCATTCTAATGATCCATTCTAATTCATTCGTACGATCCATTAAAATTCATCCGTACGATCCATTCTAATTCATTCGCATGAATGTATCCATTCTAATTCATTCGTTCGATCTATTCTAATTCATTCACACGATCCATTCTAATTCATTCGTACGATCCATTCTAATTCATTCGCATGATCCATTCTAATTCATTCGTACGATCCATTCTAATTCATTCGTGTGATCCATTCTAATTCAGTCATACGATCCATTCTAATCCATTCGTATGATCCATTCTAATTTATTCGTACGATCCATTCTAATTTATTCGCACGAATGTATCCATTCTAATTCATTCGTATGATCCATTCTAATTCATTCGCAGTATCCATTCTAATTCATTCGTATTATCTATTCAAATTCATTCATACGATCCATTCTAATTCATTCATACGATCCATTCAAATTCATTTGTATGATCCATTCTAATTCATTTGCACGAATGTATCCATTCTAATTCTTTCGTACGATCCATTCTAATTCATTCGCACGAATGTATCCATTTTAATTCATTCATACGATCCATTCAAATTCATTTGCACTACCCATTCTAATTCATTCATACGATCTATTCTAATTGATTTGTACGATCCATTCTAATTCATTCGCACGAATGTATCCATTCTATACAATCCATTCTAATTCATTCGTACGATCCATTCTAATTCATTCGTACGATCCATTCTCATTCATTCGCAAGAATGTATCCATTCTAATTCATTCGTACGATCCACTCTAATTCATTCACACGATCCATTCTAATATATCCGTAAGATCCATTCAAATTCATTCGTACAATCCATTCTAATTCATTCGCACGAATGTATCCATTCTAATTCATTCGTACGATCCATTCTGATTCATTCGTACGATCCATTCTAATTCAATCACACGAATGTATCCATTCTAATTCATTCGTACGATCCATTCTAATTCATTAGTACGATCCATTCTAATTCATTCGCACGAATGTATCCATTATAATTCAATCGTACGATCCAATCTAATTCATTCGCATGATCCATTCTAATTCTTTCGTACGATACATTCTAATTCATTCGCACGAGTGTATCCATTGTAATTCATTCATACGATCCATTCTAATTCATTCGTATTCATACGATCCATTCTAATTCATTTGTACAATCCATTCTAATTTATTCGTACGATCCATTCTAATTCATTCACACGATGTCTTCTAATTCATTCGTACGATCAATTCTAATTAATTCGCATGAATGTATCCATTCTAATTGATTCGTACGATCCATTCTAATTCATTCGCATGATCCATTCTAATTTATTCGTACGAGCCATTCTAATTCATTCGTACGATCCATTCTAATTTATTCGCACGAATGTATAAATTCTAGTTCATTCGTACGATCCATTTTAATTCAATCACACGATCCATTCTAATTCATTCGTACAATCCATTATAATTCATTCACACGAATTTATCCATTCTAATTCATTCGTACGATCCATTCTAATTTATTCGTATAAATGGATCAATTCTAATCATTCGTACGATCCATTCTAATTCATTCACATGATCAATTATAATTTATTCGTATGATCCATTCTAATTCATTCGTACGATCCATTCTAATTCATTCGCACGAATGTATCCATTCTAATTTATTCATACGATCCATTCAAATACATTCCCACGATCCATTCTAATTCATTCGTACGATCCATTCTAATTCATTCGCACGAATGTATACATTCTCATTCATTCGTACGATCCATTCTAATTCATTTGTTAGATCCATTCTAATTCATTCATACGATCCATTCTAATTCATTCGCACGAATGTATCCATTCTAATTCATTCATACGATCCATTCTAATTCATTCGCACGATCCATTCTAATTCCTTTGTACGAAACATTCTAATTCATTCGTACGATCCATTATTATTCATTTGTACGATCCAATCTAATTCATTCGCCAGAATACATCTATTCTAATTCATTAGTACGATCCATTCTAATTCATTCGCATGATCCATTCTAATTCATTCGCACGATCCATTCTAATTCATTCGTACGATCCATTCTAATTCTTTCGTACGATGCATTCTAATTCATTTGCACGAATGTATCCATTCTAATTAATTCGTATGATCCATTCTTATTAATTCGCATGATCCATTCTAATTCATTCGTAAGATCCATTCTAATTCATTAGTACGATCCATTCAAATTCATTCGTACGATCTATTCTAATTCATTCACACGAATGTATCCATTCTAATACATTCGTATGATCCATTCTAATTCATTCGCATGATCCATTCTAATTCATTCGTACGATCCATTCTAATTCATTCGTAGGATCCATTCTAATTCATTCGCACGAATGTATCCATTCTAATTAATTTGTACAATCCATTCTAGTTCATTCGTACGATCCATTCTAATTTATTCGTACGATCCATTCTAATTCATTCGTACGATCCATTCTAATTCATTCGCACGAATGTATCCATTCTAATTCATTCGTACAATCCATTCTAATTTATTCGCACGATCCATTCTAATTCATTCGTACGATCTATTCAAATTCATTCGTACGATCCATTCTAATTTATTTGTATGATCCATTTTAATTCTTTCGCACGAATGTATCCATTCTAATTTATTCGAACGATCCATTCTAATTCATTCGTATGATCCATTCTAATTCATTCGTACGAATGTATTCATTCTAATTGATTCGTACGATCCATTCTAATTCATTCGCATGAGTGGATCCATTTGAATTATTTGTACGATCCATTTTAATTCATTCGCATGATCCATTCTAATTTATTTGTACGATCCATTCTACTTCATTCGTACAATCCATTCTAATTCATTCGCACAAATGTATCTATTCTAATTCATTTGTACGATCTGTTCTAATTCATTCACATGATCCATTCTAAATCATTCGCACGATCCATTCTAATTCATTCGCACGAATGTATCCATTCTAATTCATTCGTACTATCCAGTCTAATTCATTTGTTCGATCTATTCTAATTCATCCATACGATCCATTCTAATTCATTCGCATAAATATATCCATTCTAATTCATTCGTACGATCTATTCTAATTCAATCGCGTGATCCATTTTAATTCCTTCGTACGATCCATTCTAATTCATTTGTTTGATCTATTCTAATTCATTCATACGATCCATTCTAATTCATTCGCATGAATATATCCATTCTAATTCATTCGTACGATCCATTCTAATTCATTTGCACGATCCATTCAAATTCATTCGTACGATCCATTCTTATTCATTCGTACGATCCAATCTAATTCATTCACCAGAATGTATCCATTCTAATTCATTCGTACGATCCATTCTAATTCATTCGCATCATCCATTCTAATTCATTCGCACGATCCATTCTAATTCATTCGTACGATCCATTCTAATTCTTTTGTAAGATCCATTCTAATTCATTTGCACGAATGTATGTATTCTAATTCATTCGTACGATCCATTCTAATTCATTCGCACGATCCATTCTAATTCATTCGTACGATCCATTCTAATTTATTAGTACGATCCACTCTAATTCATTCGCACGAATGTATCCATTCTAATTAATTTGTACAATCCATTCCAGTTTATTCGCACGATCCATTCTAATTCATTCGCACGAATGTATCCATTCTAATTAATTTGTACAATCCATTCCAGTTTATTCGCACGATCCATTCTAATTTATTCATATGATCCATTCTAATTCATTCGTACGATCCATTCTAATTAATTCGCACGAAAGTATCCATTCTAATTCATTCATACGATCCATTCTAATTCATTCGCACGATCCATTCTAATTCATTCGTACGATCCATTCAAATTCATTCGTACGATCCATTCAAATTCATTCGTACGATCCATTCTAATTCATTCACACAAATGTATCCATTCTAATTCGTTCGCATGATCCATTATATTTCATTCATTCGATCCATTCTATTCATTCGTATGATCCATTCTAATTCATTCGTACGATCCATTCTAATTCATTCGGACGAATATATCCATTCTAATTCCTTCGTACGATCCATTCTAATTCATTCGTATAATCCATTCTAATTCATTTGTAAGATCCATTCTAATTCATTTGTACGATTCATTCTAATTCATTCGCACGAACGTATCCATTCTAATTCATTCGTACAATCCATTTTAATTCATTCGCACGATCTATTCTAATTCATTCATATGATCCATTCTAATTCATTCGTACAATCCATTCTAATTCATTCGCAAGAATGTATCCATTCTAGTTCATTCGTATGATCCATTCTAATTCATTCGTACGATTGATTCTAATTTATTCGTTCGATCCATTCTAATTCATTCGTACGATCCATTCTAATTCATTCACACGAATGTATCCATTCTAATTCATTCGTACGATCCATTCTAATTCATTCGTACAATCCATTCTAATTTATTCACACGAATGTATCCATTCTAATTCATTCGTACGATCCATTCTAATTTATTCGCACGATCTATTCCAATTCATTCGTACGATATGATCAATTCTAATTCATTCGTACGATCCATTCTAATTCATTCGCACGAATGTATCCATTCTAATTCATTCGTACGATCCATTCTAATTCATTTATACGATCCATTCTAATTCATTCGTACAATCCATTCTAATTCATTCGTAGGATCCAATCTAATTCATTCGCACGAGTGTATACACTCTAATTCATTTGTACGATCCATTCTAATCCATTCGCACGATCCATTGTAATTCATTCGTACGATCAATTCTAATTCATTCGTACGATCCATTCAAATTCATTCGCATGAATGTATCCATTCTAATTCATTCGTACGATCCATTCTAATTCATTCGTACGATCCTTTCTAATTCATTCGCACGAATGTATCCATTCTAATTCATTCGTACGATCCATTCTTATTTATTTGCACAATCCATTCTAATTCATTCATACGATCCATTCTATTTCATTCGAACGAAAGTATGCATTCTAATTCATTCGTACGATCTATTCTATTTCATTCGCACGATCGATTCTAATTCATCCATACGATCTATTCTAATTAATTCGTACGATCCATTCTAATTCATTCGCACGAATGTATCCATTCTAATTCATTCGTACAATCAATTCTAATTCATTCGCACGATCTATTTTAACTCATTCGTACGATCAATTCTAATTCATTCGTATGATCCATTCTAATTCATTCTTACGATCCGTTCTAATTCATTCGCACAAATGTATCCATTGTATCCATTCTAATTCATTCGTACGATCCATTCTAATTCATTCGCTCGAATGTATCAATTCTAATTCATTCGTACGATCCATTCTAATTCATTCGCACGATCCCTTCTAATTTATTCCTATGATCCATTCAAATTCATTCGTACGATCCATTATAATTCATTCGTACGATCCTTTCTAATTCATTCGCACGAATGTATCCATTCTAATTCATTCGCGCGAATGTATCATTTCTAATTCATTCGTATATCCATTCTAATTCATTAGTACGATCCGTCCTAATTCTTTCGTACGATCCATTATAATTCATTCGCACGAATGTATCCATCCTAATTCATTCGTACGATCTGTTCTAATTCATTCGCACGAATAATTCCATTCTAATTTATTCGTTCGATCCATTCTAATTCATTCGCACGATCCATTCTAATTCATCGTACGATCCATTCAAATTCTTTCGTATGATCCATTCTAATTCATTCGTACGATCCATTCTAATTCATTCATACGATCCATTCTAATTCATTCGTACGATCCATTCTAATTCATTTGTACGATTTATTCTAATTCATTCGCGTGACTGTATCAATTCTAACTCATTCATACGATCCATTCTAATTCATTCGCATGATCTATTTTAATTCATTCATACGATCCTTTCTGATTAATTCGTACAATTTATTTGTACAATCTATTCAAATTCATTCGTACGATCCATTCTAATTCATTCGCACGAATGTATCCATTCTAATTCATTCGTACGATCCATTCTAATTCATTCGCACTATCCATTCTAATTCATTCGTACGATCCATTCTAATTCATTCGCACGAATGTATCCATTCTAATTAATTTGTACAATCCATTCTTATTCATTCGCACGATCCATTCTAATTCATTTGTACAATCCATTCTAATTCATGCGTACGATCCATTCTAATTCATTCGCAAGAATGTATCCATTCTAATTCATTCATACGATCCATTCTAATTCATTCACACGATCCATTCTAAGTCATTCGTACAATCCACTCAAATTCATTCATATGATCCATTCTAATTCATTCGTACAATCCATTCTAATTCATTGGCACGAATGTATCTATCTAATTTATTCGTAAGATCCATTCTAATTCATTCGTACGATCCATTCTAATTCATTCGTATGATCCATTCTAGTTCATTCGCACGAATGTATCTATTCTAATTCATTCGTGCAATCCATTCTAATTCATTCGTACGAATGTATTCATTCTAATTCATTAGTACTATCCATTCTAATTCATTCGCATGATCCATTCTAATTCATTCGTACGATCCATTCTAGTTCATTCGCACGAATGTGTCCTTTCTAATTCATTCGTACGATCCATTCTAATTCATTCGTACGATTCATTCTAATTCATTCACACGATCCCTTCTAATTCATTCGTATGATCCATTCTAATTCATTCGCACGAATGTATCCATTCTAATTCATTCGTACGATCCATTCTATTTCATTCGAATGATCCATTCTAATTCATTCGTATGATCCATTCTAATTCATTTGTACGATCCTTTCTAATTCATTCGCACGAATGTATCCATTCTAATTCATTTCTACGATCCATTTTAATTCATTCACACGATACATTCTAATTCATTTGTATGTTCCATTCTTATTCATTCATACGATCCATTCTAATTCATTCGCATGAATGTATCCATTGTAATTTATTCGTATGATTCATTCTAATTCATTCGCATGAATGGATCCATTCTAATAATTCGTACGATCCATTCTAAGTCATTCGCATGATCCATTCTAATTTATTTGTACGAACCATTCTAATTCATTCGTATGATCTATTCTAATTCATTCGTACGATCCATTTTAATACATTCGCACGAATGTATCCATTCTAATTCATTCGTACGATCAATTCTAATTCATTCGCACATTCAATCTAATTCATTCGTACGATCCATTCTAATTCATTCGCACGAATGTATCCATTGTCATTCATTCGTATGATCCATTCTAATTCATTTGTTCGATCCATTCTAATTCATTCATACGATCCATTCTAATTCATTCGCACGAATGAATCCATTGTGATTCATTCGTACGATCCATTCTAATCCATTCGCACGATCTATTCTAATTCCTTCGTACGATCCATTCTAATTCATTCGTACGATCCATTCTAATTCATTCATACGATCTATTCTAATTCATTCGTAAGATCCATTCTAATTTATTCGTACGGTCTATTCTAATTCATTCGCAAGAATATATCCAATCTAATTCATTCTTACGATCCATTCTAATTCATTCGTACGATCCATTCTAATTCATTCGCACGAATGTATACATTCTAATTCATTCGTACGATCCATTCTTATTCATTCGCACGATCCATTTTAATTTATTCGTACGATCCATTCTAATTCATTCGTACGATCCAATCTAATTCATTTGCACGAATGTATCTATTCTAATTCATTCGTACGATCCATTCTAATTCATTCGCACGATCCATTCTAATTCATTCTAACGATCCATTCTAATTCATTCGTACGATCCAATAAAATTCATTTGTACGATCCATTCTAATTCATTCGCATGAATGTATCTATTCTAATTCATTCATTTGATCTATTCTAATTCATTCGCACGATCCATTCTAATTCATTCGTACGATCCATTCTAATTCATTCGCATGATCCATTCTAATTCATTGGTACGATCCATTCTGTTTCATTCGTACGATCCATTCTAATTCATTCGTGCGATCCATTCTAATTCAGTCATATGATCCATTCTAATCCATTCGTATGATCCATTCTAATTCATTCGTACGATCCATTCTAATTCATTCGCACGAATGTATCCATTCTAATTCATTCGTATGATCCATTCTAATTCATTCGCAGTATCCATTCTAATTCATTCGTATGATCTATTAAAATTCATTCATACGATCCATTCTAATTCATTCATACGATCCATTCAAATTAATTTGTATGATCCATTCTAATTCATTTGCACGAATGTATCCATTCTAATTCTTTCGTATGATCCATTCTAATTCATTCGCACGGATGTATCCATTTTAATTCAGTCATACGATCCATTCAAATTCATTCGCACTACCCATTCTAATTCATTCATACGATCCATTCTAATTGATTTGCACGATCCATTCTAATTCATTCGCACGAATGTATCCATTCTATACAATCCATTCTAACTCATTCGCACGATCCATTCTAATTCATTCGTACGATCCATTCTAATTCATTCGCAAGAATATATCTATTCTAATTCATTCGTACAATCCATTCTAATTCATTCGTACGATCCATTCTGATTCATTTGTACGATCCATTCTAATTCAATCACACGAATGTATCCATTCTAATTCATTCGTACGATCCATTCTAATTCAATAGTACGATCCATTCTAATTCATTCGCACGAATGTATCCATTATAATTCAATCGTATGATCCAATCTAATTCATTCGCATGATCCATTCTAATTCTTTCGTACGATACATTCTAATTCATTCGCACGAGTGTATCCATTCTAATTCATTCGTACGATCCATTCTAATTTATTCGTACGCTCCATTCTAATTCATTCACACGATGTCTTCTAATTAATTCGTACGATCAATTCTAATTCATTCGAATGAATATATCCATTCTAATTGATTCGTACGATCCATTCTAATTCATTCGCATGATCCATTCTAATTTATTCGTACGATCCATTCTATTTCATTCGTACGATCCATTCTAATTCATTCGCACGAATGTATAAATTCTAGTTCATTCGTATGATCCATTTTAATTCAATCGCACGATCCATTCTAATTCATTCGTACGATCCATTATAATTCATTCGCACGAATGTATCCATTCTAATTCATTCGTATGATCCATTCTAATTCATTCGTATAAATGGATCCATTCTAATCATTCGTACGATCCATTCTAATTCATTTGCATGATCAATTCTAATTTATTCGTATGATCCTATCTAATTTATTTGTACGATCTATTCTAATTCATTCTCACGAATGTATCCATTCTAATTTATTCGTACGATCCATTCTAATACATTCCCATAATCCATTCTAATTCATTCGTACGATCCATTCTAATTCATTCGCACGAATGTATACATTCTCATTCATTCGTACGATCCATTCTAATTCATTTGTTAGATCCATTCTAATTCATTCGTACGATCCATTCTAATTCATTCGCACGAACGTATCCATTCTAATTCATTCATACGATCCATTCTAATTCATTCGCACGATCCATTCTGATTCCTTTGTACGAAACATTCTAATTCATTCGTACGATCCATTATTATTCATTTGTATGATCCAATCTAATTCATTCGCCAGAATACATCTATTCTAATTCATTTGTACGATCCATTCTAATTCATTCGCATGATCCATTCTAATTCATTCGCACGATCCATTCTCATTCATTCGTATGATCCATTCTAATTCTTTCGTACGATGCATTCTAATTCATTTGCACGAATGTATCCATTCTAATTAATTCGTAAGATCCATTCTTATTAATTCGCACGATCCATTCTAATTCATTCGTAAGATCCATCCAAATTCAATCGTACGATCCATTCAAATTCATTCGTACGATCCATTCTAATTCATTCACACGAATGTATCCATTCTAATACATTCGTACGATCCATTCTAATTCATTCGCATGATCAATTCTATTTCATTCGTACGATCCATTCTAATTCATTCGTAGGATCCATTCTAATTCATTCGCACGAATGTATCCATTCTAATTAATTTGTACAATCCATTCTAGTTCATTCGCACGATCCATTCTAATTTATTCGTATGATCCATTCTAATTCATTCGTACGAACTATTCTAATTCATTCGCACGAATATATCAATTCTAATTCATTCGTATAATCCATTCTAATTTATTCGCACGATCCATTCTAATTCATTCGTACAATCCAATCAAATTCATTCGTACGATCCATTCTAATTTATTCGTATGATCCATTTTAATTCTTTCGCACGAATGTATCCATTCTAATTCATTCGTACGATCCATTCTAATTCATTCGTATGATCCATTCTAATGTATTCGCACGAATGTATTCATTCTAATTCATTCGTACGATCCATTCTAATTCATTCGCATGAGTGGATCCATTTGAATCATTCGTACGATCCATTCTAATTCATTCACATGATCCATTCTAATTTAATAGTACGATCCATTATAATTCATTCGTACGATCCATTCTAATTCATTCGTACGATCCATTCTAATTCATTCACACAAATGTATCTATTCTAATTCATTTGTACGATCTATTCTAATTCATTCGCATGATCCATTCTAAATCATTCGTACGATCCATTCTAATTCATTCGCACGAATGTATCCGTTCTAATTCATTCGTATGATCCATTCTAATTCATTTGTTCGATCCATTCTAATTCATTCATATGATCCATTCTAATTCATTCGCACGAATATATCCATTCTAATTTATTCGTACGATCTATTCTAATTCAAGCGCACGATCCATTTTAATTCCTTCGTACGATCCATTCTAATTCATTTGTTTGATCCATTCTAATTCATTCATACGATCCATTCTAATTCATTCGCATGAATATATCCATTCTAATTCATTCGTACGATCCATTCTAATTCATTCGCACGATCCATTCTAATTCATTCGTACGATCCATTCTTATTCATTCGTACGATCTAATCTAATTCATTCGCCAGAATGTATCCATTCTAATTCATTCGTACGATCCATTCTAATTCATTCGCATGATCCATTCTAATTCATTCGCACGATTCATTCTAATTCATTCGTACGATCCATTCTAATTCTTTTGTAAGATCCATTCTAATTCATTTGCACGAATGTATCGATTCTAATTCATTCGTACGATCCATTCTAATTCATTCGAACGATCCATTCTAATTCATTCGTATGATCTATTCTAATTTATTAGTACGATCTACTCTAATTCATTCACACGATCCATTCTAATTTATTCGTACGATTCATTTTAATTCATTCGTACGATCCATTCTAATTCATTCGCACGAATGTATCCATTCTAATTAATTTGTACAATCTATTCCAGTTTATTAGCACGATCCATTCTAATTTATTCGTATGATCCATTCTAATTCATTCGTATGATCGATTCTAATTAATTCGCACGAAAGTATCCATTCTAATTCATTCGTACGATCCATTCTAATTCATTCGCACGATCCATTCTAATTCATTCGTACGATCCATTCAAATTCATTCGTACGATCCATTCTAATTCATTCGTACGATCCATTCTAATTCATTCACACAAATGTATCCATTCTAATTCGTTCGCATGATCCATTATATTTCATTCGTTCGATCCATTCTATTCATTCGTACTATCCATTTTAATTCATTCGTACGATCCATTCTAATTCATTTGCACGAATGTATCCATTCTAATTCATTCGTACGATCCATTCTAATTCATTCGTATAATCCATTCTAATTCATTTATAAGATCCATTCTAATTCATTTGTACGATTCATTCTAATTCATTCGCACGAACGTATCCATTCTAATTCATTCGTACGATCCATTCTAATTCATTCGCACGATCTATTCCAATTCATTCATATGATCCATTCTAATTCAGTCGTACAATCCATTCTAATTCATTCGCAAGAATGTATCCATTCTCATTCATTCTTACGATCCATTCTAATTCATTCGTACGATGGATTCTAATTTATTCGTTCGATCCATTCTAATTCATTCGTACGATCCATTCTAATTCATTCGCACGAATGTGACCATTCTAATTTATTCGTACGATCCATTCTAATTCATTCGTACAATCCATTCTAATTTATTCACACAAATGTATCCATTCTAATTCATTCGTACGATCCATTCTAATTTATTCGCACGATCTATTCCAATTCATTCGTACGATCCATTCTAATTCATTCGTACTATCCATTCTAATTCATTCGCACGATCCCTTCTAATTTATTCCTATGATCCATTCAAATTCATTCGTACGATCCATTATAATTCATTCGTACGATCCTTTCTAATTCTTTCGCACGAATGTATCCATTCTAATTCATTCGCGTGAATGTATCCATTCTAATTCATTCGTATATCCATTCTAATTCATTAGTACGATCCATCCTAATTTTTTCGTACGATCCATTCTAATTCATTCGCACGAATGTATCCATCCTAATTCATTCGTACGATCCGTTCTAATTCATTCGCGCGAATAATTCCATTCTAATTTATTCGTTCGATCCATTCTAATTCATTCGCACGATCCATTCTAATTCATTCGTACGATCCATTCAAATTCTTTCATATGATCCATTCTAATTCATTCGTACGATCCATTCTAATTCATTCGCACGATCCATTCTAATTCATTGATACGATCCATTCTAATTCATTCATACGATCCATTCTAATTCATTTGTACGATTCATTCTAATTCATTCGCGTGACTGTATTAATTCTAACTCATTCATACGATCCATTCTAATTCATTCGCACGATCTATTTTAATTCATTCATACAATCCATTCTGATTAATACGTACAATTTATTTGTACAATCCATTCAAATTCATTCGTACGATCCATTCTAATTCATTCGCACTAATGTATCCAGTCTAATTCATTCGTACGATCCATTCTAATTCATTCACACTATCCATTCTAATTCATTCGTACGATCCATTCTAATTCATTCGCACGAATGTATCCATTCTAATTAATTTTTACAACCCATTCTTATTCATTCGCACAATCCTTTCTAATTCATTTGTACGATCCATTCTAATTCATGCGTACGATCCATTCTAATCCATTCGCAAGAATGTATCCATTCTAATTCATTCATACGATCCATTCTAATTCATTCACACGATCCATTCTAAGTCATTCGTACAATCCATTCAAATTCATTCATATGATCCATTCTAATTCATTCGTACAATCCATTCTAATTCATTGGCATGAATGTATCTATCTAATTTATTCGTACGATCCATTCTAATTCATTCGTACGATCCATTCTAATTCATTCGTATGATCCATTCTAGTTCATTCGCACGAATGTATCTATTCTAATTCATTCGTGCGATCCATTCTAATTCATTCGTACGAATGTATCCATTCTAATTCATTAGTACGAACCATTCTAATTCATTCGCATGATCCATTCTAATTCATTCGTACGATCCATTCTAGTTCATTCGCACGAATGTGTCCATTCTAATTCATTCGTACGATCCATTCTAATTCATTCGTACGATTCATTCTAATTCATTCACACGATCCCTTCTAATTTATTCGTACGATCCATTCTAATTCATTCGCACGAATGTATCCATTCTAATTCATTCGTACGATCCATTCTATTTCATTCGAACGATCCATTCTAATTCATTCGTATGATCCATTCTAATTCATTCGTACGATCCATTCTAATTCATTCGCACGAATGTATCCATTCTAATTCATTTGTACGATCCATTTTAATTCATTCACACGATACATTCTAATTCATTCGTATGTTCCATTCTTATTCATTCATACGATCCATTCTAATTCATTCGCATGAATGTATCCATTGTAATTTATTCGTACGATTCATTCTAATTCATTCGCATGAATGGATCCTTTCTAATAATTCGTACGATCCATTCTAATTCATTCGCATGATCCATTCTAATTTATTTGTACGAACCATTCTAATTCATTCGTATGATCTATTCTAATTTATTCGTACGATCCATTTTAATTCATTCGCACGAATGTATCCATTCTAATTCATTCGTACGATCCATTCTAATTCATTCGCACATTCAATCTGATTCATTCGTACGATCCATTCTAATTCATTCGCACGAATGTATCCATTCTCATTCATTCGTATGATCCATTCTAATTCATTTGTTCGATCCATTCTAATTCATTCATACGATCCATTCTAATTCATTCGCACGAATGAATCCATTCTAATTCATTCATACGATCCATTGTAATCCATTCGCTCGATCTATTCTAATTCCTTCGTACGATCCATTCCAATTCATTCGTACGATCCATTCTAATTCATTCATACGATCTATTCTAATTGATTCGTAAGATCCATTCTAATTTATTCGTACGGTCTATTCTAATTCATTCGCAAGAATATATACATTCTAATTCATTCTTACGATCCATTCTAATTCATTCATACGATCCATTCTAATTCATTCGCACGAATGTATACATTCTAATTCATTCGTACGATCCATTTTTATTCATTCGCACGATCCATTCTAATTCATTCGTACGATCCATTCTAATTCATTTGTACGATCGAATCTAATTCATTTGCACGAATGTATCTATTCTAATTCATTCGTACGATCCATTCTAATTCATTCGCACGATCCATTCTAATTCATTCTAACGATCCATTCTAATTCATTCGTACGATCCATTAAAAGTCATTCGTACGATCCATTCTAATTCATTCGCATGAATGTATCTATTCTAATTCATTCATTCGATCTATTCTAATTCATTCGCACATTCAATTCTAATTCATTCGTACGATCCATTCTAATTCATTCGCATTATCCATTCTAATTCATTGGTACGATCCATTCTAATTCATTCGTACGATCCATTCTAATTCATTCGTGCGATCCATTCTAATTAAGTCATATGATCCATTCTAATCAATTCGTATGATCCATTCTAATTCATTCGTACGATCCATTTTAATTCATTCGCACGAATGTATCCATTCTAATTCATTCGTATGATCCATTCTAATTCATTCGCAGTATCCATTCTAATTCATTCGTATGATCTATTAAAATTCATTCATACGATCCATTCTAATTCATTCATACGATCCATTCAAATTAATTTGTATGATCCATTCTAATTCATTTGCACGAATGTATCCATTCTAATTCTTTCGTCCGATCCATTCTAATTCATTCGCACGAATGTATCCATTTTAATTCAGTCATACGATCCATTCAAATTCATTCCCACTACCCATTCTAATTCATTCATACGATCCATTCTAATTGATTTGCACGATCCATTCTAATTCATTCGCACGAATGTATCCATTCTATACAATCCATTCTAATTCATTCGCACGATCCATTCTAATTCATTCGAACGATCCATTCTAATTCATTCGCAAGAATGTATCCATTCTAATTCATTTGTACGATCCATTCTAATTCATTCACACGATCCATTCTAATACATCCACACGATCCATTCAAATTCATTCGTATGATCCATTCTAATTCATTCGCACGAATGTATCCATTCTAATTCATTCGTACGATCCATTCTGATTCATTTGTACGATCCATTCTAATTCAATCACACGAATGTATCCATTCTAATTCATTCGTACGATCCATTCTAATTCAATAGTACGATCCATTCTAATTCATTCGCACGAATGTATCCATTATAATTCAATCGTATGATCCAATCTAATTCATTCGCATGATCCATTCTAATTCTTTCGTACGATACATTCTAATTCATTCGCACGAGTGTATCCATTCTAATTCATTCGTACGATCCATTCTAATTTATTCGTACGATCCATTCTAATTCATTCACACGATGTCTTCTAATTAATTCGTACGATCAATTCTAATTCATTCGAATGAATGTATCCACTCTAATTGATTCGTACGATCAATTCTAATTCATTCGCATGATCCATTCTAATTTATTCGTACGATCCATTCTAATTCATTCGCACGAATGTATAAATTCTAGTTCATTCGTATGATCCATTTTAATTCAATCGCACGATCCATTCTAATTCATTCGTACGATCCATTATAATTCATTCGCACGAATGTATCCATTCTAATTCATTCGTATGATCCATTCTAATTCATTCGTATAAATGGATCCATTCTAATCATTCGTACGATCCATTCTAATTCATTTGCATGATCAATTCTAATTTATTTGTATGATCCATTCTAATTTATTTGTACGATCTATTCTAATTCATTCTCACGAATGTATCTATTCTAATTTATTCGTACGATCCATTCTAATACATTCCCATAATCCATTCTAACTCATTCGTATGATCCATTCTAATTCATTCGCACGAATGTATACATTCTCATTCATTCGTACGATCCATTCTAATTCATTTGTTAGATCCATTCTAATTCATTTGTACGATCCATTCTAATTCATTCGCACGAACGTATCCATTCTAATTCATTCATACGATCCATTCTAATTCATTCGCACGATCCATTCTGATTCCTTTGTACGAAACATTCTAATTCATTCGTACGATCCATTATTATTCATTTGTACGATCCAATCTAATTCATTCGCCAGAATACATCTATTCTAATTCATTTGTACGATCCATTCTAATTCATTCGCATGATCCATTCTAATTTATTCGCACGATCCATTCTAATTCATTCGTATGATCCATTCTAATTCTTTCGTACGATGCATTCTAATTCATTTGCACGAATGTATCCATTCTAATTAATTCGTAAGATCCATTCTTATTAATTCGCACGATCCATTCTAATTCATTCGTAAGATCCATCCAAATTCAATCATACGATCCATTCAAATTCATTCGTACGATCCATTCTAATTCATTCACACGAATGTATCCATTCTAATACATTCGTACGATCCATTCTAATTCATTCGCATGATCCATTCTAATTCATTCGTACGATCCATTCTAATTCATTCGTAGGATCCATTCTAATTCATTCGCACGAATGTATCCATTCTAATTAATTTGTACAATCCATTCTAGTTCATTCGCACGATCCATTCTAATTTATTCGTATGATCCATTCTAATTCATTCGTATGAACTATTCTAATTCATTCGCACGAATATATCAATTCTAATTCATTCGTACAATCCATTCTAATTTATTCGCACGATCTATTCTAATTTATTCGTACGATCCATTCAAATTTATTCGTACGATCCATTCTAATTTATTCGTATGATCCATTTTAATTCTTTTGCACGAATGTATCCATTCTAATTCATTCGTACGATCCATTCTAATTCATTCGTATGATCCATTCTAATGTATTCGCACGAATGTATTCATTCTAATTCATTCGTACGATCCATTCTAATTCATTCACATGATCCATTCTAATTTAATTGTACGATCTCTTCTAATTCATTCGTACGATCCATTCTAATTCATTCGTACGATCCATTCTAATTCATTCGCACAAATGTATCTATTCTAATTCATTTGTACGATCTATTCTAATTCATTCGCATGATCCATTCTAAGTCATTCGTACGATCCATTCTAATTCATTCGCACGAATGTATCCGTTCTAATTCATTCGTACGATCCATTCTAATTCATTTGTTCGATCCATTCTAATTCATTCATATGATACATTCTAATTCATTCGCACGAAAATATCCATTCTAATTCATTCGTACGATCTATTCTAATTCAAGCGCACGATCCATTTTAATTCCTTCGTACGATCCATTCTAATTCATTTTTTTGATCCATTCTAATTCATTCATACGATCCATTCTAATTCATTCGCATGAATATATCCATTCTAATTCATTCGTATGATCCATTCTAATTCATTCGCACGATCCATTCTAATTCATTCGTACGATCCATTCTTATTCATTCGTACGATCCAATCTAATTCATTCGCCAGAATATATCCATTCTAATTCATTCGTACGATCCATTCTAATTCATTCGCATGATCCATTCTAATTCATTCGCACGATCCATTCTAATTCATTCGTACGATCCATTCTAATTCTTTTGTAAGATCCATTCTAATTCATTTGCACGAATGTATCTATTCTAATTCATTCGTACGATCCATTCTAATTCATTCGCACGATCCATTCTAATTCATTCGTACGATCCATTCTAATTTATTAGTACGATCCACTCTAATTCATTCACACGATCAATTCTAATTTATTCGTACGATTCATTTTAATTCATTTGTACGATCTATTCTAATTCATTCGCACGAATGTATCCATTCTAATTAATTTGTACAATCCATTCCAGTTTATTAGCACGATCCATTCTAATTTATTCGTATGATCCATTCTAATTCATTCGTACGATCGATTCTAATTAATTCGCACGAAAGTATCCATTCTAATTCATTCGTACGATCCATTCTAATTCATTCGCACGATCCATTCTAATTCATTCGTACGATCCATTCAAATTCATTCGTACGATCCATTCTAATTCATTCGTACGATCCATTCTAATTCATTCACACAAATGTATCCATTCTAATTCGTTCGCATGATCCATTATATTTCATTCGTTCGATCCATTCTATTCATTCATATGATCCATTTTAATTCATTCGTACGATCCATTCTAATTAATTCGCACGAATGTATCCGTTCTAATTCATTCGTACGATCCATTCTAATTCATTCGTATAATCCATTCTAATTCATTTGTAAGATCCATTCTAATTCATTTGTATGATTCATTCTAATTCATTCGCACGAACGTATCCATTCTAATTCATTCGTACGATCCATTCTAATTCATTCGCACGATCTATTCCAATTCATTCATATGATCCATTCTAATTCAGTCGTACAATCCATTCTAATTCATTCGCAAGAATGTATCCATTCTAGTTCATTCATACGATCCATTCTAATTTATTCGTACGATGGATTCTAATTTATTCGTTCGATCCATTCTAATTCATTCGTACGATCCATTCTAATTCATTCGCACGAATGTATCCATTCTAATTTATTCGTACGATCCATTCTAATTCATTCGTACAATCCATTCTAATTTATTCACACGAATGTATCCATTCTAATTCATTCGTACAATCCATTCTAATTTATTCACACGATCTATTCCAATTCATTCGTACGATCCATTCTAATTCATTCATACTATCCATTCTAATTCTTTCGCACGAATGTATCCATTCTAATTCATTCGTACGATCAATTCTAATTCATTTATACGATCCATTCTAATTCATTCGTACAATCCATTCTAATTCATTCGTAGGATCCAATTTAATTCATTCGCACGAGTGTATACACTCTAATTCATTTGTACGATCCATTCTAATCCATTCGCACGATCCATTCTAATTCATTCGTACGATCAATTCTAATTCATTCGTACGATCCATTCAAATTCATTCGCACGAATGTATCCATTCTAATTCATTCGTACGATCCATTCTAATTGATTCGTACGATCCATTCTAATTCATTCACATGAATGTATCCATTCTAATTCATTCGTCCGATCCATTCTAATTCATTTGCACTATCCATTCTAATTCATTCATACGATCCATTCTATTTTATTCAAACGAAAGTATGCATTCTAATTCATTCGTACGATCTATTCTAATTCGTTCGCACGATCGATTCTAATTCATTCGTACGATCCATTATAATTCATTCGTACGATCCATTCTAATTCATTCGCACGAATGTATCCATTCTAATTCATTCGTACAATCTATTCTAATTTTTCGCACGATCTATTCTAACTCATTCGTCCGATCAATTCTAATTCATTCGTATGATCCATTCTAATTCATTCTTACGATCCATTCTAATTCATTCGCATGAATGTATCCATTCTAATTCATTTGTACGATCCATTCTAATTCATTCGCACGATCCATTCTAATTCATTCGTACGATCCATTCAAATTTATTCGTACGATCCTTTCTAATTCATTCGTACGATCCCTTCTAATTCATTCGCACGAATGTATCCATTCTAATTCATTCGTACGATCCATTCTAATTCATTTGCTCGAATGTATCAATTCTAATTCATTCGTACGATCCATTCTAATTCATTTGCACGATCCTTTCTAATTTATTCCTATGATCCATTCAAATTCATTCGTACGATCCATTATAATTCATTCGTACGATCCTTTGTAATTCTTTCGCACGAATGTATCCATTCTAATTTATTCGCACGAATGTATCCATTCTAATTCATTCGTATATCCATTCTAATTCATTAGTACGATCCATCCTAATTCATTCGTACGATCCATTCTAATTCATTCGCACGAATGTATCCATCGTAATTCATTCGTACGATCCATTCTAATTCATTCGCACGAATATTTCCATTCTAATTCATTTGTTCGATCCATTCTAATTCATTCGCACGATCCATTCTAATTCATTCGTACGATCCATTCAAATTCATTCGTATGATCCATTCTAGTTCATTCGTACGATCCATTCTAATTCTTTCGCATGAATATATCCATTCTAATTCATTCGCATGATCTATTCTAATTCATTCGTACGATCCATTCTTTTCATTCGTACGATCCATTCTAATTCATTCGTACGATCCATTCAAATTCATTCGTATGATCCATTCTAATTCATTCGTACGATCCATTCTAGTTCATTCGCACGATCCATTCTTATTCATTCATACGATCCATTCTAATTCATTTGTACGATCCATTCTAATTCATTTGTACGATTCATTCTAATTCATTCGTATGAATGTATCAATTCTAACTCATTCATACGATCCATTCTAATTCATTCGCACGATCTATTTTAATTCATTCATACGATCCATTCTGATTAATTCGTACAATTTATTTATACGATCCATTCAAATTCATTCGTACGATCCATTCTAATTTATTCGCACGAATGTATCCATTCTAATTCATTCGTACGAACCATTCGAATTTATTCGCACTATCCATTCTAATTCATTCGTACGATCCATTCTAATTCATTCGCACGAATGTATCCATTCTAATTAATTTGTACAATCCATTCTTATTCATTCGCCCGATCCATTCTAATTCATTCGTATGATCCATTCTTATTCATACGTACGATCCATTCTAATTCATTCGCAAGAATGTATCAAATCTAATTTATTCATACGATCCATTCTAATTCATTCACACGATCCATTCTAAGTCATTCGTACGATCCACTCAAACTCATTCATATGATCCATTCTAATTCATTCGTATAATCCATTCTAATTCATTGGCACGAATGTATCTATTCTAATTTATTCGTACGATCCATTCTAATTCATTCGTACGATCCATTCTAATTCATTCGTATGATCCATTCTAGTTCATTCGAACGAATGTATCTATTCTAATTCATTCGTATGATCCATTCTAATTCATTAGTACGAATGTATCCATTCTAATTCATTAGTACGAACCATTCTAATTCATTCGCATGATCCATTCTAATTCATTCGTACGATCCATTCTAGTTCATTCGCACGAATGTATCCATTCTAATTTATTCGTACGATCCATTCTAATTCATTCGTATGATTCATTCTAATTCATTCACACGATCCCTTCTAATTCATTCGTACGATCCATTCTAATTCATTCGCACGAATGTATCCATTCTAATTCATTCGTACGATCCATTCTAATTCATTCGAACGATCCATTCTAATTCATTCGTATGATCCATTCTAATTCATTCGTACGATCCATTCAAATTCATTCGCACGAATGTATCCATTCTAATTCATTTGTACGATCCATTTTAATTCATTCACACGATACATTCTAATTCATTCGTATGTTCCATTCTTATTCATTCATACGATCCATTCTAATTCATTCGCAAGAATGTATCCATTGTAATTTATTCGTACGATTCATTCTAATTCATTCGCATGAATGGATCCATTCTAATAATTCATACGATCCATTCTAATTCATTCGCATGATCCATTCTAATTTATTTGTACGAACCATTCTAATTCATTCATACGATCTATTCTAATTCATTCGTACGATCCATTTTAATTCATTCACATGAATGTATCCATTCTAATTCAATCGTACGATCCATTCCAATTCATTCGCACGATTCAATCTAATTCATTCGTATGATCCATTCTAATCCATTCGCACGAATGTATCCATTCTCATTCATTCGTATGATCCATTCTAATTCATTTGTTCGATCCATTCTAATTCATTCGTACGATCCATTCTAATTCATTCGCACGAATGTATCCATTCTAATTCATTCGTACGATCCATTCTAATCCATTCGCACGATCTATTCCAATTCTTTCGTACGATCCATTCTAATTCATTCGTACGATCCATTCCTATTCATACGTACGATCCAATCTAATTCATTCGCAAAAATATATCCATTCTATTTTATTTGTACGATCCATTCTACTTCATTCGCATGATCCATTCTAATTCATTCGCACGATCCATTCTAATTCATTCATACGATCCATTCTAATTCTTTCGTAAGATGCATTCTAATTGATTTACAGGAATGTATCCATTCTAATTCATTCGTACGATCCATTTTAATTCATTCACACGATCCATTCTAATTCATTCGTACGATCCATTCAAATTCATTCGTACAATCCATTGTAATTCATTCACACGAATATATCCATTCTAATTCATTCGTACGATCCATTCTAATCCATTTGCATGATCCATTCTAATTTATTCGTACGATCCATTCTAATTCATTCGTACGATCCATTCTAATTTATTCGCACGAATGTATCCATTTTAATTAATTAGTAGAATCCAATCTAGTTCATTCGCACGATCCATTCTAATTTATTCGTATGATCCATTCTAATTCATTCGTACGATCGCTTCTAATTCATTCACACGAATGTATCCATTCTAATTCATTCGTACGATCCATTGTAATTCATTCACACGATCCATTTAATTCATTCATACGATCCATTCAAATTCATTCGTACGATCCATTCTAATTCGTTCGCAATGAATGTATCCATTCTTTTTCATTCGTACGATCCAGTCTAATTCATTCTTATGATCTATTATAATTCATTCGCACGAATGTATCCATTCTAATTCATTCGTACGAATGTATCCATTCTAATTCATTCGTACGATCTATTCAAATTCATTCGCATGAATGGATCCATTCTAATCATTCGTATGAACCATTCTAATTAATTCGCATGATCCATTCTAATTTATTTGTACGATCCATTCTAATTCATTCGTACAATCCATTCTAATTCATTCGTACGATCCATTGTAATTCATTCGCACGAATATATCCATTCTAATTCAATCATACGATCCTTTCTAATTCATTTGCACGATCCTTTCTTAATCATTCGTACGATCCATTCTAATTCATTCACACGAATGTATCCATTCTAATTCATTCGTACGATCCATTCTAATTCATTCGCACGATCCATTCAAATTCATTCGCACGATTCATTCTAATTCATTCGTACGATTCATTCAAATTCATTCGTACGATCCGTTCTAATTCATTCATACGATCCATTCTAATGCATTCGCATGAATGTATCCATTCTAACTCATTCGTATGATCCATTCTAATTCATTTGCACGATCCATTCTAATTTATTCGTACGATCCATTTTCATTCATTTGTACGATCCATTCTAATTCATTCGCACGAATGTATCTATTCTAATTAATTTGTACAATTTATTCTAGTTCATTCGCACGATCCATTCTAATTTATTTGTACGACCCATTCTAATTCATTCGTACGATCCATTCTAATTCATTCGCATGAATGTATCTATTCTAATTCATTCGCACGATCCATTCTAATTCATTCGTACGATCCATTAAAATTCATTCATACGATCCATTCTAATTCATTCGTACGATCCATTCTAATTCATTCGCACGAATGTATCAATTCTAATTCATTCGCATAATCCATTCTAATTCATTCGTACGATCCATTCTATTCATTCGTACGATCCATTCTAATTCATTTGTACGATCTATTCTAATTCATTCGCACGAATAAATCCATTCTAATTCATTCATACGATCCATTCTAATTCATTAACACGATCCATTTTAATTCATTTGTATGATCCATTCTAATTCATTTGTACGATTCATTCTAATTCATTCGCATGCATGTTTTAATTCTAATTCATTCGTACGATCCATTTTAATTCATTCGCACGATCTATTTTAATTCATTCATACGATCCATTCTGATTAATTCGTACAATCCATTCTAATTCATTCGCACGATTGTATCCATTCTAGTTAATTCGTACGATCCATTCTAATTCATTCATATGATCCATTCTAATTTATTCGTACGATCCATTCCAATTGATTCGTATGATCCATTCAAATTCATTCGCACGAATGTATCCATTCTAATTCATTCGTACGATCTATTCTAATTCATTTGGACTATCCATTCTAATTTATTCGTATGATCCATTTAAATTCATTCGCACGAATGTATCCATTCTAATTCATTCGTACGATCCATTCTAATTCATTTGCATAATCTATTCTTATTCATCCGTACTATCCATTCTAATTCATTCGTACGATCCATTCTAATTCATTCGCACGAATGTATCCATTCAAATTTTTTTGTACGATCCATTCAAATTCATACGCACGAGTGTATCCATTCTAATACATTCGAACGATCCATTCTAATTTATTCGTACGATCTATTATAATTCATTCGTACGATCCACTCTAATTCATTTGCACGAATGTATCCATTCTAATTCAGTCAGACGATCCATTCTAATTCATTAGCACTATCCATTCTAATTCATTTATACGATCCATTCTATTTCATTCGAATGAATGTATCCATTCTAATTCATTTGTACGATCCATTCTAATTCATTCGCACGATCCTTTCTAATTCATTCGTACGACCATTCTAATTCGTTCGTTCGATCCATTCTAATTCATTCGCACGAATGTATCCATTCTAATTAATTCGTACAATCCATTCTAATTCATTTGCACGATCTATTCTAATTCATTCGTACGATCCATTATAATTTATTCGTACGATCCATTCTAATTTATTCGTACGATCCATTCTAATTCATTCGCACGAATGTATCCATTCTAATTCATTCGTATGATGCATTCTAATTCATTCGCACGATCCATTCTAATTTATTCCTACGATCTATTCTAATTCATTTGTATGATCCATTATAATTGATTCGTACGATCCATTCTAATTCATTCGCACGAATGTATCTATTCTAATTCATTCGTACATCCATTCTAATTCATTCGTACTTTCCATTCTAATTCATTCGTACGATCCATTCTAATTCATTCGCATGAATGTATCCATCCAAATTCATTCGTACGATCCATTCTAACTCATTCGCACGAATATATCCATTCTAATTTATTCGTTCGATCCATTTTAATTCATTCGCTCGATCCATTCTAATTCATTCGTACGATCTATTCTAATTCATTCGTACGATCCATTCTAATTCATTTGCATGATCTATTCTAATTCATTTGTATTATCCATTCTAATTCATTCGTACGATCTATTTTAATTCATTCGTACGATCCATTCTAATTCAGTCATATGATCCATTCTAATTCATTCGTACGATCCATTCTAATTCATTCGCATAAATGTATCCATTCTATTTCATTCGTATGATCCATTTTAATTCATTCGTACGATCCATTCTATTTTATTCGTACAATCCATTCTAATTCATTCGCACGAATGTATCCATTCTAATTCATTCGTATGATCCATTCTAATTTATTCGCATGATCCATTCTAATTCATTCGTATGATCTATTCAAATTCATTCGTACGATCCATTCTAATTCATTCGTACGATCCATTCAAATTTATTCGTATGATCCATTCTAATTCATTTGCACGAATGTATCCATTCTAATTCTTTCGTATGATCCAGTCTAATTCATTCGTATGATCCATTCTAATTCATTCGTACGATCCATTCTAAATCATTCGTACGATGCATTCTAATTCATTCGCACGATCAATTCTAATTCATTCGTACGATCTATTCTAATTCATTCGTACGATAGATTCTAATTCATTCGTACGATCCATTCTAATTCATTAGCATGATCCATTCTAATTCATTCGCACGATCCATTCTAATTCATTCGTACGATCCATTCTAATTCATTCGTACGATCCATTCTAATTCATTCGCATGAATGCATAAATTATAATTTATTTGTACGATCCGTTCTAATTCATTCGTACGATCCATTCTAATTCATTCGCATGAATGTATCCATTATAATTCATTCGTACGATCCATTCTAATTAATTCGTACTATTTATTCTAATTCATTCGTATGATCCATTCTAATTAATTCGCACGAATGTATCTATTCTAATTCATTCATACGATCCATTCTAATTCGCACGAATGTATCCATTCTAATTCGTTCGTACGATCCATTCTAAATCATTCGTACTATCCATTCTAATTCATTCATACGATCCATTCTAATTCATTCGCACGAATGTATCCATTCTTATTCGTTCGTACGATCCATTCTAATTCATTTGTACGATCCATTCTAATTCATTTGTACAATCCATTCTAATTCATTCATACGATCCATTCTAAATCATTCGCACGAGTGAATCCATTCTAATTCATTCGCACGATCCATTCTAATTCATTCGTACGATCCATTATAATTCATTCGTACAATCCATTCTATTTCATTCACACGAATGTATCCATTCTAAATCATTCGTACGATCCATTCTAATTCATTCGCACTATCCATTCAAATTCATTCGTACGATCGATTCTAGTTCATTCACGTGAATGTATCCATTCTAATTTATTCGTACGATCTATTATAATTCATTCGCACGAATGTATCCATTCTAATTCATTCGTACGATCCATTCTAATTCATTCGCACGATCCCTTCTAATTTATTCGTACGATACATTATAATTCATTTGCGCAAATGTATCCATTCTAATTCATTTGCACGAATGTATCCATTCAAAACCATTCGTACATCCATTCTAATTCATTCGCACGATCCATTCTAATTCATTCGTACGATCCATTCTAATTCATTCATATGATCAATTGTAATTCATTCCAATGAATGTATCCTTTATAATTCATTCGTATGATCCATTCTAATTCATTCGTACGATCCATTCTAATTCATTCGCACGATCCATTTTAATTCATTCGTACGATCAATTCTAATTTATTCGTATGATTGATTCTAATTTATTCGCATGAATGAATCCATTCTAATTCATTTGCACTAACCATTCTAATTCATTCGCATGATCCATTCTAATTCATTCGTACGATCCATTCTAATTCATTTGTACGTTCCATTCTAATTCATTCGTACGATCCATTCTAATTCATTCGCATGAATGTATAAATTATAATTCATTCGTACGATCCATTCTAATTCATTCGTACGATCCATTCTAATTCATTCGCACGAATGTATCCATTTTAATTCATTCGTACGATCCATTCTAATTCATTCGTACTATCTATTCTAATTCATTCGTACGATCCATTCTAATTAATTCGCACGTATGTATCTATTCTAATTAATTTGTATGATCCATTCTAATTCATTCATACGATCCATTCTAATTCATTCGCATGAATGTATCCATTCTAATTCATTCGTACGATCCATTCTAATTCATTCGCACGATCCATTCTAATTCATTAGTACGATCCATTTTAATTCATTCGTACGATCCATTTTAATTCATTCAAACGAATGTATCCAATATAATTCGTTCATATGATCCATTCTAATTCATTTGTACGATCCATTCTAATTCATTCGCACGATCCATTCTAATTCATTCGCACGAGTGTATCCATTCTAATTTATTCGCACGGTCCCATCTAATTTATTCGTACGATCCATTCTAATTCATTCATACGTTCCATTCTAATCCATTCGCACAATCCATTCTAATTCATTCGCCCGAGTGTATCCATTCTAATTCATTCACACGATTCTATCTAATTTATTCGTACGATCCATTCTCATTCACTCGCGCAAATGTATCCATTGTAATTTATTTGCACGAATGTATCCATTCAAAACCATTCGTACATCCATTCTAATTCATTCGCACGATCCATTCTAATTCATTCATACGATCCATTCTAATTCATTCGTAAGATCAATTGTAATTCATTCCAAAGAATGTACCCATTCTAATTCATTTGTACGATGCATTCTAGTTCTTTCGTACGTTCCATTCTAATTCATTCGCATGAATGTATCCATTCTAATTCATTCGTACGAACCATTCTAATTCATTCGTATGATCCGTTCTAATTTATTCGTACGATCCATTCTAATTCAATCGTATGATCCATTAAAATTCTTTCGTACGATCCATTCTAATTCATTCGCATGAATGTGTCCATTCTAATTCATTCGCACGATCCATTCTAATTCATTCGGATGATCCATTCTAATTCATTCGGACGATCCATTCTAATTTATTTGTACAAATCATTCTAATTCATTCGCACGAATATATCCATTCTAATTTATTCGTACGATCCATTCTAATTCATTCGCACGACCCATTCTAATTCATTCCTATGATCGATTCTAATTTATTCGTACGATCCATTCTAATTCAATCTCATGAATGAATCCATTCTAATTCATTCGTACGATCCATTCTAATTCATTCTCACGATCCATTCTAATTCATTCGCACGATCCATTTAAATTCATTCGTACGATCCATTCTAATTCATTCACACGATCTATTCTAATTTATTCGTACGATCCATTCTAATTAATTTATACGATCCATTTTAATTCATTCGTAAGATCCATTCTAATTTATTCGTACGGTCCATTCTAATTCATTCGCACGAATGTATCCATCCTAATCCATTCGTACGGTCCATTCTTATTCATTCGCACGAATATATCCATTCTAATTCATTCGTTCGATCCATTCTAATTCATTCGCACGATCCATTCTAATTCATTCGTACGATCCATTCTAATTCATTCGTACGATCCATTCTAATTCCTTCATACGATCCATTCTAATTTATTCGTACGATCCATTCTAATTCATTCGTACGATCCGTTCTAATTTATTCGTACGATCCATTCTAATTTATTCGTACGATCCATTCTAATTCATTTGTATAATCCATTCGAATTTATTTGTACGATTCATTATAATTTATTCGTACGATCCATTCTAATTCATTCGTATGGTCCATTATAATTCATTCATACGATCCATTCTATTTCATTCGCACGAATGTATCCATTCTAAATCATTCGTACGATCCATTCTAATTCATTTGCACGATCCATTCTAATTCATTCATACGATCCATTCTAATTCATTCGTACGATCCATTCTAATTCATTCGCGCGAATGTATCCTTTCTAATTCATTCGTACGATCCATTCTAATTCATTCGCACAAATATATCCATTCTAATTCATTGGTACGATCCATTCTAATTCATTCGCACGATCCCATCTAATTTATTCGTACGATCCATTCTAATTCATTCGCGCGAATGTATCCATTCTAATTCATTTGCACGAGTGTATCCATTCAAATCCATTCGTACATCCATTTTAATTCATTCGCACGATCCATTCTAATTCATTCGTACGATCCATTCTAATTCATTCGTACGATCAATTCTAATTCATTCGCAAGAATGTATCCATTCTAATTCATTCGTACGATCCATTGTAATTCATTCGTACGATCCATTCTAATTCATTCGCACGAATGTATTCATTCTAATTCATTCGTACGATCCATTCTTATTCATTCGCACGATCCATTCTAATTCATTTGTGCGATCTATTCTAATTCATTCACACAAACGTATCCATTCTAATTCATTCGCATGATCCATTCTAATTCATTCATACGATCCATTCAAATTCATTTTTACGATCCATTCTAATTCAGTCGTACGATCCATTCTAATTCATTCGTATGATCCATTCTAATTCATTCGCACGAATGTATCCATTCTAATTCATTCGTACGATCCATTCTAATTCATTCGTACGATTCAATCTAATTCATTCGTACGATCCATTCTAATTCATTCGTACGATCTATTCTAATTCATTCGCATGATCCGTTCTAATTTATTCGTACGATCCATTCTAATTCATTCGTACGATCCATTCAAATTCCTTCGTTCGATCCATTCTAATTCATTCACATGAATGTATCCATTCTAATTCATTCGTACGATCCATTCTAATTCATTCGCACGACCTATTCTAATTCATTCGTACGGTCGATTCTAATTTATTCGTAAGATCCATTCTAATTCAATCGCACAAATGAATCCATTCTAATTCATTCGTACAATCCATTCTAATTCATTCACACGATCCATTCTAATTCATTCACACGATACATTCTAATTCATTCGTACGATCCATTATAATTCATTCGTATGAATGTATCCATTATAATTCATTCGTACGATCCATTATAATTCATTCGTACGATCCATTCTAATTCATTCGCACAAATGTATCCATTTTAATTCATTCGTACGATCCATTCTAATTCATTCGCACGATCTATTCTAATTCATTCGTACGATCCATTCTAATTCATTTATACGATCCATTTTAATTCATTCGTAAGATCCATTCTAATTCATTCGTACGATCCATTCTAATTCATTCGCACGAACGTATCCATCCTAATTCATTCGTACGATCCATTCTAATTCATTCGCATGAATGTATCCATTCTATTTCATTCCAACGATCCATTCTAATCCATTCGCACGATCCATTCTAATTCATTCGTACGATCGATTCTAATTCATTCGTACGATCCATTCTAATTAATTCGGATGATCTATTCTAATTCATTCATACGATCGATTCTAATTCATTTGTACGATCCATTCTAATTCATTCGTACGATCCATTCTAATTCAGTCATACGATCCTTTCTAATTCATTCGTACAATCCATTCTAATTCATTCGCACGAATGTATCCATTCTAATTCATTCGTACGATCCATTCTAATTCATTCGTACGATCCATTCTAATTCAATCGTACAATCCATTCTAATTTATTCGCTCGAATGTATCCATTCTAATTCATTTGTATGATCCATTCTAATTCATTCGAATGATCCATTTTAATTCATTCGTATGATCTATTCAAATTCATTCATACGATCCATTCTAATTCATTCATACGATCTATTCAAATTCATTCGTATGATCCATTCTAATTCATTTGCACGGATGTATCCATTCTAATTCTTTCGTACGTTCCATTCTAATTCATTCGCATGATCCATTCTAATTCATTCGTACGATCGATTCTAATTTATTCGTATGATCCATTTTAATTCATTCGCACGAATGTATGCATTCTAATTCATTCTTACGATCCATTTTAATTCATTCGCACGATCCCTTCTAATTCATTCGTACGATCTATTCTAATTCATTTGTACGATCGATTCTAATTCATTCGTACGATCCATTCTAATTCATTCGCATGAATGAATCCATTCTAATTTATTTGCACGAACCATTCATTCATTCGCATGATCCATTCTAATTCATTCGTAAGATCTATTCTAATTCATTTGTACGATCCATTCAAATTCGTTCGTACGATCCATTCTGATTCATTCGCATGAATGTATCTATTATAACTCATTCATACGATTAATTCTAATTCATTCGTACTATCCATTCTAATTCATTCGCACGAATGTATCCATTTTAATTCATTCGTACGATCCATTCTAATTCATTCGCACGATCTATTCTAATTCATTCGTACGATCCATTCTAATTCATTTATATGATCCATTTTAATTCATTCGTAAGTTCCATTCTAATTCATTCGTACGATCCATTCTAATTAATTCGCGTGAATGTTTCCATTGTAATTCATTCTTACGATCCATTCTAATTGATTCATACGATCCATTTTAATTTATTTGCACGAATGTATCCATTCTAATTCATTCGTATGATCCATTCTAATTCATTCGCACGATTTATTCTAATTCATTCGTACGATCCATTCTAATTCATTCGTACGATCCATTCCAATTCATTCGCACGAATGTATTCATTCTAATTTATTCGTATGATCCATTCTAATTCATTTGTACAATCCATTCTAATTCATTTGTATGATCCATTCTAATTCATTCGTACGATCCATTCTAATTCATTCGCACGAGTGTATCCACTCTAATTTATTTGCACGATCCATTCTAATTCATTCGTACGATCCATTCTAATTCATTCGTAAGATCCATTATAATTCATTCGTACGATCCATTCTATTTCATTCGCACAAATGTATCCATTCTAAATCATTCATACGATCCATTCTAATTTATTCGCACGATCAACTCTAATTCATTCGCACGATCCATTCTAATTCATTCGCGCGAATGTATCCATTTTAATTCATTCGTACAATCCATTCTAATTCATTCGCACGAATGTATCTATTCTAATTCATTCGAATAATCCATTCTAATTCATTCGCACGATCCCATCTAATTTATTCGTACGATCCATTCAAATTCATTCGCGCGAATGTATCCATTCTAATTCATTTGCACGAATGTATCCATTCAAATCCATTCGTACATCCATTCTATTTCATTCGCACGATCCATTCTAATTCATTCGTATGATCCATTCTAAGTCATTCGTACGATCCATTCTAATTCATTTGCATGATCCGTTCTAATTCATTCGTACGATCCGTTCAAATTCATTCGTATGATCCTTTCAAATTCTTTCGTACGATCCATTCTAATTCATTTGCACGAATGTATCCATTCTAATTCATTCGCACGAATGTATCCGTTCTAATTCATTCGCACGATCCATTATAATTCATTCGTACGATCCATTCTATTTCATTCGGACGATCCATTCTAATTTATTCGTACGATCCATTCTAATTCATTCGCATGAATGTATCCATTCTAATTCATTTGTACGATGCATTCTAATTCATTAGCACGACCCATTCTAATTCATTCGTACGATCGATTCTAATTTATTCGTACGATCCATTCTAATTAAATCGCACAAATGAATCCATTCTAATTCATTCGTACAATCCATTCTAATTCATTCGCACGATCCATTCTAATTCATTCGCATGACCCATTCAAATTCATTCGTACGATCCATTCTAATTCATTTGTACGATCCATTCTAATTCATTCGTACGATCCATTCTAATTCATTCGCATGAATGTATTCATTATAATTTATTCGTACGATTCATTCTAATTCATTCACACGATCTATTCTAATTCGTTCGCACGAATGTATCCATTTTAATTCATTCGTATGATCCATTCTAATTCATTCGCACGATCTATTCTAATTCATTCATACGATCCATTCTAATTCATTTATACGATCCATTTTAATTCATTCGTAAGATCCATTCTAATTCATTCATACGATCCATTCTATTTCATTCGCACGAATGTATCCATCCTAATTTATTCGTACGGTCCATTCTAATTCATTCGCACGAATGTATCCATTCTAATTCATTCAATCGATCCATTCTAATTCATTCGCATGATCCATTCTAATTCATTCGTACGATCCATTCTAATTCATTCATACGATCCATTCTAATTCATTCGCACGAATGTATCCATTCTAATTCATTCGTTCGATCCATTCTAATTCATTCGTACGATCCATTTCAATTCATTCGTACAATTCATTCTAATTCATTCGCACGAATGTATCCATTTTAATTCATTCGTATGATCCATTCTAATTCATTCGCATGATCCATTCTAATTCATTCGTATGATCTATTAAAATTCATTCGTACGATCTATTCTAATTCATTCGTACGATCCATTCAAATTCATCGTATGATCCATTCTAATTCATTTGCACGAATGTATCCATTCTAATTCTTTCGTACGATCCATTCTAATTCATTCGCATGATCCATTCTAATTCATTAGTATGATCCATTCTAATTTATTCGTATGATCCATTCTAATTCATTCACACGAATGTATGCATTCTAATTCATTCGTACGATCCATTCTAATCCATTCGCATGATCCATTCTAATTCATTCATACGATCTATTCTAATTCATTCGTACGATCGATTCTAATTCATTCGTACGATCCATTCTAATTCATTCGCATGAATGAATCCATTCTAATTCATTTGCACGAAACATTCTAATTCATTCGCACAATCCATTCTAATTCATTCATACGATCCATTCTAATTCATTTCTACGATCCATTCAAATTCATTCATACGATCCATTCTAATTCATTCGCATGAATGTATCCATTATAATTCATTCATACTATTTATTCTAATTCATTCATATGATCCATTCTAATTCATTCGCACGCATGTATCCATTTTAATTCATTAGTACGATCCATTCTAATTCATTCGCACGATCTATTCTAATTCATTCTTACGATCCATTCTAATTCATTTATACGATCCATTTTAATTCATTCGTAAGATCCATTCTAATTCTTTCGTAAGATCCATTCTAATTAATTCGCACGAATGTATCCATTCTAATTCATTCGTATGATCCATTCTAATTCATTTATACGATCCATTCTAATTCATTCGCATGAATGTATCCATTCTAATTCATTCGTACGATCCATTCTAATTCATTCGCACGATTCATTCTAATTCATTCGTACGATCCATTCTAATTCATTCGTACGATCGATTCTAATTCATTCGCACGAATGTATCCATTCTATTTTATTTGTACGATCCATTCTAATTCATTTGGACGATGCATTCTAATTCATTTGTACAATCCATTCTAATTCATTCGTACGATCCATTCTAATTCATTCCCACGAGTGTATCCATTCTAATTCATTCGCACGATCCATTCTAATTCATTCGTATGATCCATTCTATTCCATTCGCACGAATGTATCCACTCTAAATCATTCGTACGATCCATTCTAATTCATTCGCACGATCCATTCTAATTTCTTCATACGATCCATTCTAATTAATTCGTACGATCCGTTCTAAGTCATTCGCACGAATGTATCTATTCTAATTCATTCGAACGATCCATTCTAATTCATTCGCACGATCCCATCTAATTTATTCGTACGATACATTCTAATTCATTCGCGCGAATGTATCCATTCTAAATCATTTGCACGAATGTATCCATTCAAATCGATTCGTACATCCATTTTAATTCATTCGCACGATCCATTCTAATTCATTCGTACGATCCATTCTAATTCATTCGCAAGAATGTATCCATTCTAATTCATTCGTACGATCCATTCTAATTTATCCGTACGATCCATTCTAATTCATTCGCACAAATGTATTCATTCTAATTTATTCGTACGATCCATTCTTATTCATTCGCACGATCCATTTTAATTCATTTGTACGATCTATTCTAATTCATTCGTACGATCCATTCTAATTCATTCGTGCGATTTATTCTAATTCATTCGCACGAATGTATCCATTCTAATTCATTCTCATGATCCATTCTAATTCATTCAAACGATCCATTCAAATTCGTTTGTACGATCCATTCTAATTCAGTCATTCGATCCATTCTAATTCATTTGTATGATCCATTCTTATTCATTCGCACGAATGTATCCATTCTAATTCATTCGTACGATCCATTCTAATTCATTCGTACGATTAAATCAAATTCATTCGTACGATCCATTCTAATTCGTTCGTACGATCCATTCTAATTCATTCGCACGAATCGATCCATTCTAATTCATTCGTATGATCCATTCTAATTCATTCGTATGATCCGTTCTAATTCATTCGTACGATCCATTCAAATTCTTTCGTTCGATCCATTCTAATTTATTCGCACGAATATATCCATTCTAATTCATTCATACGGTATATTCTAATTCATTCGTACGATGCATTCTAATTCATTCGTACGATTGATTCTAATTTATTCGTACGATCTATTCTAATTCCATCGCACGAATAAATCCATTCTAATTCATTCGTTCGATCCATTCTAATTCATTCGCACGATCCATTCTAATTCATTCGCATGAATGTATCCATTATAATTCATTCATACAATCCATTCTAATTCATTCGCACGAATGTGTCCATTTTAATTCATTCGTTCGATCCAGTCTAATTCATTCGCACGATCTATTCTAATTCATTCGTACGATCCATTCTAATTCATTTATACGATCTTTTTTAATTCATTCATAATATCCATTCTAATTCATTCGTACGATCCATTCTAATTCATTGGTACGATCGATTCTAATTTATTCATACGATCCATTCTAATTCATTCACACGAATGTATCAATTCTAATTCATTCGTACGATCCATTCTATTTCATTTGCACGATCCATTCTAATTCATTCATACGATCCATTCTAATTCATTCGTCCGATCCTTTCTAATTTATTCGCGCGAATGTATCCATTCTAATTCATTCGTACGATCCATTCTAATTCATTCGCACGATCCATTCTAATTCATTCGTACGATCCATTCTAACTCATTCGTATGACCCATTCTATTTCATTCGCACGAATGTATCCATTCTAATTATTCGTACGGTCCATTCTACTTCATTCGCACGATCCACTCTAATTCATTCAAACGATCCATTCTAATTCATTCGTACGATCCATTCTAATTTATTCGCGCGAATGTATCCATTCTAATCCATTCGTACGATCCATTCTAATTCATTCGCACGAATGTATCCATTCTAATTCATTCGTACGATCCATTCTAATTCTTTCGCACGATCCTATCTAATTTATTCGTACGATCCATTCTAATTCATTCGTGCGAATGTATCCATTCTAATTCATTTGCATGAATGTATCCATTCAAATTCATTCGTACATCCATTCTAATTCATTTGCAAGATCCATTCTAATTCATTCGTATAATCTATTCTAATTCATTCGTACAATAAATTTTAATTCATTCGCACGAATGTATCCATTCTAATTCATTCGTACGATCTTTTCTAATTCATTCGTACGATCCATTCTAATTCATTCGCATGAATGTATTCATTCTAATTCAATCGTATGATCCATTATTATTCATTCGCACGATCCATTCTAATTCATTCGTACGATCTATTCTAATTCATTCGTATGATCCATTCTAATTCATTCGTGCGATCTATTCTAAGTCATTCGCATGAATGTTTCCATTGTAATTCATTCACATGATCCATTCTAATTCATTCGTACGCTCCATTCAAATTCATTTGTACGATTCATTCTAATTCAGTCGTACAATCCATTCTAATTCATTCGTATGATCCATTCTAATTCATTCGCGCGAATGTATCCATTCTAATTCATTCGTACGATCCATTCTAATTTATTCGTACGATTCAATCTAATTCATTCGTACGATCCATTCTAATTCATTCGCACGAATGTATCCATTCTAATTCATTCGTACGATCCATTCTAATTCATTCGCATGAACCGTTCTAATTCATTTGTACGATCCATTCTAATTCATTTGTATAATCCATTCTAATTCATTCGTACGATCCATTCCAATTCATTCGCACGACTGTATCCATTCTAATTCATTCGTACGATCCATTCTAATTCATTCGCACGATCCATTCTAATTCATTCGTACGATCCATTCTAATTCATTTGGATGATCCATTCTAATTTATTCGTACGATCCATTCTAATTCATTCGCAAGAATGTATAAATTCTAATTCATTCATATGATCCATTCTAATTCATTCGCACGACCCATTCTAATTCATTCATACAATCCATTCTAATTCATTCTTACGATCGATTCTAATTTATTAGTACGATCCATTCTAATTCAATCGCACGAATGAATCCATTCTAATTCGTTCATGCGATCCATTCTAATTTATTCGCACGATCCATTCTAATTCATTCGTACGATCCATTCTAATTCATTTGTACGATCCACTATAATTCATTCCTACGATCCATTCTAATTCATTCGCATGAATGTATCCATTCTAATTCATTCGTACGATCCATTCTATTTCATTCGCACGAATGTATCTATTCTAATTCATTCGTACGATCCATTCTAATTCATTCGCACGATCCATTTTAATTCATTTGTACGATCCATTCTAATTCATTCATACGATCTATTCTAATTCATTCGTAAGATCCATTTTAATTCATTCGTGCGATACATTCTTATTCATTCGCACTAATGTATCCATTCTAATTCATTCGTATGATCCATTCTAATACATTCGCATAAATGTATTAATTCTAATTCATTCGTACGATCCATTCTAATTCATTCGCACGATCCATTCTAATTCATTCGTACGATTCATTCTAATTCTTTCGCACGAATGTATCCATTCTAATTCATTCTAACGATCCATTCTAATTCATTCGTACGATCCATTCTAATTCATTCGTAAGAATGTATCCATTCTAATTCATTCGTATGTTCCATTCTAATATATTCGTTTGATCCAATCTAATTCATTCGTACGAATGTATCAATTTTAATTCATTTGTACGATCCATTCTAATTCATTCGTACGATCCATTCTAATTCATTCGCACGAATGTGTCCTTTCTAATACATTCGTACGATCCATTCTAATTCATTCGTATGATCCGTTCTAATTCCTTCGTACGATCCATTCTAATTCCTTCGTACGATCCATTCTAATTCATTCGGACGATCCAATCTAATTCATTCGCACGAATGTATCCATTCTAATTTATTCGTATGATCTATTCTAATTCATTCCCACGATCCAATCTAATTTATTCGTACATCCATTCTAATTCATTCGTACGATCCATTCTAATTCATTCGCACGAATGTATCCATTCTAATTTATTCGTTTGATCCTTTCTAACTCATTTGTATGATCAATTCTAATTTATTTGTACGATCTATTCTAATTCATTCGTACGATCCATTCTTATTCATTCGCAAAAATGTATCCGTTCTAATTCATTCATACGATCCATTCTAATTCATTCGCACGATCCATTCTAATTCATTCATTCTAATTCATTCATTCTAATTCATTCGTTTTCTAATTTATTCGTATGATCCATTCTAATTCATTCGTACGATTCTTTCTAATTCATTAGTATGATCTATTCTAATTTATTCGTATGATCCATTCTAATACATTCACACGATTCATTCTAATTCATTCGTACGATCCATTCTAATTCATTCACACGATCCATTCTAATTTATTCGTACGATCCATTCTAATTTATTCGTACGATCCATTTTAATTCATTCGCACGAATGTATCCATTTTAATTCATTCGTATGATCTATTCTAATTCATTCGCACGATCCATTCTAATTTATTCGTACGATCCATTCTAATTCATTCATACGATCTATTCTAATTCATTCGTCAGATCCATTCTAATTTATTCGTACGATCCATTCTAATTCATTCGCAAGAATGTATCCCTTCTAATTCATTTGCACGAATGTATCCATTCTAATTCATTCGTACTATTCATTCTAATTCATTCGCACGATCCATTCCAATTCATTCGTACGATCCATTCTAATTCATTGGTACGATCCATTCAAATTCATTCGTTTGATTCATTCTAATTTATTCGCACGAATGTATCCATTCTAATTCATTCATACGATCTATTCTAATTCATTAGCACTATCCATTCTAATTCATTCGTATGATCCATTCTAATTCATTCGTACGATCCATTCTAATTCATTCGCATGAATGTATCCATTCTAATTAATTTGTATAATCCATTCTTATTCATTCACATGATCCATTCTAATTCATTCGTACGATCCATTCTAGTTCATGCGTACGATCCATTCTAATTCATTCGCAAGAATGTATACATTATAATTAATTCATACGATCTATTCTAATTTAGTCATACAATCCATTCTAATTCATTCGCAAGAATGTATCCATTCTAATTCATTCATACGATCCATTCTAATTCATTCGTATGATCCATTCTAATTTATTCGCACGAATGTATCTATTCTAATTAATTCGTACGATCCATTCTAATTCATTCGCACAAATGTATCCATTCTAATTCATTCGTAAGATCCATTCTAATTCATTCGCATGGTCCATTCTAATTCATTCGTATGATCCATTCTAATTCATTCGCACAATCCGTTCTAATTCATTCGTACGATCCATTCAAATTCATTCGTATGATCTATTCTAATTCATTCATTTATTCCATTCTAATTCGTTCGCATGAATGTATCCATTCTAATTCATTCATACGATCCATTCTAATTCATTCGTATGATCCATTCTAATTCATTCGTATATTCCATTCTAATTCATTTGCACGATCCTTTCTAATTCATTCGCATGAATGGTTCTATTCTAATTCATTCGTACGATCCATTCTAATTCATTCGCACGAATGTATCCATTCTAATTCATTCGTACGATCCATTCTAATTCGGTCGCACGATCCATTCTAAATTATTCGTATGATCCATTCTAATTCATTTGCACGAATGTATCCATTCTAATTCATTCGTATGATCCATTCTAATTCATTTGTTCGATCCATTCTAATTCATTCGTATGATCCATTCTAATTCATTCGCATGAATGTATCTATTCTATTTCATTCATACAATCTATTCTAGTTTATTCGTACGATCCATTCAAATTCTTTCGTACGATCCATTCTAATTCATTCATATGATCCGTTCTTATTCATTCGCACGATCCAAACTAATTTATTCGCAAGAATGTATCGATTCTAATTCATTCGTACAATCCATTCTAATTCATTCGGACGATCCATTCTAATTCATTCGCACGATCCATTCTAATTCATTCGTACGATCCATACTAATTCATTTGCATGAATGTATCCATTCTAATTCATTCGTACGATCCATTCTAATTCATTCGCATGATCCATTCTAATTCATTTCTACGATCCATTCTAATTCATTCGTACGATCCATTAAAATTCATTCGTACGATCCATTCTAATTCATTCATATGATCCATTCTAATTCATTCGCACGAATGTATCCATTCTAATTCATTCATACGATCTATTCTAATTCATTCGCATGATCCATTCTAATTTATTCGTACGATCCATTTTAATTCATTTGTACGATCCATTCTAATTCATTCGCACGAATGTATCCATTCTAATTAATTTGTAACATCCATTCTAGTTTATTCGACCGATCCATTCTAATTTATTCGTATGATCCATTCTAATTCATTCGTATGATTCATTCTAATTCATTCGCACGAATGTAACCATTCTAAATCATTCGTACGATCCATTCTAATTCATTCGTACGATCTATTCAAATTCATTCGTACGATCCATTCTAATTCATTCGTACGATCCATTCTAATTCATTCGCACGAATGTATCTATTCTAATTCATTTGCATGAGCCATTCTAATTCATTTGCTTGATCCATTCTAATTCATTCGTATGATCCATTCTATTCATTCGTACGATCCATTCTAATTCATTCGCACGAATGTATCCATTCTAATTCATTCGTACGATCCATTCTAATTCATTCACACGATCCATTCTAATTCATTCGTATGATCCATTCTAATTCATTCGTATGATTCATTCTAATTCATTCGCACGAATGTATCCATTCTAATTCTTTCGTATGATCCATTCTAATTTATTCGCACGATCTATTCTAATTCATTCATACGATCCATTCTGATTCATTTGTACAATCCATTCTAATTCATTCGCACGATTGTATCCATTCTAGTTCATTCGTACGATCAATTCTAATTCATTCGTACGATCTATTCTTAGTTATTCGTATGATCCATTCTAATTAATTCGTACGATTCATTCTAATTCATTCGTACGATCTATTCAAATTCATTCGCACGAATGTATCCATTCTAATTCAATCGTACAATCCATTCTATTTCATTTGCACAAACTATTCTAATTCATCCGTACGATCCATTCAAATTCATTCGTACGATCCATTCTAATTCATTGGTACGATCCATTCTTATTCATTCAAACAAATGTATCCATTCTAATTCATTCGTATGATCCATTCAAAATCATTCGCACGAATGTATCCATTCTAATTCATTCGAACGATCCATTCTAACTTATTCATATTTTCCATTCTAATTCATTCGCACGATCCATTCTAATATATTCGCACGAATGTATCCATTCTAATTTATTCGTACGATCCATTCTAATTCATTCGCACTATCCATTCTAATTAATTCATACGATTCACTCTATTTCATTCGAACGAATGTATCCATTCTAATTCATTCGCACGATCCTTTCTAATTCATTCGTACGATCCATTCTAATTCATTCATACGATCCATTCGAATTCATTCGCACGAATGTATCCATTCTAATTCATTTGTACAATCCATTCTAATTCATACGTACGATCCATTCTAATTCATTCATACGATCCATTCTAATTCATTCGCACGAATGTATCCATTCTAATTCATTCGTATGATGCATTCTAATTCATTCGCACGATCCATTCTAATTTATTCCTACGATCCATTCTAATTAATTCGTACGATCCATTATAATTCATTCGTATGATCCATTCTAATTCTTTCGCACGAATATATCCATTCTAATTCATTCGTACATCTATTCTAATTCATTCGTACGATCCATTCTAATTCATTCGTATGATCCATTCTATTTCATTCACTCGAATGTATCCATCCTAATTCATTCGTACGATCCATTCTAATTCATTCGCATGAATGTATCCTTTCTAATTCATTCGTTCGATCGATTCTAATTTATTCGCACGATCCATTCTAATTCATTCATACGATCTATTCTAATTCATTCGTATGATCCATTCTAATTCATTCGCACGATCCTTTCTAATTCATTCGTATGATCTATTCTAATTCATTCGTACGATACATTCTAATTTATTCGTACGATCTATTCTAATTCAGTCATACGATCCATTATAATTTACTCGAACGATCCATTCTAATTCATTCGCATGAATGTATCCATTCTAATTCATTCGTATAATCCATTCTAATTCATTCGTACGATCCATTCTAATTCATTCGTACAATCCATTCTAATTCATTCGCACGAATGTATCCATTCTAATTCATTCGTATGATCCATTCTAATTCATTCACATTATCCATTCTAATTCATTCGTATGATCTATTAAAATTCATTCATACGATCCATTCTAATTCATTCGTACGATCCATTCAAATTCATCTGTATGATCCATTCTAATTCATTTGCACGAATGTATCCATTCTAATTCTTTTGTACAATCCATTCTAATTCATTCGCATGATCCATTCTAATTCATTGAATGATCCATTCTAATTCTTTTGTACGATTCATTCTAATTTAATCATATGATCCATTCTAATTCATTTGCATGAATGTATCCTTTCTAATTCATTCGTACGATCCTTTCTAATTCATTTGTACGATCCATTCTAATTCATTCGTACGATCTATTGTAATTCATTCGTATGATCGATTCTAATTCATTCGTATGATCCATTCAAATTCATTCGAATGAATGAATCCATTCTAACTCATTTGCACGAACCATTCTAATTCATTCGCTCGATCCATTCTAATTCATTCATATGATCCATTCTAATTCATTTGCACGAATGTATCCATTTTAATTCGTTCATACGATCCATTCTAATTCATTCGCACGATCTATTCTAATTCATTCGTACGATCCATTCTAATTCATTTATACGATCCATTTTAATTCATTTGTAAGATCCATTCTAATTCATTCGTACGATCCATTCTAATTAATTCGCACGAATGTATCCATTCTAATTCATTCGTACGATCCATTCTAATTCATACGCACGAATGTATCCATTCTAATTTATTCGTACGATCCATTCTAATTCATTCGCACGATCCATTCTAATTCATTCGTACGATCCATTCTAATTCATTCGTACGATCCATTCTAATTTATTCGCATGAATGTATCCATTCTAATTCATTTGTACGATCCATTCTAATTCATTTATACGATCCATTCTAATTCATTTGTTCAATCCATTCTAATTCATTCGTACGATCCATTCTAATACATTCGCACGAGTGTATGCATTCTAATTCATTCGCACGATCCATTCTAATTCATTCGTACGATCCATTCTAATTCATTCGCACGAATGTATCCATTCTAATTCATTCGTACGATCTATTCTAATTCATTCGCACGATCCCATCTAATTTATTCGTACGATCCATTCTAATTCATTCGCGCGAATGTATCCATTCTAATTCATTCGTACGATCCATTCTTATTCATTCGGACGATCCATTCTAATTCATTCGTATGATCTATTCTAATTCATTCGTACAATATATTCTAATTCATTCATGCGATCTATTCAAATTCGATCGAACGAATGTATCCATTCTAATTCATTCGCATGATCCATTCTAATTCATTCGTACGATCCATTCAAATTCATTTGTACGATCCATTCTAATTCATTCGTATGATGTATTCTAATTCATTCGCACGAATATATCCATTCTAATTAATTCGTACGATCCATTCTAATTCATTCGTACGATTCAAGCTAATTCATTCGTACGATCCATTCTGATTCATTCGTATGATCCATTCTAATTCATTCGCACGAATGTATCCATTCTAATTCATTTGTACGATCCATTCTAATTCATTCGCATGATCCGTTCTAATTCATTCGCACGATCCATTCTAATTCATTCGTATGATCTATTCAAATTCTTTCGTACGATCCATTCTAATTCATTCGCACGAATGTATCTATTCTAATTCATTCATACGATCCATTCTAATTCATTCGCACGAACCATTCTAATTCATTCGTACGATCTATTCTAATTCATTCAGACGATCCATTCTAATTTATTCGTACGATCCATTCTAATTCATTCGCACGAATGTATCCATTCTAATTCATTCGTACGATCCATTCTAATTCATTCGCACGACCCATTCTAATTCATTCGTACAATCCATTCTAATTCATTCATACGATCGATTCTAATTTATTCGTACGATCCATTCTAATTCAATCGCACGAATGAATCCATTCTAATTCATTCGTACGATCCATTCTAATTCATTCGCAGGATCCATTCTAATTCATTTCTTACGATCCATTCTAATTCATTTGTACGATCCATTCTAATTCATTCGTACGTTCCATTCTAATTCATTCGCATGAATGTATCTATTATAATTCATTCGTACGATCCATTCTAATTCATTCGTACGATCCATTCTAATTCATTCGCACGAATGTATCCATTTTAATTCATTCGTACGATCCATTCTAATTCATTCGCACGATCTATTCTAATTCATTCGTACGATCCATTCTAAATCATTTAAACGATCCATTTTAATTCATTCGTAAGATCCATTCTAATTCATTCGTATGATCCATTCTAATTCATTCGCACGAATGTATCCATTCTAATTCATTTGTACGATCCATTCGAATTCATTCATATGATCCATTCTAATTTATTCGCACGAATGCATCCATTCTAATTCATTCGTACGATCCATTCTAATTCATTCGCACGAACCATTCTAATTCATTCATACGATCCACTCTAATTCATTCGTACGATCCATTCTAATTCATTCGCACGAAGTGTCCATTCTAATTCATTCGTACAATCCATTCTAATTCATTTGTACGATCCATTCTAATTTATTTGTACAATCCATTCTAATTTATTCGTACGATCCATTCTAATTCATTCGCAGAAATGTATCCATTCTAATTCATTTGCACGATCCATTCTAATTCATTCGTACGATCAATTCTAATTCATTCGTACGATCCATTATAATTCATTCGTACGATCCATTCTATATCATTCGCACAAATGTATCCATTCTAAATCATTCGTTCGATCCATTCTCGTTCATGCACACGATCCTTTCTAATTCATTCACACAATCTATTTAAATTCATTCGTACGATCCATTGTTATTTATTTGCGCGAATGTATCCATTCTAATTTATTCGTACGATCCATTCTAATTCATTCGCACGAATGTATCCATTCTACTTCATTCGTACGATCCATTCTAATTTATTTGCACGATCCCATCTAATTTATTCGAACGATCCATTCTAATTCGTTCGCGCAAATGTATCCATTCTAATTCATTTGCACGAATGTATCCATTCAAATCCATTCGTACATCCATTCTAATTCATTCGCACGATCCATTCTAATTCATTCGTACGATCCATTCTAATTCATTCCTACGATCCATTCTAATTCATTCGCACGAATGTATCCATTGTAATTCATTCGTATTATCCATTATAATTCGTTCATACGATCCATTCTAAATCATTCACACGAATGTATTCATTCTAATTTATTCGTACGATCCATTCTTATTCATTCGCACGATCCATTCTAATTCATTCGTACGATCTATTCTAATTCATTCGTACGATCCATTCTAATTCATTCGTGCGATCTATTCTAATTCAATCGCACAAATATATCTATTCTAATTCAATCGTATGATCCATTCAAATTCATTTGTACTATCCATTCTAATTCAGTCCTATGATCCATTCTAATTCATTCGTATGATCCATTCTAATTCATTCGTACGATCCATTCTAATTCATTCGTACGATCCATTCTAATTCATTCGTACGATCCATTCTAATTCATTCGCACGAATGTATCCATTCTAATTCATTCATACGATCCATTCTAATTTATTCGCATGATCCGTTCTAATTCATTCATACGATCCATTCTAATTCATTCGTATGATCCATTCTAATTTATTCACACGAATGTATCCATTCTAATTCATTCGTACAATCCATTCTAATTCATTTGTACGATCCATTCTAATTCATTTGTACGATCCATTCTAATTCATTCGCACGAGTATATCCATTCTAATTCATTCGCAGGATCCATTCTAATTTATTCGTACGATCCATTCTAATTCATTCGTACGATCCATTATAATTCATTCGTACGATCCATTCTATATCATTCGCGCAAATGTATCAATTCTAAATCATTCGTTCGATCCATTCTCGTTCAGTCGGACGATCCATTCTAATTCATTCACACGATCTATTCTAATTCATTCATATGATCCATTGTAATTTATTTGCGCGAATGTATCCATTCTAATTCATTCGTACGATCCATTCTAATCCATTCACACGAATGTATCCATTCTAATTCATTCGTACGATCCATTCTAATTCATTTGCATGATCCCATCTAATTTATTCGTACGATCCATTCTAATTCATTCGCGTGAATGTATCCATTCTAATTCATTTGCACGAATGTATCCATTCAAATCCATTCGTACATCCATTCTAATTCATTCGCACGATCCATTCTAATTCATTCGTACGATCCATTCTAATTCATTCGTACGATCCATTCTAATTCATTCACACGAATGTATCCATTGTAATTCATTCATACGATCCATTCTAATTCATTCGTACGATCCATTCTAAATCATTCGCACAAATGTATTCATTCTAATTCATTCGTACGATCCATTCTTATTCATTCGCATGATCCATTCTAATTGATTCGTACTATCTATTCTAATTCATTCGTACGATCCATTCAAATTCATTCGTGCGATCTATTCTAATTTATTCGCACGAATGTATCTATTCTAATTCATTAGCCTGATCCATTCTAATTCATTCGTACGATCCATTCAAATTCATTTGTACGATCCATTCTAATTCAGTCGTACGATCCTTTCTAATTCATTTGTACGATCCATTCTAATTCATTCGTACGATCTATTCTAATTCATTCGTACGATCGATTCTAATTCATTCGTATGATCCATTCAAATTCATTCGAATGAATGAATCCATTCTAACTCATTTGCACGAACCATTCTAATTCATTCGCTCGATCCATTCTAATTCATTCATATGATCCATTCTAATTCATTTGCACGAATGTATCCATTTTAATTCGTTCGTACGATCCATTCTAATTCATTCGCACGATCTATTCTAATTCATTCGTACGATCCATTATAATTCATTTATACGATCCATTTTAATTCATTTGTAAGATCCATTCTAATTCATTCATACGATCCATTCTAATTAATTCGCACGAATGTATCCATTCTAATTCATTCGTACGATCCATTCTACTTCATACGCACGAATGTATCCATTCTAATTTATTCGTACGATCCATTCTAATTCATTCGCACGATCCATTCTAATTCATTCGTACGATCCATTCTAATTCATTCGTACGATCCATTCTAATTTATTCGCACGAATGTATCCATTCTAATTCATTTGTACAATCCATTCTAATTCATTTATACGATCCATTCTAATTCATTTGTTCAATCCATTCTAATTCATTCGTACGATCTATTCTAATACATTCGCACGAGTGTATCCATTCTAATTCATTCGCACGATCCATTCAAATTCATTCGTACGATCCATTCTAATTCATTCGCACGAATGTATCCATTCTAATTCATTCGTACGATCTATTCTAATTCATTCGCACGATCCCATCTAATTTATTCGTACGATCCATTCTAATTCATTCGCGCGAATGTATCCATTCTAATTCATTCGTACGATCCATTCTTATTCATTCGGACGATCCATTCTAATTCATTCGTATGATCTATTCTAATTCATTCGTACAATATATTCTAATTCATTCATGCGATCTATTCAAATTCGATCGAACGAATGTATCCATTCTAATTCATTCGCATGATCCATTCTAATTCATTCGTACGATCCATTCAAATTCATTTGTACGATCTATTCTAATTCATTCGTATGATGTATTCTAATTCATTCGCACGAATATATCCATTCTAATTAACTCGTACGATCCATTCTAATTCATTCGTACGATTCAAGCTAATTCATTCGTACGATCCATTCTGATTCATTCGTATGATCCATTCTAATTCATTCGCACGAATGTATCCATTCTAATTCATTTGTACGATCCATTCTAATTCATTCGCATGATCCGTTCTAATTCATTCGCACGATCCATTCTAATTCATTCGTATGATCTATTCAAATTCTTTCGTACGATCCATTCTAATTCATTCGCACGAATGTATCTATTCTAATTCATTCGTACGATCCATTCTAATTCATTCGCACGAACCATTCTAATTCATTCGTACGATCTATTCTAATTCATTCAGACGATCCATTCTAATTTATTCGTACGATCCATTCTAATTCATTCGCACGAATGTATCCATTCTAATTCATTCGTACGATCCATTCTAATTCATTCGCACAACCCATTCTAATTCATTCGTACAATCCATTCTAATTCATTCATACGATCGATTCTAATTTATTCGTACGATCCATTCTAATTCAATCGCATGAATCCATTCTAATTCATTCGTACGATCCATTCTAATTCATTCGCAGGATCCATTCTAATTCATTTCTTACGATCCATTCTAATTCATTTGTACGATCCATTCTAATTCATTCGTACGTTCCATTCTAATTCATTCGCATGAATGTATCTATTATAATTCATTCGTACGATCCATTCTAATTCATTCGTACGATCCATTCTAATTCATTCGTACGATCCATTCTAATTCATTCGCACGAATGTATCCATTTTAATTCATTCGTACGATCCATTCTAATTCATTCGCACGATCTATTCTAATTCATTCGTACGATCCATTCTAAATCATTTAAACGATCCATTTTAATTCATTCGTAAGATCCATTCTAATTCATTCGTACGATCCATTCTAATTCCTTCGCACGAATGTATCCATTCTAATTCATTCGTACGATCCATTCGAATTCATTCATATGATCCATTCTAATTTATTCGCACGAATGCATCCATTCTAATTCATTCGTACGATCCATTCTAATTCATTCGCACGAACCATTCTAATTCATTCATACGATCCACTCTAATTCATTCGTACGATCCATTCTAATTCATTCGCACGAAGTGTCCATTCTAATTCATTCGTACAATCCATTCTAATTCATTTGTACGATCCATTCTAATTTATTTGTACAATCCATTCTAATTTATTCGTACGATCCATTCTAATTCATTCGCAGAAATGTATCCATTCTAATTCATTTGCACGATCCATTCTAATTCATTCGTACGATCAATTCTAATTCATTCGTACGATCCATTATAATTCATTCGTACGATCCATTCTATATCATTCGCACAAATGTATCCATTCTAAATCATTCATTCGATCCATTCTCGTTCATGCACACGATCCTTTCTAATTCATTCACACGATCTATTTAAATTCATTCGTACGATCCATTGTTATTTATTTGCGCGAATGTATCCATTCTAATTTATTCGTACGATCCATTCTAATTCATTCGCACGAATGTATCCATTCTACTTCATTCGTACGATCCATTCTAATTCATTTGCACGATCCCATCTAATTTATTCGAACGATCCATTCTAATTCGTTCGCGCAAATGTATCCATTCTAATTCATTTGCACGAATGTATCCATTCAAATCCATTCGTACATCCATTCTAATTCATTCGCACGATCCATTCTAATTCATTCGTACGATCTATTCTAATTCATTCCAACGATCCATTCTAATTCATTCGCACGAATGTATCCATTGTAATTCATTCGTATGATCCATTATAATTCGTTCATACGATCCATTCTAAATCATTCACACGAATGTATTCATTCTAATTTATTCGTACGATCCATTCTTATTCATTCGCACGATCCATTCTAATTCATTCGTACGATCTATTGTAATTCATTCGTACGATCCATTCTAATTCATTCGTGCGATCTATTCTAATTCAATCGCACAAATATATCTATTCTAATTCAATCGTACGATCCATTCAAATTCATTTTTACTATCCATTCTAATTCAGTCCTATGATCCATTCTAATTCATTCGTATGATCCATTTTAATTCATTCGTACGATCCATTCTAATTCATTCGTACGATCCATTCTAATTCATTCGTACGATCCATTCTAATTCATTCGCACGAATGTATCCATTCTAATTCATTCGTACGATCCATTCTAATTTATTCGCATGATCCGTTCTAATTCATTCATACGATCCATTCTAATTCATTCGTATGATCCATTCTAATTTATTCGCACGAATGTATCCATTCTAATTCATTCGTACAATCTATTCTAATTCATTTGTACGATCCATTCTAATTCATTTGTACGATCCATTCTAATTCATTCGCACGAGTATATCCATTCTAATTCATTCGCAGGATCCATTCTAATTCATTCGTACGATCCATTATAATTCATTCGTACGATCCATTCTATATCATTCGCGCAAATGTATCAATTCTAAATCATTCGTTCGATCCATTCTCGTTCAGTCGGACGATCCGTTCTAATTCATTCACACGATCTATTCTAATTCATTCATATGATCCATTGTAATTTATTTGCGCGAATGTATCCATTCTAATTCATTCGTACGATCCATTCTAATCCATTCACACGAATGTATCCATTCTAATTCATTCGTACGATCCATTCTAATTCATTTGCATGATCCCATCTAATTTATTCGTACGATCCATTCTAATTCATTCGCGTGAATATATCCATTCTAATTCATTTGCACGAATGTATCCATTCAAATCCATTCGTACATCCATTCTAATTCATTCGCACGATCCATTCTAATTCATTCGTACGATCCATTCTAATTCATTCGTACGATCCATTCTAATTCATTCGCACGAATGTATCCATTGTAATTCATTCATACGATCCATTCTAATTCATTCGTACGATCCATTCTAAATCATTCGCACAAATGAATTCATTCTAATTCATTCGTACGATCGATTCTTATTCATTCGCATGATCCATTCTAATTGATTCGTACTATCTATTCTAATTCATTCGTACGATCCATTCAAATTCATTCGTGCGATCTATTCTAATTTATTCGCACGAATGTATCTATTCTAATTCATTAGCCTGATCCATTCTAATTCATTCGTACGATCCATTCAAATTCATTTGTACGATCCATTCTAATTCAGTCGTACGATCCATTCTAATTCATTCGTATGATCCATTCTAATTTATTCGCACGAATGTATCTATTCTAATTCATTCGTACAATATATTCTAATTCATTCGTACGATTCAATCTAATTCATTTGTCCGAACCATTCTAATTCATTCGTACGATCCATTCTAATTCATTCGCACAAATGTATCAATTCTAATTCATTCGTACGATCCATTCTAATTTATTCGCATGATCCGATCTAATTCATTCGTAAGATCCATTCTAATTCATTCGTACGATCCATTTTAATTCATTCGTACGATCCATTCAAATTCCTTCGGACGATCCATTCTAATTCATTCGTACGATCCATTCTAATTCATTCGGACGATCCATTCTAATTTATTCGTACGATCCATTCTAATTCATTTGCACGAATGTATCCATTCTAATTCATTCGTACGATTCATTCTAATTCATTCGCATGACCCATTCTAATCCATTCGTACGATCCATTCTAATTCATTAGTACGATCGATTCTAATTTATTCGTACGATTCATTCTAATTCAATCGCATGAATGAATCCATTCTAATTCATTCGTATGATTCATTCTAATTCATTCGCACGATCCATTCTAATTCATTCGTACGATCCATTTTAATTCATTCATACGATCCATTCTAATTCATTCGTACGATCCATTCTAATTCATTCGCTTGAATGTATCCATTCTAGTTCATTCGTACGATGCATTCTAATCCATTCGTACGATCTATTCTACTTTATTTGTACGATATATTCTATTTCATTCGCACGAATGTATCCATTCTAATTCATTCGTACGATCCATTCTAATTCATTTGCACGATCCATTCTAATTCATTTCTACGATCCATTCTAATTCATTCATACGATCCATTCTAATTCATTCGTAAGATCCATTATAAGACATTCGTACGATCCAGTCTAATTCATTCGCACGATCCATTCTAATTCATTCGTACGATCCATTCTAATTCATTCGCACGATTGTATCCATTCTAATTCATTCGTACGATCCATTCTAATTCATTCGTACGAATGTATCAATTCTAATTCATTCGTACGATCCATTCTAATTCATTCACATGATCCATTCTAATTCCTTCGTACGATCCATTCTAATTCATTCGTACGTTCTACTCTAATTCATTCGGACGATCCAATCTAATTCATTTGCACAAACGTATCCATTCTAGTTCATTCGTACAATCCAATTTAATTCATTCGGACGATCCATTCTAATTCATTCACACGATTCATTATAATTCATTCGTATGATCCATTCTAATTCATTTGCACGAAAGTATCCATTTTAATTCATTCGTACGATCCATTCTAATTCATTCGCTCGATCCATTCTAATTCATTCGTACGATCCATTCTAATTCATTCGTACGATCCATTCAAATTCACTCATACGATCCATTCTAATTCATTCATACGATCCATTCTAATTCATTCGCACGAATGTATCCATTCTAATTCATTTGAACGATCCATTCTAATTCATTCGCACTATCCATTCTAATTCATTCGTACGATCAATTCTAATTCATTCGCACAAATGTATCCATTATAATTCATTTGTACGATCCATTCTAATTCATTTGCATGATCCATTCTAATTTATTCGTACGATCCATTCAAATTCATTCGTACGATCCATTCTATTTCATTCGTACGATCCATTCTAATTCATTCGCATGAATGTAACCATTCTAATTCATTCGTACGATCCATTCAAATTCATTCGCACGATCCATTCTAATTCATTCGTACGATCTATTCTAATTCATTCGTACGATTCATTCTAATTCATTCATACGATCCATTCTAATTCATTCGCACGAATGTATCCATTCTCATTCATTCATACGATCCATTCTAATTAATTCGTACGATCCATTCTAATTCATTCGCACGAATGTATCCATTCTAATTCATTCGTACAATCTATTCTAATTCATTCACACGATCCATTCTAATTTATTCGTACGATCTGTTCTAATTCATTCGTACGATTCATTCTAATTCATTCACACGAATGTATCTATTCTAATTCATTCGTACGATCCATTCTAATTCATTCGCATGATCCATTCTAATTCATTCATACGATCCATTCTAATTCATTCATACGATCCATTTTAATTAATTTGAACGATCCATTCTAATGCTTTCGCACGAATGTATCCATTCTAATTCATTCGTACGATCCATTCTAATTCATTCGCACGATCTATTCTAATTCATTCATATAATCCATTCTAATTCATTCGTACAATCCATATTCATTCGCATAAAGGTATCCATTCTAGTTCATTCGTACGATCCATTCTAATTCATTCGTACGATCCATTCTAATTCATTCGCACGATCCATTCTAATTCAATAGCACGATCCATTCTAATTCAATCATATGATCAATTCTAATTTATTCTTATGATCAATTCTAATTCATTCCCACAAATGTATCCATTCGAATTCATTCGTACGATCCATTCTAATTTAATCGCACGATCCATTCTAATTCATTCGCACGAACCATTCTAATTCATTCGTATGATCCATTCTAACTCATTCGCACGAATGTATCCATTCTAATTCATTCGTACGATCCATTCTAATTCATTCGCATGATCCATTCTATATCATTCGTATGATTCATTCTAATTCATTCGTATGATCCATTCTAATTCATTCGCACGAATGTAACCATTCTAATTCATTCATACGGTCCATTCTAATTCATTAGCACGATCCATTCTAATTCATTCGCATGATCCATTCCAATTCATTCATACGATCTATTCTAATTTGTTCGTACGATCCTTTCTAATTCATTCACACGATTGTATCCATTCTAATTCATTCGTATGATCCATTCTAATTCGTACGATTCCTTCTAATTCATTCGGATGAATGGATCCATTCTAATTTATTCATACAATCCATTCTAATTCCTTGTACGATCCATTCTAATTCATTCATACGATCCATTCTAATTCATTCGTATGAATATTTCCGTTCTAATTCATTCGTATGATCCATTCTAATTCATTCGCACGATCTATTCTAATTCATTCGCACGATCCATTCTAATTCATTCATATGATCCATTCTAATTCATTCGCATTAATGTATCCATTCTAATTCATTCGTACGATCCATTCTAATTCATTCACACGATCCATTCTAATTCATTTGTACGATACATTCTAATTCATTCGCACGAATGTATCCATTCTAATTCATTCGTACGATCCATTCTAATTCATTAGCACGATCCATTCTAATTCATTCGTATGATCCATTCTAATTTATTCGTACGATCCATTCAAATTCATTCGCACGAATGTGTCAATTCAAATTACTCCGTACGATCCATTCTAATTCATTTGTACGATCCATTTTAATTCATTCGCACGAATGTATCTAATCTAATTCATTCGTACGATCCATTCTAATTCGTTCATACGATCCATTCTATTTCATTTGCATGAATGTATCCATTCAAATTCTTTCGTACGATCCATTCTAATTCATTCACACGATCCATTATAATTCATTCGCACGAACCATTCTAATTCATTCGCACGATCCACTCTAATTCATTCGTACGATCCATTCTAATTAATTCGCACGAATGTGTCCATTCTAATTCATTTGTATGATCCATTCTAATTCATTCGTACGATCCATTCTAATTCATTTGAATAAATGTAACCATTCTAATTCATTCGCACGATCCATTCTAATTCATTCGTACGATCCATTCTAATTCATTCGTACGATCCATTCTAATTTATTCGCACGATCCATTCTGATTCTTTCGCACGATCCATTCTAATTCATTTGCACGATCCATTCTAATTCATTCGTACTATCCAATCTAATTCATTCGCACGAATATATCAATTTTAATTCATTCGTACGATCCATTCTAATTCATTCGCACGATCCATTCTAATTCATACGTACGATCCATTCTAATTCATTCGCACGAATGTATCCATTCTAATTCATTCGTACGATCTATTCTAATTCATTAGCATGATCCATTCTAATTCATTCGTAAGATCCATTCTAATTCATTCGTACGATCCATTCAAATTCATTCGCTCGAATAATTCTAATTCATTCGTACTATCCAATCTAATTCATTCGCACGAATATATCAATTTTAATTCATTCATACGATCCATTCTAATTCATTCGCACAATCCATTCTAATTCATTCGTACGATCCATTCTAATTCATTCGCTCGAATGTGTCCATTCTAATTCATTCGCACAATCCATTCTAATTCATTCACATGATCCATTCTAATTCATTCGTACGATCCATTCTAATTCATTCGAACGATCCATTCTAATTATTTCGCATGAATTTATCCATTCTAATTCATTCGCACAATCCATTCTATTTTATTCGTACGATCCATTCAAATACATTCGTACGATCCTTTCTAATTCATTCGTATGATCCAATCTAATTCATTCACACGAATGTATCAATTCTCATTCATTCGTATGATCCATTCTCATTCATTCGCATGATCCAAACTAATTCACTCGTACGATCTATTCTAATTCATTCGTAGAATCCAATCTAATTCATTCGCACGAATGTATCCATTCCAATTCATTCGTACGATCCATTCTAATTCATTCATACGATCCATTCTAATTCAATCGTATGATCAATTCTAATTCATTCATACAATCTATTCTAATTCATTCGCACGAATGTATCCATTCTAATTCATTTGTATGATCCATTCTAATTCATTCGCACGATCCATTATAATTTGTTCATACGATCCATTCTAATTCATTCGTATGATCTATTCTAATTCATTCGTACGATCCATTCTAATTCATTCGTACGATGCATTCAAATTCATTCGCACAAATGTATCTATTCTAATTCAATCGTACGATCTATTCTAATTTATTCATACGATCCATTCTAATTCATTCGTATGAACTATTGAAATTCATTCATACGATCCATTCTAATTTATTCGCACGAATGTATCCATTCTTATTCATTCGTACGATCCATTCTAATTTATTCGTACGATCTATTCTAATTCATTCGCACAAATGTATCCATTCTAATTCATTCGTACGATCCATTCTAATTCATTCGTGTGATCCATTCTAATTCATTCGTACGATCAATTCTAATTCATTTGTACGATCGATTCTAATTCATTCATACGATCCATTTTAATTCATTCGCACGAATGAATCCATTCTAATTCATTCTTACGATCCATTCTAATTCATTTGCACGATCCATTCTAATTCATTCGTACGATCCATTCTAATTCATTTGTATGATCCATTATAATTCATTCGTATGATCCATTCTAATTCATTCGCATGAATGTATCCATTCTAATTCATTCATATGATCCATTCTAATTCATTTGTACGATCCATTCTAATTCATTCGCACGAATGTATCCATTCTAATTCATTCGTACGATCCATGCAAATTCATTCGCATGATCCATTCTAATTCATTCGTACGATCCATTCTAGTTAATTCGTATGATCCATTCTAATTCATTCATATGATCCATTCTAATTCATTCGCACGAATATAACCATTCTAATTCATTCGTACGATCCATTCTAATTCTTTCGTACGAACCATTCTATTTCATTCGCACGAATGCATCCAATCTAATTCATTCATACGATCAATTCTTATTCATTCGCATGATCTATTCTAATTCATTCATACGATCCATTCTAATTCATTTGTACGATCCATTCTAATTCATTCGTACGATCCGTTCTAATTTATTCACATAAATGTATCCATTTGAATTCATTCGTACGATCCATTTTAATTCATTCGCACGATCCATTCTAATTCATTGGCACGATTTATTCTAATTCATTCGTATGATCCATTCTAATTCATTCGTACGATCCATTTTAATTCATTCGCACGAATATTTCCATTCTAATTCATTCGTACGATCCATTCTATTTTATTCGCACGATCGATTCTATATTATTCGTACGATCCATTCAAATTCATTCGTACGATCTATACTAATTCATTCGCACGAATGTATCCATTCTAATTCATTCGTACGATCCATTGTAATTCATTAGCACGATCCTTTCTAATTCATTCGTACGATCCATACTAATTCATTCATACGATCCATTCTAATTCATTCGTACGATCCATTCTAATTCATTCGTACGAGTGTATCCATTCAAATATTTTTTTATGATCCATTCTAATTCATTCGTACGATCCATTCTAATTTCTTCGCATGAATGGATCCATTCTAATTCATTCATACGATCTATTCTAATTCATTCGCACGATCCATTCTAATTCATTCGTACGATCTATTCTAATTCATTCGTACGATCCATTCTAATTTACTTATACGATCCATTCTAATTCGTTCGCATGAATATTTCCATTCTAATTCATTCGTACGAGCCATTCGAATTTATTCGCATGATCCATTCTAATTCATTTGTACGATCCATTGTAATTCATTCGTATGATTCATTCTAATTCATTCGTAGGAATGTATCCATTCTAATTCATTCGAACTATCCATTCTAATTCATTCGTACGATCCATTCTAATTCATTCGTATGATCCATTCTAATTCATTCGCATGAATGTATCCATTCTAATTCATTCGTACGATCCATTCTAATTCATTCGCACGATCCATTCTAATTCATTCGTACGATCCTTTCTAATTCATTTGTATGATCCATTTAGATTCATTCGCATGAATGTATCTATTCTAATTCATTCGAACGATCCATTCTAATTTTTTTGTATGATCCATTTTAATTCATTCGCACAAATGTATCCATTTTAATTCATTCGTACGATCCATTGTAATTCATTTATATTATCCATTCTATTTCATTCGCGCGAATGTATCCATTCTAATTCATTTGTACGATCCATTCTAATTCATTCGTACAATCCATTGTAATTCATTCGCACGATCCATTCTAATTCATTCGCATGATCTATTCTAATTCATTCGTACTATCCATTCTAATTCATTCGTACGATCCATTCTAATTCATTCGTATGATCCATTCTAATTCATTCGCACGAATATATCCATTCTAATTCATTCGTACGATCCATTCCAATTCATTCACACGATCCATTTTAATTCATTCGTACGATCCATTCAAATTCATTCGTACGATCCATTCTAATTCATTCGTACGATATATTCTAATTTATTCGCACGAATGTATCCATTCTAATTCATTCTTACGATCCATTCTAATTCTTTCGTACAATCCATACTAATTCATTCATACGATCCTTTCTAATTCATTCGTACGATCCATTCTAATTCATTCGCACGAATGTATTCATTCTAATTTATTCGTACGATCCATTCTAATTCATTCGTAAGATCCATTCTAATTCATTCGCACAAATGTATCCATTCTAATTCATTCATTCGATCCATTCTAATTCATTCGTACGATCCATTTTAATTCATTCGTACGATCCATTCTAATTTATTTGCATGAATGTATCTTTTCTAATTTATTCGTACGATCCATTCTAATTCATTCGTATGATTAATTCTAATTCATTCGTATGATCCATTCTAATTCATTCGGACGATCCATTCTAATTCAGTCGTATGATCCATTCTAATTCATTCGTACGATCCTTTCTAATTCATTTACATGAATGTATCTATTCTAATTCATTTGTACGATCCATTCTAATTGATTCACACGAATGTATCCATTTAAGTCAATCGTACGATCCATTCTAATTCATTCGTACGATCCATTCTAATTCATTCGTACGATCCATTCTAATTCATTTGTACGATCTATTCTAATTCATTAGCATGAATGTATCTATTCTAATTCATTCATACGATCCATTCTGTGGGGGGAAAACCTTCGTGCCGATCCGAAGACTTCTCCTTACTAGTCAGTTGATGTTGAAGGGTAGACTTCTGGGTGCTGGTTAAGAGGTGATACTGAAGGTCGATATCTTGTTCACTTTAAGTTAGCGCTTTAAGTAAGCGAATGGAGAAAAGATTAACACAAGTGGTGATCTCGGAGTTCAGCTGAAACCTATGTCTCCGTGCTATAGGGAGCAACTCGAATTCACTATCACTTTGCTCGAAGTGACCTCGACAGGCCGAGTGTCACTGAAGTATCTCCGATCTCTTCAAAGACAAGAAGAAGATTGATGAGAGTTGGAGGATGGGAAGCTGGAAATTCCAGAGCTCTGGTTTTTGAAATCAGATATCAGATTATGGTATTGATCCTAGATCCCTTTTACATTTGAAGGCTCTGCTATTTATAGGATTTCCTGGGAGGAAATCTGGGGTAAATGGCGGTTTCTGCTGTCGCATCTGGGGATTCTCCAGGCAGGGCTGGTGGGTCCCGCTATTATCTTCGGGGATTCCACACGCAAAGTTGGTGGGTCCCGCGGTAGTCTTGGTGGGCCCACCAGGCAGGGCCGGTGGGTCCCGCGGTAGTCTCTGCGGGCCGATGGGTCCCGTGGTAATCTTTATGGGCGCACCAGGCAGGGTCGATGGGTCCCGCGATTGTCTCGGTGGACCCACCAGGCAGGGCCGGTGGGTCCCGCGGTAGTTTCAGTGGACCCACCAGGCAGGGCTGGTGGGTCCCGCGGTAGTCTCAGTGGACCCACTAGGCAGGGCCAGTGGGTCCTGCGGTAGTCTCGGTGGACCCACCAGGCAGGGCCGGTGGGTCCCGCTGTAGTCTCGGTGGACCCACCAAGCAGGGCCGGTGGGCCCCGCGGTAGTCTTGGTGGACCCACCAGGTAGGACTAGTGGGTCCCGCGGTTTGTAGATCTCTTTGCCAAAATTTGCACCCACACATTCTAATTCATTCGCACGATCCATTCTAATTCATTCGTACAATCCATTCTAATTCATTCAAACGATCCATGCTAATTTATTCGTACGATCTATTCTAATTTATTCGCACGAATGTATCTAGTCTAATTCATTCGTACGATCCATTCTAATTCATTTGCACGATCCATTCTAATTCATTTGTACGATCCATTCTAATTCATTCGTACGATCCATTCTAATTCAATCACACGAATGAATCAATTCTAATTCATTTGTACGATCCATTCTAATTCATTCACAAGATCAATTCTAATTCATTCGTACGATCCATTCTAATTCATTCGTATGATCCATTCTAATTCATTCGTACGATCCATTCTCATTCATTCGCACGAATGTATCCATTCTAATTCATTCGTACGATCCATTCTAATTCATTTGCATGATCCATTCTAATTCATTCGTATGATCCATTCTAATTCATTCGTATGATCCATTCAAATTCATTTATACGATCCACTCTAATTCATTCGCACGAATCTATCCAGTCTAATTCATTCGTACGATCCATTCTAATTCATTCGCACGATCCATTCTAATTCATTCGTACAATCCATTCTAATTCATTCGCACGAATGTATCCATTCTAATTCATTCGTATGATCCATTCTAATTCATTTGCACGATCCATTCTAATTCATTTGTATGATCCATTCTAATTCATTCGTATTATCCATTCTTATTCATTCGCACGAATGTATCCGTTCTAATTTATTCATACGATCCATTCTAATTCATTTGCATGAATGTATCCAATATAATTTATTCGTACGATCCATTCTAATTAATTCGCACGATCAATTCTAATTCATTTGTACGATCCATTCTAATTCATTCGAACGAACCATTCTAATACATTCGTACGATCCATTCTAATTCATTTGCTTGAGTGTATCCATTCTAATTCATTCGTACGATCAACTCTAATTCATTCGTACGATCCATTCTAATTCATTCGCATGAATGGATCCATTCTAATTCATTCGTACAATCAATTCTAATTCATTCACACGATCTATTCTAATTCACTCATACAATCCATTCTAATTCATTCATACGATCCATTCTAGTCCATTCGTATGATCCATTCTAATTCATTCACACGAATGTATCCATTCTAATTCATTCGTACGATCCAATCTAATTCATTCGCACGACTGTATCTATTCTAATTCATTCGAATGATCCAATCTAATTCATTCGTACGATCCATTCTAATTCATTCGTATGATCCATTCTAATTCATTCGCACGAATGTATCCATTCTAATTCATTCGTACGATCCATTCTAATTCATTTGCACGATCCATTCTAATTCATTCGTACGATCCATTCTAATTTATTCGTACGATCCATTCAAATTCATTCGCACGAATGTATCCATTCTAATTCATTCGTACGATCCATTCTAATTCATTCGCACGATCTATTCTAATTCATTCGTACGGTCCATTCTAATTCATTCGTACGAATGTATCCATTCTAATTCATTCGTACGATCCATTCTAATTCATTTGTAAGATCCATTCTAATTCATTCACACGAATGTATTCATTCTAATTTATTCGTACGGTCCATTATAAGTCATTCATATGATCTATTCTATTTCATTCGCACGATCCATTCTAACTCATTCGTACGATCCATTCTAATTCATTTGCACGAATGTATCCATTCTAATTCATTTGTACAATCCATTCAAATTCATTCGCACGATCTATTCTAATTCATTTGTACGAGCCATTCTAATTCATTCGCACAAATGTATCTATTCTAATTCATTCGTACGATCCATTCTAATTCATTCGCATGATCCATTCTAACTCATTCGTACGATCCATTCAAATTCATTTGTACGATCCTTTCTAATTCATTCGTACGATCCATTCTAGTTCATTCGCACGAATGTATCTATTCTAATTCATTTGAAAGATCCATTCTTATTCATTCGCACGATCTATTTTAATTCATTCGTACGATCCATTCTAATTCATTAGTACGATCCATTCTTATTAGTTCGCACGAATGTATCGATTCTAATTCTTTCGTACGATCCATTCTAATTCATTCGCACGATCCATTCAAATTCATTCATACGACCATTCAAATTCATTCATACCATCCTTTCTAATTCATTCGTATGATCCATTCTAATTCATTCGCACGAATGTATCCATTCTAATTCATTCGAAAGATCTTTTCTAATTCATTCGCACGATCCATTCTAATTCATTCGTATGATCCATTCTAATTCATTAGTACGATCCATTCTTTTTAATTCGCACGAACGTATCCATTCTAATTCTTTCGGATGATCCATTCTAATTCATTCGTACGATCCATTCTAATTCATTAGTACGATCAATTCTTATTAATTCGCATGAATGTATCCATTCTAATTCTTTCGTACGATCCATTCTAATTCATTCGCACGATCCATTCTAATTCATTCGTACGATCCTTTCTAATTCATTCGTACGATCCATTCTAATTCATTCGCACGAATGTATCCATTCTAATTCATTCGAAAGATCCATTCTAATTCATTCGCACGATCCATTCAAATTTATTCGTACGATCCATTCTAGTTCATTAGTACGATCCATTCTAATTCTTTCGTAAGATCCATTCTAATTTATTTGTACGATTCATACTAATTCATTCGTACGATCCATTCTAATTCATTCGTACGATCCATTCTAATTCATTCGTATGATCCATACTAATTCAGTCATACGATCCATTCTAATTCATTCGAACGAATGTATCCATTCAAATTCATTCGTACGATACATTCTAATTTATTCGTACGATTCATCCTAATTCATTCGTACGATCCATTCTAATTCATTCGAATGAATGTATCCATTCTAATTGATTCCGTACGATGCATTCTAATTCATTCATAAGATCCATTCTAATTCATTCGCACGAATGTATCCATTCTAATTCATTCATACGATCCATTCTAATTCATTCGCACGATCGATTCTAATTCATTCGTACGATCCATTCTTATTAATTCGTACAATCCATTCTAATTCATTCGCACGAATGTATCCATTCTAATTCATTCGTATGATCCATTCTAATTCATTCGCATGATCCATTATAATTCATTCGTACGATTTATTCTAATTCATTCGTACGATCGATTCTAATTCATTCGAACTTTCCATTCTAATTCATTCGCACGAATGAATCGATTCTAATTCATTTGTAAGATCCATTCTAATTCATTCACACGATCCATTCTAATTCATTCGTACGATCCATTCTAATTCATTCACACGATACATTCTAATTCATTACCATGAATGTATCCATTCTAATTTATTCGTACGATCCATTCTAATTCATTCGCACGGTCCATTCTCATTCATTCACATGATCCATTCTAATTCATTCGTACGACCCATTCTAATTCATACGTACGATCCATTCTAATTCATTTGCACGAATATATCCATTCCAATTCATTCGTACGATCCATTCTAATTCATTTGCGTGATCCATTCTAATTCATTCTTACGATCCATTCTTATTCATTCGTACGATCCATTCTAATTCATTCGCACGAATGTATCCATTCTAATACATTCGTATGATCCATTCTAATTCATTCACATGATCCACTATAATTCATTCGTACGATTTATTCTAATCCATTCGTACGATCGATTCTAAATCATTCGAACTTTCCATTCTAATTCATTCGCACGAATGTATCCATTCTAATTCATTCGTATGATCCATTCTAATTCATTCACATGATCCATTATAATTCATTCGTATGATTTATTCTAATTCATTCATACGATCGATTCTAATTCATTCGAACTTTCCATTCTAATTCATTCGCACGAATGTATCCATTCTAATTCCTTCGTATGATCCATTCTAATTCATTCGCATGATCCATTATAATTCATTCGTACGATTTATTCTAATTCATTCATACGATCGATTCTAATTCAATCGAACTTTCCATTCTAATTCGTTCGCACGATTGTATCCATTCTAATTCATTCGTATGTTCCATTCTAATTCATTCGCATGATCCATTATAATTCATTTGTACGATTTATTCTAATTCATTCGTACGATCGATTCTAATTCATTCGAACTTTCCATTCTAATTCATTCGCACGAATGAATCGATTCTAATTCATTTGTAAGATCCATTCTAATTCATTCGCACGATCCATTCTAATTCATTCGTACGATCCATTCTAATTCATTCACACGATCCATTCTAATTCATTAGCACGAATGTATCCATTCTAATTTATTCGTACGATCCATTCTAATTCATTCGCACGGTCCATTCTCATTCATTCACATGATCCATTCTTGTTCATTCGTACGACCCATTCTAATTCATACGTACGATCCATTCTAATTCATTTGCACGAATATATCCATTCCAATTCATTCGTACGATCCATTCTAATTCATTTGCGTGATCCATTCTAATTCATTCATACGATCCATTCTAATTCATTCGTATGATCCATTCTAATTCATTCGTACGATCCATTATAATTCATTCGCACAATCCATTCTAATTCATTCGTACGATCCATGCAAATTCATTCGTACGATCCATTCTAATTCATTCGTACGAATGTATCCATTCTAATTCATTCATATGATCCATTCTAATTCATTCGCACGAATGTATCCATTCTAATTCATTCATACGATCCATTCTAATTTATTCATACGATCCATTCTAATTCATTCGTATGATCCATTCTAATTCATTCGTACGATCCATTCTAATTCATTCGTACGATCCATTCTAATTCATTCTAATGAATGGATCCATTCTAATTCATTCGTACGATCCATTTTAATTCATTCGCACGATCCACTCAAATACATTCATACAATCCATTTGAATTCATTCGTACGACCCTTTCTAATTCATTCGCATGAATATGTCCATTCTAATTCATTCGTACGAACCTTTCTAATTCATTCGCACGATCCATTCTAATTCATTCATATGATCCATTCTAATTTATTCTTACGATCCATTCTAATTCATTCACATGAATGTATCCATTCTAATTTATTCGAACAATCCATTCTAATTTATTCGTACGATCCATTCTAATTCATTCGTACGATCCATTCTAATTTATTCGCACGAATGTATCCATTCTAATTCATTCGTACGATCCATTCTAATTCATTCGTACGATCCAGTATAATTCATTCGTACGATCCATTCTAATTGATTCGTACGATCCATTCTAATTCATTCGCACGAATGTATCCATTATAATTCATTCGTATGATTTATTCTAATTCATTCATTCGATCCATTTTAATTCATTCGTACGATCCATTCTAATTTATCCATACAAACCATTCAAATTCATTCGTACGAATGTGTCCATTCTAATTCATTCGTACGATCCATTTTAATTCATTTGTACGATACATTCTATTTCATTCGTATGAATGTATCCATTCTAATTCATTCGTACGATCCATTCTAATTCATTCGTACGATCCATTCTAATTCATTCACACGAATGTATCCATTCTAATTCATTTGTACGATCCTTTCTAATTCATTCGCACAATCCATTCTAATTCATTCGTATGATCCATTCAAATTCATTCGTACGATCCTTTCTAATTCATTCGTACGATCCATTCTAATTCATTCGAACGAATGCATACATTCTAATTCATTCGAAAGATCTATTCTAATTCATTCGCACGATCGTTCTAATTCATTCGTATGATTCATTCTAATTCATTCGTATGATCCATTCTAATTCTTTTGCACGAATGTATCCATTCTAATTTATTCGTATGATCCATTTTAATTCATTCGCACGAATGTATCCATTCAAATTCATTCGTACGATCCATTCTTATTCAATCACACGAATGAATCAATTCTAATTCAATCGTACGATCCATTCTAATTCATTCGCACGACCAATTCTAATTCATTCGTACGATCCATTCTAATTCATTCGTATGATCCATTCTAATTCATTCGTACGATCCATTCTAATTCATTCGCACGAATGTATCCATTCTAATTTATTCGTACGATCCATTCTAATTCATTCGCATGATCCATTCTAATTCATTCGTACGATCAATTCTAATTCATTTGTACGATCCATTCTAATTCATTCGCACGAATGTATGCAGTCTAATTCATTCGTACGATCCATTCTAATTCATTCACACGAATGTATCCATTCTAATTCATTCGTATGATCCATTCTAATTCATTCGCACGATTCATTCTAATTCATTCGTAGGATCCATTCTTATTCATTCGCACGAATGTATCCGTTCTAATTCATTCATACGATCCATTCTAATTCATTCGCTTGAATGTATCCATTATAATTTATTCGTACGATCCATTCTAATTCATTCGCACGATCCATTCTAATTCATTTGTACGATTCATTCTAATTCATTTGAACGATCCATTCTAATACATTCGTACGATCCATGCTAATTCATTCACTTGAGTGTATCCATTCTAATTTATTCATACGATCCAGTCTAATTCATTCGTACGATCCATTCTAATTCATTCGCATGAATGGATCCATTCAAATTCATTCGTACGATCATTTCTAATTCATTCACACGATCTATTCTAATTCACTCGTACAATCCATTCTAATTCATTCTTACAATCCATTCTAGTCCATTCGTATGATCCATTCTAATTCATTCACTCGAATGTATCCATTCTAATTCATTCGTACGATCCAATCTAATTCATTCGCACGAATGTATCTATTCTAATTCATTCGAATGATCCAATGTAATTCATTCGTACGATCCATTCTAATTCATTCGTACGATCCATTCTAATTCATTCGCATAAATGTATCCATTCTAATTCATTCGTACGATCCATTCTAATTCATTCGCACGATCCATTCTAATTCATTCGTACGATCCATTCTAATTTATTCGTATGATCTATTCAAATTCATTCGCATGAATGTATCCATTCTAATTCATTTGTACGATCCATTCTAATTCATTCGCACGATCCATTCTAATTTATTTGTACGGTTCATTCTAATTCATTCGTACGAATGTATCCATTCTAATTCATTTAGACGATCCATTCTAATTCATCTGTACGATCCATTCTAATTCATTCACACGAATGTATTCATTCTAATTTATTCGTACGGTCCCTTATAAGTCATTCATATGATCCATTCTATTTCATTCGCACGATCCATTCTATTTCATTCGCACGAATGTATCTATTCTAATTCATTTGAATGATCCAATCTAATTCATTCGTACGATCCATTCTAATTCATTCGTACGATCCATTCTAATTCATTCGCACGAATGTATCCATTCTAATTCATTCGTACGATCCATTCTAATTCATTCGCACGATCCATTTTAATTCATTCGTACGATCCATTCTAATTTATTCGTACGATCCATACAAATTTATTCGCACGAATGTATCCATTCTAATTCATTCATACGATCCATTCTAATTCATTCGCACGATCCATTCTAATTCATTCGTGCAGTCCATTCTAATTCATTCGTACGAATGTGTCCATTCTAATTCATTCGTACGATCCATTCTAATTCATTTGTACGATCCATTCTAATTCATTCACACGAATGTATTCATTCTAATTTATTCGTACGGTCCATTATAAGCCATTCATATAATCAATTCTATTTCATTCACACGATCCATTCTATTTCACTCGTACGATCCATTCTAATTCATTCACACGAATGTATCCATTCTAATTCATTTGTACAATCCATTCAAATTCATTCGCACGATCTATTCTAATTCATTCGTATGATCCATTCTAATTCATTCGTACGATCCATTCTAATTCATTCGCATGAATGTATCCATTCTAATTCATTCGTACGATCCGTTCTAATTAATTCGCATGATCCATTCTAACTCATTCGTACGATCCATTCAAATTCATTCGTACGATCCTTTCTAATTCATTCGTACGATATTTCTAGTTCATTCGCACGAATGTATCCATTCAAATTCATTTGAAAGATCCATTCTAATTCATTCGCACGATCTATTTTAATTCATTCGTACGATCCATTCTAATTCATTAGTACGATCCATTCTTATTAATTCGCACGAATGTATCCATTCTAATTCTTTCGTATGATCCATTCTAATTCATTCGCACGATCTATTCAAATTCATTCGTACGATCCATTCAAATTCATTCGTACGATCCTTTCTAATTCCTTCGTATGATCCATTCTAATTCATTCGCACGAATGTATCCATTCTAATTCATTCGAAAGATCCATTCTAATTCATTCGCACGATCCATTCTAATTCATTCGTACGATCCGTTCTAATTCATTAGTACGAGCCATTCTTTTTAATTCGCATGAATGTATCCATTCTAATTCTTTCGGATGATCCATTCTAATTCATTTGTACGATCCTTTCTAATTCATTAGTACGATCCATTCTTATTAATTCACACGAATGTATCCATTCTAATTCTTTCGTACGATCCATTCTAATTCATTCGCACGATCCATTCTAATTCATTCGTACGATCCCTTCTAATTCATTCGTACGATCCTTTCTAATACATTCGTACGATCCATTCTAATTCATTCGCACGAATGTATCCATTCTAATTCATTCGAAAGATCCATTCTAATTCATTCGCACGATCCATTCTAATTTATTCGTACGATCCATTCTAATTCATTAGTACGATCCATTCTTATTAATTCGCACGATTGTATCCATTCTAATTCATTCGTATGATCCATTGTAATTCATTAGCATGATCCATTATAATTCATTCGTACGATCGATTCTAATTCATTCGTACTTTCTTTTCTAATTCATTCGTACTTTCTATTCTAATTCATTAGCACGAATATATCCATTCTAATTCATTCTTACGATCCATTCTTATTCATTCGCACGATCCATTTGTATTCATTCGGATGATCCATTCTAATTCAATCATACGATCCATTCTAATTCATATGTACGATCCATTCTAATTCATTTGCATGAATATATGCATTTCAATTCATTCGTACGATCCCTTGTAATTCATTCGCGTTATCCATTCTAATTCATTCGTCTGATCCATTCTAATTCATTCGTACGATCCATTGTAATTCATTCGCACGATCTATTCTAATTCATTCGTACGATCCATCCAAATTCATTCGTACGATCCATTCTAATTCATTCGTACGAATTATCCATTCTAATTTGTTGATATGATCGATTCTAATTCATTCGCACGATCAATTCTAATTAATTCGTACGATCCATTCTAATTCATTCGCACGAATGTATCCATTCTAATTCATTCATACGATCCATTCTAATTTATTCATACGATCCATTCTAATTCATTCGTACGATCCATTCTAATTCATTCTAATGAATGGATCCATTCTAATTCATTCGTACGATCCAATTTAATTCATTCGCACGATCCGTTGAAATACATTCGTATGATCCATTCGAATTCCCTCGTACGATCCAGTCTAATTCATTCGCATGAATGTATCCATTCTAATTCATTCGTACGAACCTTTCTAATTCATTCGCACGATCCATTCTAATTCATTCGTATGATCCATTCTAATTCATTCATACGATCCATTCTAATTCATTCACACGAATATATCAATTCTAATTCATTCGAACAATCCATTCTAATTTATTCCTACGATCCATTCTAATTCATTCGTACGATCCATTCTAATTCATTCGCACGAATGTGTCCATTCTAATTCATTCATACGATCCATTCCAATTCATTCGTACGATCCAGTCTAATTCATTCGTACGATCCATTCTAATTCATTCGTACGATCCATTCTAATTCATTCGCATGATCCATTCTAATTCACTCATACGATCCATTCTAATTCATTCGTACGATCCATTCTAATTCATTCGCATGAATATATACATTCTAATTCATTCGTTCGATCCATTCTAATTCATGTGCACAATCCATTCTAATTCATTCGTACGATCCATTCTAATTCATTTGTAAGATCTATTCTAATTCATTCGTACGAATGCATCCATTCCAATTCATTCATATGATCTATTCTAATTCACTCGCACGATCTATTCTAATTCTTTCGTACGATCCATTCAAATTCATTCGCACGAATGTATCTATTCTAATTCATTCTTACGATTCATTCTAATTTGTTCGTACGATCCATTTTAATTCATTAGTACGATCCATTCTAATTCATTCATACGATCCATTCTAATTATTCGCAAGAGTGTATCCATTCTAATTTATTCGTACAATCCATTTTAATTCATTCGTACGATCCATTCTAATTCATTCACACTAGTGTATCCATTCTAATTCATTCATACGATCCATTCTAATTCATTCGCATGAATGGATCCATTCTAATTCATTCGTATGATCCATTATAATTCATTCGTACGATCCATTCTAATTCATTCGCACGAATGTATCCATTCTAATTCTTTCGAACAATCCATTCTAATTCATTCGTACTATCCATTCTAATTCATTCACATGAATGTATCCATTCTAATTAGTTCTTACGATCCATTATAATTGATTCTTATGATCCACTCTAATTCATTCATACGATCCATTCTAATTAATTCGTACGATCCATTCTAATTCATTCGCATGAATGTATCCATTCTAATTTATTCGTACGAACTAATCTAATTCATTCGCATGATCCATTCTAAATCATTCGTACGATCCAATCTAATTCATTCGTACGATGCAATCTAATTCTTCCGTACAATCCATTGAAATTCATTCGTACGAATGTATATATTATAATTCATTCATACGATCCGTTCTAATTCATCTATATGATACATTCTAATTCAATCGCACGAATGTATCCATTCTAATTCATTCGTACGATCCATTCTAATTCATTCGCACGAGTGTTTCCCTTCTAATTCATTCGTACGATCCATTCTAATTCATTCGTATGATCCATTCTAATTAATTCGCATGAATAGATCCATTCTAACTCATTCATACGATCCATTCTAATTCATTCGCACGATCCATTCTAATTCATTCGTACTATCCATTCTTATTCATTTGCACGAATGTATCCATTTTATTTCCTTCGTACGATCCATTCTAATTCATTCGCACAATCTATTCTATATCATTCGTATGATCCATTCTAATTCATTCGCACAATCTATTCTAATTCATTCGTATGATCCATTCTAATTTATTTGTACGATCCATTCTAATTCATTCGCACGAATGTATCCATTCTAATTCATTCGAACGATCCATTCTAATTCATTCGAACGATCAATTCTAATTCATTCGTACGATCCATTCTAATTTATTCGCACAAATGTATCCATTCCAATTCAGTCGTATGAACCATTCTAATTCATTCGCACGATCCATTCTAATTCATTCGTACGATCCATTCTTATTCATTCGTACGATCCATTCTAATTTATTCGTACGATCCATTCTAATTCATTCGCACGAATATATCCATTCTAATTTATTCGTATGATCCTTTCTAATTCATCCACACGATCAAATCTAATTCATTTGTACGATCTATTCTAATTCATTCATACGATCAATACTAATTCATTCGTACGATCCATTCTAATTCAATCGCACGAATGAATCGATTCTAATTCATTCGTATGATCCATTCTAATTCATTCACACGATCCATTCTAATTCATTCGTACGATCCATTCTAATTCATTCGTACGATCCATTATAATTCATTCACACAATTCGTTCTAATTCATTCGCATGAATGTATCCATTCTAATTCATTCGTACGATCCATTCTAATTCATTCGCCTGATTCATTTTTATTCATTCGTTTGATCCATTCTAATTCATTCGTACGATCCATTCTAATTCATTCGTACGATCCATTCTAATTCATTCGCACGAATGTATCCATTCTAATTCATTCGTACGATCCATTCTAATTCATTCACACGATCCATTCTAAGTCATTCATACGATCCATTCTAATCATTCGTACAATCCATTCTAATTCATTCGCACGAATATATCCATTCTAATTCATTCATACGATTCATTCTAATTCATTCGCACGTTCCATTCTAATTTATTCGTACGATCCATTCTAATTCATTCATACGATCCATTCTAATTCTTTCATACGATCCATTCTAATTATTCGCACGAGTGTATCCATTCTAATTCATTCGTATTATCCATTCTAATTCATCCGCATGAATGTATCCATTCTAATTCATTCGTACGATCCATTCTAATTCCTTCGTACGATCCATTCTAATTCATTCGCACAATCTATTCTAATTCATTCGAATGATCCATTCTACTTCATTCGTATGATCCATTGTAATTTATTCGTACGATCCATTCTAATTCATTCATATGATCCATTCTAATTATTCGCACGAGTGTATGCATTCTAATTCATTCGTACGATCCATTCTAATTCATTCGCATTCATGTATCCATTCTAATTCATTCGTACGATCCATTCTAATTCCTTTGTACGATCCATTCTAATTCATTCGCACAATCTATTCTAATTCATTCGTATGATCTATTCTAATTCATTCATACGATCCATTCTAATTCATTCACACGAATGTATCAATTCAAATTTATTCGTACGATCCATTCTAATTCATTCGCACGATCTATTCTAATTCATTCGTATGATCCAATCTTATTCGTTCGGACGATCCATTCGAATTTATTTGTACAATCCATTCTAATTCATTCGCACGAATGCACCCATTCTAATTCATTCGTACGATCCATTCTAATTCATTCACACGATCCATTCTAATTCATTCGTACGATCTATTCTAATTCATTCATACGATCGATACTAATTCATTCGTACGATCCATTCTAATTCATTCGCACGAATGAATCGATTCTAATTCATTCGTACGATCCATTCTAATTCATTCGCATGATCCATTCTAATTCATTCCTACGATCCATTCTAATTCATTCGTACGATCCATTCTAATTCATTCGCACGATTCATTCTAATTCATTCTCATGAATGTATCCATTCTAATTCATTTATACGATCCATTCTAATTCATTCGCACGATCCATTCTTTTTCATTCGTATGATCCATTCTAATTCATTCGTACGATCCATTCTAATTCATTCGTGCGATCCATTCTAATTCATTCACGCGAATATATCCATTCTAATTCCTTCGTACGATCCATTCTAATATATTCGCATGATCCATTCTAATTCATTCATACGATCCATTCTAACTCATTCGTATGATCCATTCTAATTCATTCTTATGAATATATCCATTCTAATTCATTCGTACGATCCATTCTAATTCATTCGCACGATTCATTCTAATGCATTCGTATGATCCATTCAAATTCATTCGTACGATCCATTCTAATTCATTCGTACAAATGTATCCATTCTAATTCATTCATACGATCCATTCTAATTCATTCGCAAGATCTATTCTAAATCGTTCGTATGATCCATTCTAATTCATTCGTACGATCCATTCTAATTCATTCGCATGAATGTATCCATTCTAATTCATTCGTACGATCTATTCTAATTTATTCGTATGATCCATTCTAATTCATTCATACGATCCATTCTAATTCATTCGTATGATCCATTCTAATTATTCGCACGAGTGTATCCATTCTAATTCATTCGTACAATCTATTCTATTTCAATCGTACGATCCATTCTAATTCATTCATATGAGTATATCCCTTCTAATTCATTCGTACGATCTATTCTAATTCATTTGCATAAATGGATCTATTCTAATTCATTCGTACGATCCATTCTAATTCATTCGCACGATCCATTCTAATTCATTCGTGCGATCCATTCTAATTCATTCGTACGATCCATTCTAATTCATTCACACGAATGTATCCATTCTAATTCATTCGTACGAACCTTTCTAATTCATTCACATGATCCATTCTAATTCATTCGTATGATCCATTCTAATTCATTCGCACGAATATATCCATTCTAATTCATTCTAACGATCCATTCTAATTCATTCGTACTATCCATTCTAATTCATTCGCACGAATGTATCCATTCTAATTCATTCATACGATCCATTCTAATTCATTCGCACGATCCACTCTAATTCATTCGTACGATCCATTCTAATTCATTCGTACGATCCATTCTAATTCATTCGCACGAATATATCCATTCTAATTCATTCGTACGATCTATTCTAATTCATTCGCACGATTCATTCTAATTCATTCGTACGATCCATTCTAATTCATTCGTACGATGTATTCTAATTCATCCATACAATCCATTCAAATTCACTCGTTCGAATGTATCTATTCTAATTCATTCAAACGATCCATTCTAATTCATTTGTATGATACATTCTAATTCATTCGCACGTATGTATCCATTCGAATTCATTCATACGATCCATTCTAATTCATTCATACGATCCATTCTATTTCTTCCGCACGAATGTATCTATTCTAAGTCATTCGTACGATCATTTCCAATTCATTCGCAAGATCCATTCTAATTCATTCGTACGGTCCATTCAAATTAATTCGTACGATCCATTCAAATTCATTCGCACGAATGTATCCTTTCAAATTCATTCGTACGATCGATTCTAATTCATTCGTACGATCCATTCTAATTCATTCGTACGATCCATTCTAATTCATTCATACGATCCATTCTAATTCAATCGCCCGATCCATTCTAATTCATTTGTACGATCCATTCAAATTCATTCATACGATTCTTTCTAATTCATTTGTACGATCCATTCTAATTCATTCGCATGAATGTATCAATTCTAATTCATTTGTACGATACATTGTAATTCATTCGCATGATCAATTCTAATTCATTCGTACGATCCATTCTAATTCATTCGTACGATCCATTCTAATTCATTCGCACGAATGTATCCATTCTTATTCATTCGTACGATCCATTCTAATTTATTTGCACGATCCATTCAAATTCATTCGTACGATCCATTCTAATTCATTCGTATGATCCTATCTAATTCATTCGCATGAATGTATCCATTCTAATTCATTCGTACGATCCATTCTAATTCATTCGTACGATCAATTCGAATTCATTCATACGATCCATTCTAATTCAGTCGTACGATCCATTCTAATTCATTAGTACGATCCATTCTAATTTATTCGCATGAATGTATCCATTCTAATTCATTCGTACGATCCAATCTAATTCATTCGCACGAATGTATCCATTCAAATTCATTCGTACGATCCATTCTAATTCATTCGCACGATCCATTCTAATTCATTCGTACGATCCATTCTAATTCATTCATACAATCCATTCTAAATTATTAGTATGATCCATTCTAATTCATTCGCATGAATATATCCATTCTAATTTATTCATACGATCCATTCTAATTCATTCGCACGATCCAATCTTATTCATTCGTACGATCCTTTCTAATTCATTCGTACGATCGATTTTAATTCATTCGTACGATCCATTCTAATTCATTGGCATGAATGAATCCATTCTAAATCATTCGCACGATCCATTCTATTTCATTCGAACGATCCATTCTAATTCATTCGTACGATCCATTCTAATTTATTCGCACGAATGTATCCATTCTAATTCATTCGTACGATCCATTTGAATCCATTCGCACGATCCATTCTAATTCATTCGTATGATCCATTCTAATTCATTCATACGATCCATTCTAATTAATTCACACTAATATATCCATTCTAATTCATTCGTACGATCTATTCTAATTCATTCACACGATCCATTCTAATTCATTCGTACGATCCATTCTAATTCATTTTACGATCCATTCTAATGCATTCGCACAATCTATTCTAATTCATTCGTATGATCCATTCTAATTGATTTGTATTATCCATTCTAATTCATTCGCATGAATGTATCCGTTCTAATTCATTCGAACGATCCATTCTAATTCATTCGCACGAATGTATCCATTCTAATTTATTCGCACGATCCATTCTAATTCATTCATACGATCCATTCTTATTCATTCGTACGATCATTCTAATTTATTCGTACGATCCATTCTAATTTATTTGCACGAATGTATCCATTCTAATTCATTCGTACAATCCCTTCTAATTTATTCGCACGATCCATTTTAATTCATTCGTACGATCTATTCTAATTCATTCATACGATCGATACTAATTCATTTGTTCGATCCATTCTAATTCATTCGCATGAATGAATCGATTCTAATTCATTCGTACGATCCATTCTAATTCATTCGCACGATCCATTCTAATTATTTCCTATGATCCATTCTAATTCATTCGTACGAATGTATCCATTCTAATTCATTCGCACGAATGTATCCATTCTAATTCATTCGTATGATCCATTCTAATTTATTCGCTTGATCCATTCTAATTCATTCATACGATCCATTCTAATTCATTCATATGATCCATTCTAATTCATTCGCACGATCCATTCTAATTCATTCGTACGATCCATTCTAATTCATTCGTACAATCCATTCTAATTCATTCGTACGAATGTATCCATTCTAATTCATTCATACGATACATTCTAATTCATTCGCACGATCTATTCTAATTCATTCGTACAATCTATTCTAATTCATTCGTATGATCCATTCTAATTCATTCGCAAGAATGTATCCATTCTAATTCATTCGTACGATCCATTCTAATTTATTCGTACGATCCATTCTAATTCATTCATACGATCCATTCTAATTCATTCATACGATCCATTCTAATTATTCGCACGAGTGTATCCATTTTAATTCATTCGTATAATCCATTCTAATTCATTCGTACGATCCATTCTAATTCATTCACATGAGTGTATCCATTCTAATTCATTCGTACGATCCATTCTAATTCATTCGCATGAATTGATCCATTCTGATTCATTCGTACGATCCATTCTAATTCATTCGCATGATCCATTCTAATTCATTCGTACGATCCATTATAATTTATTCGTACGATCCATTCTAATTCATTCTCACGAATATATCCATTCTTATTCATTCGTACGAACCATTCTAATTCATTCGTATGATCCATTCTAATCCATTCGTATGATCCATTCGTATTCATTCGTATGATCAATTATAATTCATTCGCACGAATGTATCCATTCTAATTCATTCGAACGATCCATTCTAATTCATTCGTACTATCCATTCTAATTCATTCGCACAAATGTATCCATTCTAACTCATTCATACGATCCATTGTAATTCATTCGCACGATCCATTCTAATTCATTCGTACGATCCATTCGAATTCATTCGTACGATCCATTAAATTCATTCGCACGAATGTATTCATTCTAATTCATTCGTACGATCTATTCTAATTCTTTCGCACGATCCATTCTAATTCATTCGTACGATCCATTCTAATTCATTTGTACGATGCATTCTAATTCATCCGTACAATCCATTCAAATTCATTCGTACAAATGTATCCATTCTAATTCATTCATACGATCCATTCTAATTCATCTGTACGATACGTTCTACTTTATTAGCACGAATGTATGCATTCTAATTCATTCGTACGATCCATTCTAATTCATTCATTTGATCCATTCTATTTCATTCGCACGAATGTATCCATTTTAATTCATTCGTACGATCGATTCTAATTAATTCGCACGATGCATTCTAATTCATTCGTATGATCCATTCAAATTCATTCATACGATCCATTCAAATTCATTCGCACGAATGTATCCATTCAAATTAATTCGTACGATCCATTCAAATTCATTCGTACGATCCATTCTAATTCATTCACACGAATGTATCCATTCTAATTCATTCAGACGATCCATTCTAATTCATTCGTACGATCCATTCTAATTCATTCGTACGATCCTTTCAAATTTATTTGTACGATCCTTTCTAATTCATTCGTACTATCTATTCTAATTCATTCGCATGAATGTATCCATTCTAATTCATTTGTATGATTCATTCTAATTCATTCGCACGATCAATTCTAATTCATTTGTATGATCCATTCTAATTCATTTGTACGATCCATTCTAATTCATTCGCACGAATGTATCCATTCTAATTCATTCGTACGATCTATTCTAATTCATTTGCACGATCCATTCTAATTCATTCGTACGATCCATTCTAATTCATTCGTATGATCCTTTCTAATTGATTCGCATGAAAGTATGCATTCTAATTCATTCGTACGATCAATTCTAATTCATTCGTACGATCAATTCGAATTCATTCGTACGATCCATTCTAATTCAGTCGTACGATCCATTCTAATATATTAGTATGATCCATTTTAATTCATTCGCACGAATGTATCCATTCTAATTCATTCGTATGATCCATTCTAATTCATTCGTACGATCCAATCTAATTCATTCGCACGAGTGTATCCATTCAAATTCATTCATACAATCCATTCTAATTCATTCGGACGATCCATTCTAGTTCATTCATACGATCCATTCTAATTCATTCGTACGATCCATTCTAATTCATTCGCATGATCCATTCTTATTCATTCGTACGATCCATTCTAATTCATTCGTACGATCGATTCTAATTAATTCGAACGATCCATTCTAATTCATTCACATGAATGAATCCATTCTAATTCATTCGCACGATCTATTCTAATTCATTCTTATAATCCATTCTAATTCATTCGCACGATCCATTCTAATTCATTCGTATGATCCATTCTAATTCATTCATACGATCCATTCTCACTCATTCACACTATTGTATCCATTCTAATTCATTCGTACGATCTATTTTAATTCATTCACACGATCCAGTCTAATTTATTTGTACGATCCATTCTAATTCATTCATACGATCCATTCTAATTCATTCGTACGATCCATTATATTTCATTCGTACGAACGTATCCATTCTAATTCATTCGCACGATCAATTCTAATTCATTCGTACGATCCATTCTAATTCATTCGTACGATCCATTCTAATTCATTTGCACGAATGTATCCATTCTAATTCATTCCTACGATCCATTCTAATTCATTCGTACGATCCATTCTAATTCATTCGTACGATCCATTCTAATTCATTCACTCGAATGTATCCATTCTAATTCATTCATACTATCCATTCTAATTCAATCGCACGATCCATTCTAATTCATTCGTACGATCCATTCTAAATCATTCGTACGATCCATTCTAATTCATTCGCACGAGTGTATCCATTCAAATTCATTTGTACGATCCATTCTAATTCATTCGTACGATAAATTCTTATTCATTCGCACGAATGGATCCATTCTAATTCATTCGTACGATCTATTCTAATTCATTCGCATGGTCCATTCTAATTCCCTCGTATGATCAATTCTAATTCATTCACGCGAATATAACCATTTTAATTCATTCGTATGATCCATTCTAATTCATTCGCACGATCTATTCTGATTCATTCATACGATCCATTCTAATTCATTCGCACGAATGTATCTATTCTAATTCATTCATATGATCCATTCTAATTCATTCATACGATCTATTCTAATTCATTCGCACGAATGTATCCATTCTAATTCATTCGTACGATCCACTCTAATTCATTCGCACAATCCATTCTAATTCATTCGTACGATCCATTCTAATTAATTCGTACGATCCATTCTAATTCATTTGCACAAATGTATCCATTCTAATTCTTTCGGACGATCCATTCTAATTCATTCACGCAATCCATTCCAATTTATTCGAACGATCATTTCTAATTCATTCGTACGATCCATTCAAATTCATTCGCAGGAATGTATTCATTCTAATTCATTCGTACGATCTATTCTAATTCATTTGTACGATCCATTCTAATTCATTCGCACGAATGTATCCATTCTAATTCATTCGTACGATCCATTCTAATTCATTCATACGATCCATTCTATTTTATTCGCATGAATGTATCCATTCTAATTCATTCGTATGATCCATTCTAATTCATTCGTACGATCCCTTTTAAGTCATTCGTACGATCCATTCTAATTCATTCGCACGAATGTATTCATTCTAATTCATTTGTACAATCCATTCTAATTTATTCGCACGATCTATTCTAATTCATTCGTACGATCCATTCTAATTCATTCGTACGATCCATTCTAATTCATTCGCACGAATCTATCCATTCTAATTCATTCGTAAGATTCATTCTAATTCATTCGCACGATCCATTCTAATTCATTCATACGATCCATTCAAATTCATTCGTACGATCCTTTCTAATTCATCCGTATGATCCATTCTCATTCATTTGCACGAATGTATCTATTATAATTCACTCGTACGATCCATGTTAATTAATTCGCGCAATCCATTCTAATTCATTCGTATGATCCATTATAATTCATTCGTGTGGGTGCAAATTTTGGCAGAAGTTTACCAAACTACCGCGGGACCCACCGGCCTTGCCTGGTGGGCCCACGAGGACTACTACAGGACCAACCGGCTCTGCCTGGTGGGCCCACGAGGACTACTACAGGACCCACCGGCCCTGCCTGGTGGGCCCACGAGGACTACTACAGGACCCACCGGCCCTGCCTGGTGGGCCCACGAGGACTACTACGGGACCCACCGGCCCTGCCTGGTGGGCCCACGAGGACCACCGCGGGACCCACCGGCCCTGCCTAGTGGGCCCATGAGGACTACTACGGGACCCACCGGCCCTGCCTGGTGGGCCCACGAGGACCACCACGGGACCCACCGGCCCTGTCTGGTGGGACCAAGAGCCTGTAGAATCCCCCAGAAGACGGTAGAGGGGCCCGCCGGCTTTACCGGGGGGATCCCCAAATGCTGTAGCAGAAACCGCCATTTACCACCAGAGAATTCTATAAATAGCAGAGCCTTCGAATGTAAAAGGATCCGGAATTTCTGATTTCCACTCTGAGATCTGATTTTCAGAACCAGAACTCTGAAATCTCTCAGCTCCCCATCTACCATCTCTCTTCTTCTCTCCTTCGAAGAGATCAGAGCGTTTCTTGTGATACTCGGCCTGTCGAGATCACATTAACATAAGTGTTAGTGAATTCGGGTTGCTCCCTATAGCACGGAGACGTAGGCTTCGGCTGAACTCCGAGATCACACCTCGTGTCAACATTCTCTCTGTTTGCATATCAAAAGACTTCAACTTTAATCAACAGATCGACCAACGATCTTCGACGTCAACTTCAACTTCAATTGACTGGTGCTGCGAAGTCTTCAGGTCGGCACGAAGATTTTCCCCCACAGTTTGGCGCCGTCTGTGGGATCCGAGCAAAAAGTCGAGCTCTCTTCAACTACTACTTGATCAGTTGAGCATACAACCGATCTTGATAGCCAAACTTCCTCGCCCTCTCGGTTGATCAGACAGTTGAGCGGACGTCGGCACTCTCGTTGCACCCTTCGCTCTCTGAATGGCGAGGACGAAACACCAGGGTCAACCAGAAGGAAGTAATACTCAACAACAACCTCATCCTGAGACTCGTTCAATGAGTCAAAGGCTCAACTTCGGACAGCCCTTGCTGTCCCCGAGATGGGGGTTCGTTCAGGGAGTGGGAGATCTGTCGATCAACCTATCGCCCACCCCGCGCGACAGTCAATTGGGCAAATTGCACCCGCTCCTGCTGAAGACCCTCCATCAACCTACCAAATCTCTGCGATCGACTTCCAGCTGCTCCAATTGGCGAAGCAAAACACCACCCTCATCGCCGAGAGGGACGCTCTTAAGAGGGCAGCTTCTGAGGCTGGGATCGCTCTTCCTATCCCCTCTACAAGTGAGAGGGTCGATCTTCCTCGACATTCAATTCACTCCGAGCAACGGAGATCAATGGGCACTGCTGCCCTCGAGAGGATCCGATGCGACCCAACTCCCTCTGCTGCCCCCTGGAAGCAGAGTGTTTGGGACCGCCTCGACGACGAGTCTTCCCAATCGTCTTCTGGCCGCAACTGCGACAAGAGGGCACCTTCAAAACTCAACATACCAAGGAAGCACCAAATGAAAGGCGCTCCTTCAAAGAGTAGAGTCTCCCCTTCCATTCCACTTCAACGTGGACTTGGATCGGACCTTAGACACCGACTTCAACCGGCAAATACTTCAATGCCTGAGCCTGAGCAAGACCTTGCGATCTTGCCTCTTGACCCACTTCTAGGTCGAGGACGTGGTCGCAGGGATGGGTATTCCTCCGCAGGACCTCTCCATCGAAGCCTCTTCGAGTCAACTTTTCTGAGGGGATGGAGAACTCCTATCCTCCCCAAATTCAACTGCATCAAAGGAGATCCGACTCTCCATATCCTTGCCTTCAAACAGGCTCTAACGCCGCACGAAGAAGAAAACAACGTGCTCTGCCGCACCTTCGTAGGAAGTCTCGATGAGCCGTCACTCGACTGGTATCACAATCTCCGAGCTGGGTCCATCACCCAGTTTGGTGTGTTGGCAAACCTTTTCGTGCAGCATTACCAGCTCAATCTGAAGCCAGAAAAGAAGCTCGACTCTCTCTATCGACTAAGGATGGGTGCCGACGAGACTCTCCGCAGCTTCACAAGGAGATTTCGCAACGAGCATGCTGCCCTCTCCGGGAGACATCTGGATGATGAAGCCATCATGCTGGCTTTCCAGAATGCCCTCCGCTTCGATCTACATATCTACAACGACTTCATTCGCAATCCCCCTCCCTCTCTTGGTGCAATGTTTGATCGAATTCAGAGGGAGATTGAGGTTGAAGATGATCAAATGGCCCGAAAGGGGCGAGAGTCAAAGCGAAGGCCTGCGGAGAGAGAGGCTCCGAAGTATGCTGCCAAAGCTCACAATACTGAGGCAGCAGTCCCCCCGGCCAATAAACGATCGAAGAACGATGGAAGACGATCTCCTATGAAGACCACTTTTACCGAGTGGAATTTACCGGTCGAACAGATCCTCGACCGAATTCAACATGAAGAATTCCTCCGATGGCCTAATCCACTGCAGCCCGATACCAAGTTCACTGCAGATAAAACAGTCTACTGTGATTTCCATCGCAGTCATGGACATTCTACCGATCAATGCCACCGGCTAAAATATCATTTGAAAGATCTGTTACGTGTAGGGCATCTCCAAGAATTTGTCAAAGGCAGACAAGATCATTCAGTCAAGCATCGACAGTGAAGATCTCCATCGAGATCGAAAGATCTAGTGGTTGGAGATGGTCAACTTTCAAGTAACTATTTGCATTGCCAGAGAACACCAAAGAACACAGCAGCATGAAACTAGCTCCCAACTGGGAAAGTCTATACATAGTCAAATCAGGGGGAAGCGAAGGATCCTATCGATTGCCACGAACTTGGAAAGCTAGACATCTCAAAATGCTTTGTCCTTGATGTAAATTCCAAGCTGAATAAAGATTGCTTTCAAATGTTCATCTTATCGATTCAAATTCTGGAGCAGTTTCAAGTTATCTACATTCAAATTCAAAGCTATCTGCATTCAAATTGTCAGGTCGTTTAACAAGTTTGGGTGATTAAGTTGCGACTCAACCCCTTACAGGCAAATGTTAAACGGTTTCGGGTTGTGCTACAACACAACCTTCAAGTCACTGGTCATTTAACGAGTTTGGGAGTTTGTGTTGCGACACTACCCCTTACGTGCAAACGTTAAATGACTTTCAATTTCAATATCGTCTAACAAGTTTGGGTGCTTGAGTTGCGACTCAACCCCTTACATACAAATGTTAACGATTTCAAGTTGTGCTACAACACAACCTTCAACTTCAATATCGTCTAACAAGTTTGGGTGCTTGAGTTGCGACTCAACCCCTCACATACAAATGTTAGCGATTTCAAGTCGTGCTCCAACAAAGTTCAATTTTCAAGTTACTCAACAGTTTGGGTGATCGAGTTGCGACTCATCCCTTTACATTCAAAACACAGCATTCAAAGAGTTCAAACACAAGACATTCAATTTCAAGCACCAGAAAGATATCTTTGTTATCAAAAAATTGCCAAGTACAGGAGTGAGCCTTTTTTATATCACAAGTTTACAAAGTACAGCAAAGAAAGAAGATAGAAGATCTCAAGGCTTGGCCACACTTGGCGCGCGCGACTTCTCTCCTTCGGATCCGCCCCGAGCTTTACTCGCCACGGAAGCCTTAGAAGATCGGACGCTGCTAGCGTGGACCCTGAGCGCCTCCACCGCCTTCTCCGTCGTCTCTCTGTAACTTGCGCATTCAGTGCGCATTTGTTCCAGCTCCTTGTTGAGGGCATCCTCCTTCGCAGCTGAAGCTCTCTCCTTAGCAGTAAAAGCGGCATCTCTTGCAGCGAGTTCAGCCTCCAACTCCTTTATTCGAGCCGCACGATCGAAGGATAAGTTCTCGATCTTGAAAAATCGATTCCTCAACTCCTCAAGCTCGTGACCCCGGGCCTCGAACCCGTTCTGCCAGCCCTTGCTCTCCAGTTTTTCCTTGCGAAGGGCCTCAATCTTAGCCTTCAAGGCCTCCTTCTTGGAGGATAGAAGATCCCTCAGCTTATCCTTTTTCTCTTGGGCAGCTTCCAATTCAGCCGTTAGACGAGAGACTTCAGATGAAGCTTCTCGCTCTCCGTACTTCTTGAAGAGCTTTGTGCCAAATTTCAGAACCGCTGAGTTCTGCGAACAAACAAGAAATGATAAGAGTATATCAAAGGATTCAAATCGAAAGACAATTCAAGCTGATGCACTTACCACCACTTCAAGCCTGTGAAAGGCTTCCTCGATCGGAGCCCCCGGAAGGTTGCAGAGCTGCCGGATCATGGGAGTCGGGTGGTTGATATCAACCTCACCCAAATCATTCAAAATTGGAGCCATGCCTGCAGGAGTCCCTGCAAATCAAACAGAAGTTCAAAAGAGTTAGAATATTTTCAAACTCCAAAGGTATGATTAGAAGTAGAATCTAATGAGGTTACCTGAGACATTGACTCGAGGAGCCTTTCCCTTGCCACGGTCGGAGCTCTTACCCCGAGGGGTCGATTTCTCCTTGGTGGGAGTTAGTTCTGGCTGGGGTTCTGGCTGGAGTTGGGGAGCCCCATCGCCCACACGGCTCTCCCTCTCCAAGTGAATAGGAGAGGGAGCACCCTGGGGAGGTGAGACACCCCCTTCCTCTTGCTGCCCGCCTGGCTGATGAAGTCCAGCCATGAGAGAAGCCACCTCATCGGCCAAAGAGCGATTAGGGGGTGGGGGTTGTTCGACCTCCAGACCCCCACTTGTGGTTCCTCCTTCGATGCGGGGAACTTCAGGAGGAATTTGATCAAGGGGAGTAGGGTTGCTTCCAACCCCACCATTCCTCGACAATTTTATCTTGAAGCGTATTGGGCGCTTCTTCAACTCATCAAAGTGGTAGGCGGGAACCACCTTGTGGCCTTCGCCCTCCGCGTCCATGACTCCCTCCATTCGACGGGCCTTGGCCTCGTCGATGGGGATAGGAAGAGAATCTTCCTCTTCTGCACCACCAGTGGGGGTGGGAGGAAGTTCATCCCCACCACCCCCCTGTTCTTGGTCACCATCAATGGGGGTGGGAGGAATATCTTCCTCACCACCCCCGTTTCCTTCACTTACGCCAGTGGGGGTGGGAGGAAGATCATCCTCACCACCCCCATCTTCCTCGTCCTCATCATCTCCGCCGTTGCCATTACTACCGTCTTCTGTATCTTCTTCTTCTTCTTCCTCATCTTCCTTCTTCTTTTTTTCTTCCTCTTCTTCCTCCTCTTCATCTTTCTTTTCTTGATCCTCTTCTTCATTTTGCTGGACGAGGATTTTCCTTTTCTTCTTCGCTGGACCCCTCTGTATCACCAGCTTCTCCTCAGAGGTGGGCAATCGGCGCCTTGCACCATAAGCCTTCTTCTCGATCCTAACCTTCCTGATGACCTTGCCAGACTGAGGGTCCTCCTCATAGTCTGAGTACAAGACCTCATTGTCTTCGTATCTAGCCTGCGATCGATGAAGAAGATTGGCTTTTCCATACCTCACTGGGCAGTTTGAAAACTGCTTCCAGGACCTGGTACCGCACGTCAACTCGAGGAACAAATTGTCGATGGCTCCAACCCTCTCTGAAGGCCAAGCCAGCTCTCCTCCACCATAAAACATCTTTACCTCCTTGTTCACGTCAGAGCGAGGAGTCTCTGGCACTGAAAGTGGCGTCCATGCACAAGACACTGAGAGTGGCCACTCCGTGTACAGCTTATCGGAGGCAACTGTGTCGGTGAGGGGGCGTAGAGCGAAAATTCCTGTGAGGTTGAAGAAAGGGCTGTCTTTCCTCGAGACCCATCGGTAGTGGTAGAAGAAGTAACCCAACTCGATCCGGGCCTCTTCGTCGTCGGGGAGGCTGGAGTAGCACTCCCTCAGCTCCTTCTGGAAGTCAGACTCTATACGGCAGAAGGCATAGATTATCCTCCATGCGTTGCCGGTGATCTGTCCTGGGCAAAGGCCGGAGGTGTTTAGCAACCTCGCGGCAAACGGCAGTAGCGGAAGGCGAAGTCCGCAGTTCAACTGACCCAAAGAGACCACTATCCCCATCACTTGCTCGTTGCTGGCAAAATTCACAAACACAGTTTGCTTGTCGATGCCAAAGCCAGCTTGAATCCCAGGCAGTGAAGGCCGGATCTTCCCCTCTGTGAAGCATGCCAACAGCCCCTGCCACTTTGCTCTCCTCTTGTCGGTGAACTCGCCACCTGAGTTGTAGATGTAGGAGGGCTCTTCATTAAGAGGCGACAGACGGCCCATGACGAACCTCACGTTCGGGATGTGTTCCGGAATTGAAGGAGCAGAAGCGAATCCAACCCCAGCGTGCCTCTTGCCCAATTGGCCCAACTCCATCAGCACTGCCTTGCCCTTGCCTCGACCTTTGGGGGGGGATGATTCTTCAGAGATTTCCTTCCCCTTCCTCTTGGAAGGAACCGCAATCTTCTTCGAACTACCGGAGGATGCCATTTGACCGATCGAAAAGAGATAAAGAATGAGAGATTGGAAGCAAAAGCTCTGGACTTCGAAAATTTTCTGAAAGCGTGAGGCGAAAATGACAGCGAGAAAGAACTTATATACCCAGGGTAAACCGGCGCACAGATCGAGAAGACACGTGTCTTCACCATATCAAATCACGTGTTTTTGTAGGTACACGTGCATCCATCCGTAGCAAGCGCAAAATTAGGCGAACAGTCGCGACCAGACGAAACGTCAGACCACCGGTTCAAGCAAACCACCAATCCGAGTAAACCGGACCGCCGGTTGAGAGAAACCATTCAAGACAGACCAAAGATGCAAAAGCAGAAAAAATTGAACTCCATCGATATTCAATACTCTGCCAAAGATCAAAGGAAGAAAACAAGCTATAACCACTTCCTCGAATATACAGGTTCAAAACTTTGGCTTGATCGGCTTATTTTAGCCGATCGATCAAAATTGACCGATCGGCCAAAATCAACCGATCGGTCGATTTTCTATTGGATCTGGCAAAAAACTAAGGTTTTTTGCCGATCACCCAAACCTTGACCGGCTGATTTTAGTCGATCGGTCAAACTTGATCGATCGGCCAAAATCAATCGATCGGTCGATTTTCTACTGGATCTGGCAAAAAACTAAGGTTTTTTGCCGATCACCCAAACCTTGACCGACTGATTTTAGCCGATCGGTCAAACTTGACCGATCGGCCAAAATCAATCGATCGGTCGATTTTCTACTGGATCTGGCAAAAAACTAAGGTTTTTTGCCGATCACCCAAACCTTAACCGGCTGATTTTAGCCGATCGGTCAAACTTGACCGATCGGCCAAAATCAACCGATCGGTCGATTTTCTACTGGATCTGGCAAAAAACTTAGGTTTTTTGCCGATCACCCAAACCTTGACCGGTTGATTTTAGCCGATCGGTCAAACTTGACTGATTGGCCAAAATCAACCGATCGGTTGATTTTCTACTGGATCTGGCAAAAAACTAAGGTTTTTTGCCGATCACCCAAACCTTGACCGGTTGATTTTAGCTGATCGGTCAAACTTGACCGATCGGCCAAAATCAACCGATCGGTTGATTTTCTACTGGATCTGGCAAAAAACTAAGGTTTTTTGCCGATCACCCAAACCTTGACTGGCTGATTTTAGCCGATCGGTCAAACTTGACCGATCGGCCAAAATCAACCGATCGGTCGATTTTCTACTGGATCTGGCAAAAAACTAAGGTTTTTTGTCGATCACCCAAACCTTGACCGGTTGATTTTAGCCGATCGGTCAAACTTGATCGATCGGCCAAAATCAACCGATCGGTCGATTTTCTACTGGATATGGCAAAAAACTAAGGTTTTTTGCCGATCACCCAAACCTTGACCGACTGATTTTAGCCGATCGGTCAAACTTGACCGATCGACCAAAATCAACCGATCGGTCGATTTTCTACTGGATCGGGCAAAAAACCATGTCTTTTGACCGATCACCCAATCCTTGACCGGTTGAATTTGACCGATCGATCAAACTTGATCGATCGGTCAAAATTGACCGATCGGTCAAAATTGACCGATCGGTCTTTTTTATACTAACATTTCGACAAGTTCCTTCGTGTCTTTTGCGACAGGGGGTTACTATTTTTTGCACCAAATCCAAGCCAGCCAGAACGAACTCTTGCTAACTTGGAGGGGGTAACTGTGGGTGTAAATTTTGGCAGAAGTTTACCAAACTACCGCGGGACCCACCAGCCCTGCCTGGTGGGCCCACGAGGACTACTACAGGACCCACCGGCCCTGCCTGGTGGGCCCACGAGGACTACTACAGGACCCACCGGCCCTGCCAGGTGGGCCCACAAGGACTACTACGGGACCCACCGGCCTTGCCTGGTGGGCCCACGAGGACCACCGCGGGACCCACCGGCCCTGCCTGGTGGGCCCACGAGGACTACTACGGGACCCACCGGCCCTGCCTGGTGGGCCCACGAGGACCACCACGGGACCCACCGGCCCTGCCTGGTGGGACCAAGAGCCTGTAGAATCCCCCAGAAGACGGTAGAGGGGCCCGCCGGCTTTACCGGGGGGATCCCCAAATGCTGCAGCAGAAACCGCCATTTACCACCAGAGAATTCTATAAATAGCAGAGCCTTCGAATGTAAAAGGATCCGGAATTTCTGATTTCCACTCTGAGATCTGATTTTCAGAACCAGAACTCTGAAATCTCTCATCTCCCCATCTACCATCTCTCTTTGATCTTCTTCTCTCCTTCGAAGAGATCAGAGCGTTTCTTGTGATACTCGGCCTGTCGAGATCACATTAACATAAGTGTTAGTGAATTCGGGTTGCTCCCTATAGCACGGAGACGTAGGCTTCGGCTGAACTCCGAGATCACACCTCGTGTCAACATTCTCTCTGTTAGCATATCAAAAGACTTCAACTTCAATCAACAGATCGACCAACGATCTTCGACGTCAACTTCAACTTCAATTGACTGGTGCTGCGAAGTCTTCGGGTCGGCACGAAGATTTTCCCCCACAATTCGTACAATCCATTCTAATTCATTCATACGATCCATTCTAATTCATTCGCACGAATGTATCCATTCTAATTCATTCGTATGATCCATTCCAATTCATTCGTACGATTCATTCTAATTCATTCATACGATCCATTCTAATTCATTCGCACGAATGTATCCATTCTAATTCATTTGTATGATCAATTCTAATTTATTCGTACGATCCATTGTAATTCATTTGTACGATCCATTCTAATTCATTCGTTTACTTATTCTAATTCATTCGCACGATCTATTCTAATTCATTCGCACGATCCATTCTAATTCATTCGTACGATCTATTCTAATTTGTTCGTACGATCCATTCTAATTCATTAGCACGAATGTATCCATTCTAATTCATACATACGATCCATTTAAATTCATTCGCACGATCCATTCTAATTCATTCATACGATCCATTCTAATTCATTCGTACAATCGATTCTAATTCATTCGTACGATTCAATCTAATTCATTCGCAAATGAATCCATTCTAATTCATTCGTACGATCTATTCTAATTCATTCTTATGATCCATTCTAATTCATTCTTACGATCCATTCTAATTCATGCGTATGATCCATTCTAATTCATTCACACGAATGTATCCATTCTAATTCGTTCATACGGTCCATTCTAATTCATTCGCACGATCCATTCTAATTCATTTGTATGATCCATTCTAATTCATTCGTATGATCCATTCTAATTCATTCGCACGAATGTATCCATTCTAATTCATTCGTACGATCCATTCTAATTCATTCACACGACACATTCTAATTCATTCGTACGATCCATTCTAATTCATTCGCACGATCCATTTTAATTCATTCGGACGATTGTATCCATTCTAATTCATTCGAACGATCCATTCTAATTCATTCATACGATCCATTCTAATTTATTCGTATGATCCATTTTAATTCATTCGCACGAATGTATCCATTCTAATTCATTCGTACGATCCATTCTAATTCATTCGCACGATCCATTTTAATTCATTCGTACGATCCATTCTAATTCATTCGCACGAATGTATCCATTCTAATTCATTCGTACGATCCATTCTAATTCATTCGCATGATCGAATCGAATTCATTCGTACGATCCATTCTAATTCATTCGCACGATCCATTCAAATTCATTCACACGAATGTATCCATACTAATTCATTCGTACGATCCATTCTAATTCATTTGTATGATATATTCTAATTCATTCGCACGAATATATCCATTCTAATTCATTCGTACAATCCATTCTAATTCATTCATACGATCCATTCTATTTCATTCGCATGAATATATCCTATCTAATTCATTCGTACGATCCATTCTAATTCATTCGCACGAATGTATCCATTCTAATTCCTTCGTACAATCAACTCTAATTCATTCACACGATCGATTCTAATTCATTCCTACGATCCATTCTAATTCTTTCGTACGATCCATTCTAATTCTTTCACACGAATGTATCCATTTTAATTCATTCGTATGTTCCATTCTAACTCATTCGCATGATCCATTCTAATTAATTCGTACGATCTATTCAAATTCATTCGTACGATCCTTTCTTATTCATTCGTACGATCCATTCTAATTCATTCGTACGATCCTTTCTAATTCATTCGCACGAATGTATCCATTCTAACTCATTCGTACGATCTATTCTAATTCTTTCGCACGATCCATTCTAATTCATTCGTACGATCCATTCTAATTCATTTGTACGATGCATTTTAATTCATCCGTATAATCCATTCAAATTCATTCGTACGAATGTATCCATTCTAATTCATTCATTCGATCCATTCTAATTCATCTGTACGATACATTCTAATTCATTCGCACGAATGTATCCTTTCTAATTCATTCGTACGATCCATTCTAATTCATTCATTCGATCCATTCTATTTCATTCGCACGAATGTATCCATTTTAATTCATTCATACGATCGATTCTAATTAATTCACACGATCCATTCTAATTCATTCGTACGATCCATTCAAATTCATTCGTACGATCCATTCAAATTCATTCGCACGAATGTATCCATTCAAATTAATTCGTACGATCCATTCAAATTCATTCGTACGATCCATTCTAATTTATTCACACGAATGTATCCATTCTAATTCATTCAGACGATCCATTCTAATTCATTCGCACAATCCATTCTAATTCATTCGTACGATCCATTCAAATTTATTCGTACGATCCTTTCTAATTCATTCGTACTATCCATTCTAAATCATTCGCATGAATGTATTCATTCTAATTCATTTGTATGATTCTTTCTAATTCATTCGCACGATCAATTCTTATTCATTCGTACGATCCATTCTAATTTATTCGTACGATCCATTCTAATTCATTCGTACGATCCATTCTAATTCATTCACACGAATGAATCCATTCTAATTCATTCGCACGATCCATTCTAATTCATTCTTACGATCCATTCTAATTCATTCACACGATCCATTCTAATTTATTCGTATGATCCATTCTAATTCATTCATACAATCCATTCTCATTCATTCACACTAATGTATCCATTCTAATTCATTCGTACGATCTATTCTAATTCATTCACACGATCCAGTCTAATTTATTCGTACGATCCATTCTAATTCATTCATACGATCCATTCTAATTCATTCATACGATCCATTCTAATTCATCCGTACGATCCATTATAATTCATTCGCACAAACATATCCACTCAAATTAACTCGCACGATCAATTCTAATTCATTCGTACGATCCATTCTAATTCATTCGTACGGTCCATTCTAATTCATTTGCACGAATGTATCCATTCTAATTTATTCGTACGATCCATTCGAATTCATTCGCATGATCCATTGTAATTCATTCGTACGATCCATTCTAATTCATTCGTACGATCCATTCTAATTCATTCACTCGAATGTATCCATTCTAATTCATTCATACTATCCATTCTAATTCATTCGCACGATCCATTCTAATTCATTCGTACGATCCATTCTAAATCATTCGTACGATCCATTCTAATTCATTCGCACGAGTGTATTCATTCAAATTCATTCGTACGATCCATTCTAATTCATTCGTACGATCCTTTCTTATTCATTCGCACGAATGGATCCATTCTAATTCATTCGTACGATCCATTCTAATTCATTCGCACGGTCCATTCTAATTCCCTCGTACGATCCATTCTAATTCATTCGTACGATCAATTCTAATTCATTCGCACGAATGTATCCATTTTAATTCATTCGTTCGATCCATTCTAATTCATTCGCACGATCCATTCTGATTCAATCGTACGATCCATTCTAATTCATCCGCACGAATATATCTATTTTAATTCATTCATACGATCCATTCTAATTCATTCATGTATCTATTCTAATTCATTCGCACGAATGTATCCATTCTAATTCATTCGTACGATCCATTCTAAATTATTCGCACAATCCATTCTAATTCATTCATACTATCCATTCTAATTCATTCGTACGATCCATTCTAATTCATTCCAACAAATGTATCCATTCTAATTCATTCGTACGATCCTTTATAATTCATTCACACGGTCCATTCTAATTCATTCGAACGATCCGTTCTAATTCATTCGTACGATCCATTCAAATTCATTCGCACGAATGCATTCATTCTAATTCATTCGTACGATCTATTCTAATTCATTTATACGATCCATTCTAATTCATTCGCACGAATGTATCCATTCTAATTTATTCCTACGATCCATTCTAATTCATTCATACGATCCATTATATTTTATTCGTATGAATGTATCCATTCTAATTCATTCGTATGATCCATTCTAATTCATTCGTACGATCCCTTCTAATTCATTCGTACGATCCATTCTAATTCATTCGCACGAATGTATTCATTCTAATTCATTTGTACAATCCATTCTAATTCATTCTCACGATCTATTCTAATTCAATCGTACGATCCATTCTAATTTATTCGTACGATCCATTCTAATTCATTCGCACGATTGTATCCATTCTAATTCATTCATACGATTCATTCTAATTCATTCGCATGATCCATTCTAATTCATTCGTACGATCAATTAAAATTCATTCATACGATCCTTTCTAATTCATTCGTATGATCCATTCTAATTCATTTGCATGAATGTATCCATTATAATTCACTCGTACGATCCATGTTAATTAATTCGCACAATCCATTCTAATTCATTCGTATGATCCATTATAATTCATTCGTACAAATCCATTCTAATTCATTCGCATGAATGTATCCATTCTAATTCATTCGTACGATCCATTATAATTCATTCATACGATCCATTCTAATTCATTCGAACGAACCATTCTAACTCATTCGTACGATCCATTCTAATTAACTTGTACGATGATTCTATTTCATTCGTACGATCCATTCGAATTCATTCGTACGATCCATTCTAATTCATTCGCACGAATGTATCCAATCTAATTCATTCGTACGATCCATTCTAATTTATTCACATGATCCTGTCTAATTCATTCATTCATATGATCCATTCTAATTCATTCGCACGAATGTATCCATTCTAATTCATTCATATGATCAATTCTAATTTATTCGTACGATCCATTCTAATTCATTTGTACGATCCATTCTAATTCATTCGCATGAATTTATTCATTCTAATTCATTCGTATGATCCATTCTAATTCATTCGCATGATCTATTCTAATTCATTCGCACGATCCATTCTAATTCATTCGTACGATCCATTCTAATTTGTTCGTACGATCCATTCTAATTCATTCGCAATGAATGTATCCATTCTAATTCATACGTACGATCCATTCAAATTCATTCGCACGATCCATTCTAATTCATTCATACAATCAATTCTAATTCATTCATACCATCGATTCTAATTCATTCATACGATCCAATCTAATTCATTCGCAAATGAATCCCTTCTAATTCATTCGTACGATCTATTCTAATTCATTCGCATGATCCATTCTAATTCATTCTTACGATCCATTCTAATTCATGCGTATGATCCATTCTAATTCATTCGCATGAATGTATCCATTCTAATTCATTCGTATGATCCATTCTAATTCATTCGCACGATCCATTCTAATTCATTTGTATGAACCATTCTAATTCATTCGTATGATCCATTCTAATTCATTTGTATGATCCATTCTAATTTATTCGCACAAATGTATCCATTTTAATTCATTCGTACGATCCATTCTAATTCATTCGCACGAAACATTCTAATTTATTCGTACGATCTATTCTAATTCATTCGCACGATTGTATCCATTCTAATTCATTCGAACGATCTATTCTAATTCATTCATACGATCCATTCTAATTCATTCTTATGATCCATTCTAATTCATTCGCACGAATGTATCTATTCTAACTCATTCGTACGATCCATTCTAATTCATTCACACGATCCATTTTAATTCATTCGTACGATCCATTCTAATTCATTCGCACGAATGTATCCATTCTAATTCATTCGTACAATCCATTCTAATTCATTCGTACGATCCATTCAAATTCATTCGCACAAATGTATCCATACTAATTCATTCGTACGATCCATTCTAATTCATTTGTACGATATATTCTAATTCATTCGCACGAATGTATCCATTCTAATTCATTCGTACGATCCATTCTAATTCATTCATACGATCCATTATATTACATTCGCATGAATGTATCCAATCTAATTCATTCGTACGATTCATTCTAATTCATTCGCACGACCCATTCTAATTCATTCGTACGATCCATTCTAATTCATTCGCACGAATGTATCCATTCTAATTCATTCTTACAATCTATTCTAATTCATTCGCACGACCGATTCTAATTCATTCGTACGATCCATTCTAATTCATTCGTCCGATCCATTCTAATTCATTCACACGATCCATTCTAATTCATTCGTATGATCCGTTCTAATTCATTCGTATGATCCATTCTAATTCATTTGGACGAATATATCCACTCTAATTCATTAGTACGATCCATTCTAATTCATTCGTGGGATCCATTCTAATTCATTCACACGAATGTATCCATTCTAAATCAATCGTACGATCTATTCTAATTCATTCGTACGATCCATTCTAATTCATTCGTACGATCCATTCTAATTCATTCGCATGAATGTATCCATTCTAATTCATTCGTACGATCCATTCTATTTCATTCACATGATCCATTCTAATTCATTCGTACGATCCATTCAAATTCATTCGTATGATCCATTCTAATTCAGTCGTTCGATCCATTCTAATTCATTCATACGATCTATTCTAATTCATTCGCACCAATGTATCTATTTTCATTCATTCATACGATCCATTCTAATTCATTCGTACGATCTATTCCAATTCAGTTGTACGATCCGTTCTAATTGATTCGCAGGAATGTATCCATTCTAATTTATTCGTACGATCCATTCTAATTTATTCGTATGATCCAATCTAATTCATTCGTACGACCAATTCATATTCATTCGCACGAATATATCCATTCTAATTAATACGTACGATCCATTCTAATTCATTCGTACAATCCATTCTAATTCATTCGCATGAATGTATCCATTCTAATTCATTTCTAAGATCCATTCTAATTCATTTGCACGATCCATTCTGATTTATTCGTACGATCCATTCTAATGGATTCGTACGATCGATTCTAATTCATTCGTACGATCCATTCTAATTTATTCGCACGAATGAATCCATTCTAATTCATTCGCACGATCCATTCTAATTCATTCGTACGATCCATTATAATTCATTCATACAATCCATTATAATTCATTTGTACGAATGTATCCATTTTACTTTATACGTATGATCCATTCAAATTCATTCGCATGATCCATTCTAATTCAATCGTACGATCCATTCTAATTCATTCGTACGATCCATTCTAATTCATTCACACGAATGTATCCATTCTAATTCATTCGTACTATCTATTTTAATTCATTCGCACGATCCATTCTAATTCATTCGCACGAATGTATCTATATTAATTCATTCGTACGATCCATTCTAATTCATTCGCACGATCCATTCTAATTCATTCGCACGATCCATTCTAATTCATTCGTACGATCTATTCCAATTCATTCGCACGAATGTATCTATTCTAATTCATTGATACGATCCATTCTAATTCATTTGCATGAATTTATCCATTCTGATTCATTCGTACGATCCATTCTAATTCATTCGCACGATCAATTCTAATTCATTTGTACGATCCATTCTTATTCGTACGATCCATTCTAATTCATTCACACGAATGTATCCATTCTAATTCATTCGTACGATCCATTCTAATTCATTCGCAAAATCCATTCTAATTCATTCGTACGATCCATTCTAATTTATTCTTACGATCCATTCTAATTCATTTGTACGATCCATTCAAATTCATTCGCACGAACATATCCATTCTAATTCATTTGTATGATCCATTCTAATTCATTCACACGATCAATTCTAATTCATTCGTACGATTCATTCTAATACATTCGTGCGATCCATTCTAATTCATTCATATGATCCATCTAATTCATTCGTATGATCCATTCTAATTCATTCGTATGAATGTATCCATTCTAATTCATTCGTACGATCCATTCTAATTCATTCGGACGATCCATTCAAATTCATTTGTACAATCCATTCAAATTTATTTGTACGATCCATTCTAATTCATTCATACGATCCATTCTAATTCATTCGCACGAATGTATCTATTCTAATTCATTCGTACGATCCATTCTAATTAATTCGAACGGTCCATTGTAATTCATTTGTACGATCCATTCTAATTCATTCGCACAATCCATTCTAATTCATTCGCACGAATGTATCCATTCTAATTTATTTAGACAATCCATTCAAATTCATTCATACGATCCATTCTAATTCATTCGTACGATCCATTCTAATTCATTCGCACGAATGTATCCATTCTAATTCATTTGAACGATCCATTCTAATTCATTCGTACGATCCATTGTAATTCATTCGCCATTCTAATTTATTTGCACGAATGTATCCTTTCTAATTCATTCGAACGATTCATTCTAATTCATTCGTATGATCCATTCAAATTCATTCGTACGATCCATTCTAATTTATTCGCACGAATATATCCATTGTAATTCATTCGTACGATCCATTCTAATTCATTGGCACCATCCATTCTAATTCATTCGTACGATCCATTCTAATTCATTCGTACGATCCATTCTTATTCATTCGCACGAATGTAACTATTCTAATTCATTCGTACGATCCATTCTAATTTATTCACATGATCCATTCTAATTCATTCGTACGATCCATTCAAATTCATTTGTACGATCCATTCGAATTCATTTATACGATTCATTCTAATTCATTCGCACAAATGTATCCATTCTAATTCATTTGTACGATCCACTCTAATTCATTCTCATGATCCATTCTAATTCATTTGTACGATCGATTCTAATTCATTCATACGATCCATTCTAATTAATTCGTACGATCAATTCAAATACATTCGCACGAATGTATCCATTCTAATTCATTCGTATGATCCATTCTAATTTATTCACACGATCCATTCTAATTCATTTTTACGATCCATTCTAATTCATTCGTACAATCCATTCTAATTCATTCGTACAAATGTATCCATTCTAGTTCATTCGTATAATCCATTCTAATTCATTCGTACGATCCATTCTAATTCATTCGCACGAATATATCCATTCGAATTCAATCGTACGATCAATTCTAATTCATTCGCACAATCCATTCTAATTCATTCGTACGATCCATTCTAATTCATTCGCACTATCCATTCTAATTCTTTCGTACGATCCATTCTAATTCATTCGTACGATCTATTCTAATTAATTCGTACGATCCTTCTAATTCATTCACACGAATGCATCCATTCTAATTCATTCGTATGATCCATTCTAATTCATTCACATGATCCATTCTAATTCATTCATACAATCCATTCTAATTTATTCGTACGATTCAATCTAATTCATTCGCACGAATGTATCGATTCTAATTCATTCGTATGATCCATTCAAATTCATTCATACGATCCATTCTAATTAATTCGTGCGATCCATTCTAATGCATTTGCACGAATGTATCCTTTCTAATTCATTCGTACGATCCATTCTAATTCATTCGCATGATCTATTCTAATTCATTCATACGATCCATTCTAATTCATTCGTACGATCCATTCTAATTCATTCGTACGATCCATTCTAATTCATTCGCATGATCTATTCTAATTCATTCATACGATCCATTCTAATTCATTCGTACAATCCATTGTAGTTCATTCGTACGAATGTATCGATTCTAGTACATTCGTACGATCCATTCTAATTTATTCGTACGATCCATTCTAATTCATTCGTACGATCCATTCTATATCATTTGCCCGAATGTATCCATTGGAATTCATTCGTACGATCCATACTAAATCATTCGCATGATCCATTCTAATTCATTCGTCTAATCCATTATAATTCATTAATATGATCCATTGTAATTCATTCGCATGAATGTATCCATTCTAATTCATTCGTACGATCCATTCTAATTCATTCGCATGATCCATTTTATATCATTCGTACGATCCATTCTAATTCATTCGTATGATCGATTCTAGTTCATTTGCACGATCCATTCTAATTCATTCGCACGATCCATTCTAATTCATTCGTACGATCCATTCTAGTTCTTTCGCGTCAGTGTATCGATTCTAATTCATTCGTACGACCTATTCTAATTCATTCGTACGATCCATTCAAATTCATTCGCATGAATGGATCCATTCTAATTCATTCGTACGATCTATTCTAATTCATTCACATGATCCATACTAATTTATTCGTATGATCCATTATAATTCATTGATACGAGCCATTCTAATTCATTCACATGAATGTATCCATTCTAATTCATTCGTACGATCCATTCTAAATCATTTGCACGATCCATTCTATTTTATTTGTACGATCCATTCTAATTACATTCGTACCATCCATTTTTGTTCATTCACACGAATGCATCCATTCTTATTCATTCGTATGATCCATTCTAATTCATTCGTACGATCCATTCTAATTCATTCGCACGAATGAATCCAATCTAATTCGTTCGTATGATCCATTCTAATTCTTTCGGTCGATCCATTCTAATTCATTCGTACGATCCATTCTAATTCATTCGTACGACCCATTCTAATTCACTTGCACGAATGTATCCATTCTAATTCATTTGTACGATCCATTCTAATTCATTCGTACGATCAATTCTAATTCATTCGTACGATCTAATCTAATTCATTCGTACGATCCATTCTAATTCATTCGTACGATCCATTCTAATTCTTTCATACGATCCATTCTATTTTAATCGCACGAATTTATCCATTCTAATTCATTAGTACAATCCATTCTAATTCATTCGCACGATCCATTCTAATTAATTCGTACGATCCTTCCTAATTCATTCGTATGATCCATTCTAATTCATTCACACGAGTGTATCCATTCTAATTCATTCGTTCAATCCATTCTAATTCATTTACATGATCTATTCTAATTCATTCGTACGATCCATTCTAATTCATTCATATGATCGATTCAAATTCATTCAAACAATCCATTCGAATTTATTCGCACGAATGTATCCATTCTAATTCATTCGCACGATCCATTCTAATTCATTTATACGATCTATTCAAATTCATTCGTACGATACTTTCTAATTCATTCGTACGATCCATTTTAATTCATTCGCACGAATGTATCCATTCTAATTCATTCATACGATCCATTCTAATTCATTCGCATGATCCATACTAATTCATTCGTACGATCCATTCTAATTCATTCGTACGATCCATTCTAATTCATTCGCACCATTCTAATTCAACCGTACGATCCATTCTAATTTATTCGTAAGATCCATTCTGATTCATTCGTACGATCCTTTCTAATTCATTCGTACGATCCATTCAAATTTATTCGCATGAATGTATCCATTCTAATTAATTCGTACGATCTATTCTAATTCATTTGTATGATCCATTCTAATGCATTCGTACGAATGTATCCATTCTAATTCAATCGTACGATCCATTCTAATTCATTCGTAAGATCCATTCTAATTCATTCGCATGAATGTATCCATTTTAATTCATTCGAATAATCTATTCTAATTTATTCGCACGATCCATTCTAATTGATTTGTACGATCTATTCTAATTCAAATTCATTCGTACGATCCATTCTAATTCATTCGTACGATCCATTCTAATACATTCGCACGATCCATTCTAATTCATTCGTACGATCCATTGTAATTCAATCGTACGATCCATTCTAATTCATTCGTACGATCCATTCTAATTCAATCGTACGATCCATTCTAATTCATTCGTACGATCCATTCTAATTCATTCACATGAATGTATCCATTCTAATTCAATCATACGATCCCTTCTAATTCATTCGTATGGTTCATTCTAATTCATTCGTACGATCCATTCTACTTCATTCGTACGATCTATTCTAATTCATTCGCACGAATGTATCCATTTTAATTCATTCATACGATCCATTCTAATTCATTCGCACGATCCATTCTAATTCTTTCATGCGATCCATTCTAATTCATTCGCACGATCCATTCTATTTCACTCGCACGATCCATTCTAATTTATTCGTACGATCCATTCTAATTTATTAGTACGATCCATTCTAATTCATTCGCAGGAATATATCCATTCTAATTCATTCGTACGATCCATTCTATTTCATTCGGACGATCCATTCTAATTCATTCGTATGATCCATTCTAATTCATTTGTACGATCGATTCTAAATCATTCATACGATCCATTCTAATTCATTCGAACGAATGAATCCATTCTAATTAATTCGCACGATCCATTCTAATTCATTCGCACGATCAATTCTAATTCATTCGTATGATCCATTCTAATTCATTCGTATGATCCATTCTAATTCATTCGGACGATCCATTCTAATTCATTCGCACGAATGTATCTATTCTAATTCATTTGTACGATCCATTCTAACTCATTCGCACGATCTATTTTTATTCATTCGAATGATCCATTCTATTTCATTCGTACGATCATTTTAATTCATTCGTACGATCCATTCTAATTCATTTGCACGAATGTATCCATTCTAATTCATTCGTATGATCCATTCTAATTCATTCGCACGATCCATTCTAATTCATTCGAACGATCCATTCTAATTCATTCGTACGATCCATTCTAATAAATTCGCACAAATGTAACCATTCTAATTCATTCGTACGATCCATTCTAATTCATTCACAAAATCCATTATAATTTATTCATACGATCTATTCTAATTCATTCGTACGATCCATTCTAATTCATTCGCACGAATATATCCATTCTAATTCATTCGTATGATCCATTCTATTTCATTCGCACGATCAATTCTAATTCATTCGTACGATCCATTCTAATTCATTCGCACGAATGTATCCATTCTAATTTATTCGTACGAACCATTCTAATTCATTCGTATGATCCATTCTAATCCATTCGTATGATCCATTCGTATTCATTCGTACGATCAATTATAATTCATTCGCACGAATGTATCCATTCTAATTCATTCAAACGATCCATTCTAATTCATTCGTACTATCCATTCTAATTCATTCGCACGAATGTATCCATTGTAATTCATTCGTACGATCGATTCTAATTCTTTCACACGAATGTATCCATTCTAATTCATTCGTACGATCCATTCTAATTCATTCGTACTATCTATTCAAATTCATTTGAACGAATGTATCCATTCTAATTCATTCGTACGATCCATTCTAATTCATTTGTACGATACATTCAAATTCATTCGCACGAATGTATCCATTCTATTTCATTCGCACAAATGTATCCATTCTAATTCATTCGTACGATCCATTCTAATTCATTCGTACAATCCATTCTAATTCATTTGCATAATCTATTCTAATTTATTCGTACGATCCATTCTAATTCATTCGTACAATCCATTCTAATTCATTCGTACGAATGTATCCATTCTAATTCATTCATACGATACATTCTAATTCATTCGCACGATCTATTCTAATTCATTCGTACAATCTATTCTAATTCATTCGTACGATCCATTCTAATTCATTCGCAAGAATGTATCCATTCTAATTCATTCGTACGATCCATACCAATTTATTCGTACGATCCATTCTAATTCATTCATACGATCCATTCTAATTCATTCATACGATCCATTCTAATTATTCGCACGAGTGTATCCATTTTAATTCATTCGTATAATCCATTCTAATTCATTCGTACGATCCATTCTAATTCATTCATATGAGTGTATCCATTCTAATTCATTCGTACGATCCATTCTAATTCATTCACATGAATAGATCCATTCTAATTCATTCGTACGATCCATTCTAATTCATTCGCATGATCCATTCTAATTCATTCGTACGATCCATTATAATTCATTCGTACGATCCATTCTAATTCATTCTCACGAATGTATCCATTCTAAATCATTCGTACGAACCATTCTAATTCATTCGTATGATCCATTCTAATCCATTCGTATGATCCATTCGTATTCATTCGTACGATCAATTATAATTCATTCGCACGAATGTATCCATTCTAATTCATTCGAACGATCCATTCTAATTCATTCGTACTATCCATTCTAATTCATTCGCACGAATGTATCCATTCTAATTCATTCATACGATCCATTCTAATTCATTCGCACGATCCATTCTAATTCATTCGTACGATCCATTCGAATTCATTCGTACGATCCATTAAATTCATTCGCACGAATGTATCCATTCTAACTCATTCGTACGATCTATTCTAATTCTTTCGCACGATCCATTCTAATTCATTCGTACGATCCATTCTAATTCATTTGTACGATGCATTCTAATTCATCCGTACAATCCATTCAAATTCATTCGTACAAATGTATCCATTCTAATTCATTTATACGATCCATTCTAATTCATCATTACAATACGTTCTAATTTATTCGCACGAATGTATACATTCTAATTCATTCGTACGATCCATTCTAATTCATTCATTCGATCCATTGTATTTCATTCGCACGAATGTATCCATTTTAATTCATTCGTACGATCGATTCTAATTAATTCGCACGATGCATTCTAATTCATTCGTACGATCCATTCAAATTCATTCGTACGATCCATTCAAATTCATTCGCACGAATGTATCCATTCAAATTAATTCGTACGATCCATTCAAATTCATTCGTACGATCCGTTCTAATTCATTCACACGAATATATCCATTCTAATTCATTCAGACGATCCATTCTAATTCATTCGCACGATCCATTGTAATTCATTCGTACGATCCTTTCAAATTTATTTGTACGATCCTTTCTAATTCATTCGTACTATCTATTCTAATTCATTCGCATGAATGTATCCATTCTAATTCATTTGTATGATTCATTCTAATTCATTCGCACGATCAATTCTAATTCATTCGTACGATTCATTCTAATTCATTTGTACGATCCATTCTAATTCATTCGCACGAATGTATCCATTCTAATTCATTCGTACGATCTATTCTAATTCATTTGCACGATCCATTCTAATTCATTCGTACGATCCATTCTAATTCATTCGTATGATCCTTTCTAATTGATTCGCATGAATGTATCCATTCTAATTCATTCGTACGATCAATTCTAATTCATTCGTACGATCCATTCTAATTCAGTCGTACGATCCATTCTAATTTATTAGTATGATCCATTTTAATTCATTCGCACGAATGTATCCATTCTAATTTATTCGTATGATCCATTCTAATTCATTCGTACGATCCAATCTAATTCATTCGCACAAGTGTATCCATTCAAATTAATTCATACAATCCATTCTAATTCATTCGGACGATCCATTCTAGTTCATTCATACGATCCATTCTAATTCATTCGTACGATCCATTCTAATACATTCGCACGATCCATTCTAATTCATTCGTACGATCCATTGTAATTCATTCGTACGATCGATTCTAATTAATTCGAACGATCCATTCTAATTCATTCACACGAATGAATCCATTCTAATTCATTCGCACGATCTATTCTAATTCATTCTTATGATCCATTCTAATTCATTCGCACGATCCATTCTAATTCATTCGTATGATCCATTCTAATTAATTCATACGATCCATTCTCACTCATTCACACTAATGTATCCATTCTAATTCATTCGTACGATCTATTTTAATTCATTCACACGATCCAGTCTAATTCATTCGTATGATTCATTCTAATTCATTCATACGATCCATTCTAATTCATTCGTACGATCCATTATATTTCATTCGTACGAACGTATCCATTCTAATTCATTCGCCCGATCAATTCTAATTCATTCGTACGATCCATTCTAATTCATTCGTACGATCCATTCTAATTCATTTGCACGAATGTATCCATTCTAATTCATTCGTACGATCCATTCGAATTCATTCGCACGATCCATTCTAATTCATTCGTACGATCCATTCTAATTTATTCGTACGATCCATTCTAATTCATTCACTCGAATGTATCCATTCTAATTCATTGATACTATCCATTCTAATTCAATCGCACGATCCATTCTAATTCATTCGTACGATCCATTCTAAATCATTCATACGATCCATTCTAATTCATTCGCACGAGTGTATCCATTCAAATTCATTCGTACGATCCATTCTAATTCATTCGTACGATAAATTCTTATTCATTCGCACGAATGGATCCATTCTAATTCATTCATACGATCCATTGTAATTCATTCGCACGGTCCATTCTAATTTCCTCGTATGATCAATTCTAATTCATTCACGCGAATATATCCATTTTAATTCATTCGTACGATCCATTCTAATTCATTCGCACGATCTATTCTGATTCATTCATACGATCCATTCTAATTCATTCGCACGAATGTATCTATTCTAATTCATTCATATGATCCATTCTAATTCATTCATACGATCTATTCTAATTCATTCGCACGAATGTATCCATTCTAATTCATTCGTACGATCCACTCTAATTCATTCGCACAATCCATTCTAATTCATTCGTACGATCCATTCTAATTATTTCGTACGATCCATTCTAATTCATTTGCACAAATGTATCCATTCTAATTCATTCATACGATCCATTCTAATTCATTCACACGATCCATTCTAATTCATTCGAACGATCCTTTCTAATTCATTCGTACGATCCATTCAAATTCATTCGCACGAATGTATTCATTCTAATTCATTCGTACGATCTATTCTAATTCATTTGTACGATCCATTCTAATTCATTCGCACGAATGTATCCAATCTAATTCATTCGTACGATCCATTCTAATTCATTCATACGATCCATTCTATTTTATTCGCATGAATGTATCCATTCTAATTCATTCGTATGATCCATTCTAATTCATTCGTACGATCCCTTCTAATTCATTCGTACGATCCATTCTAATTCATTCGCACGAATGTATTCATTCTAATTCATTTGTACAATCCATTCTAATTTATTCGCACGATCTATTCTAATTCATTCGTGCGATCCATTCTAATTCATTCGTACGATCCATTCTAATTCATTCGCACGAATGTATCCATTCTAATTCATTCGTAAGATTCATTCTAATTCATTCGCACGATCCATTCTAATTCATTCGTACGATCCATTTAAATTCATTCGTACGATCCTTTCTAATTCATTCGTACGATCCATTCTCATTCATTTGCACGAATGTATCTATTATAATTCACTCGTACGATCCATGTTAATTAATTCGCACAATCCATTCTAATTCATTCGTATGATCCATTATAATTCATTCGTACAATCCATTCTAATTCATTCATACGATCCATTCTAATTCATTCGCACGAATGTATCCATTCTAATTCATTCGTATGATCCATTCCAATTCATTCGTACGATTCATTCTAATTCATTCATACGATCCATTCTAATTCATTCGCACGAATGTATCCATTCTAATTCATTTGTATGATCAATTCTAATTTATTCGTACGATCCATTGTAATTCATTTGTACGATCCATTCTAACTCATTCGCACGATCTATTCTAATTCATTCGCACGATACATTCTAATTCATTCGTTTCTAATTTGTTCGTACGATCCATTCTAATTCATTAGCACGAATGTATCCATTCTAATTCATACATACGATCCATTCAAATTCATTCGCACGATCCATTCTAATTCATTCATACGATCCATTCTAATTCATTCGTACAATCGATTCTAATTCATTCGTACGATTCAATCTAATTCATTTGCAAATGAATCCATTCTAATTCATTCGTACGATCTATTCTAATTCATTCTTATGATCCATTCTAATTCATTCTTACGATCCATTCTAATTCATGCGTATGATCCATTCTAATTCATTCACACGAATGTATCCATTCTAATTCGTTCGTACGAATGTATCCATTCTAATTCATTCGCACCAATGTATCTATTCTAATTCATTCATACGATCCATTCTAATTCATTCGTACGATCTATTCCAATTCAGTCGTACGATCCGTTCTAATTCATTCGCACGAATGTATCCATTCTAATTTATTCGTACGATCCATTCTAATTTATTCGTATGATCCAATCTAATTCATTCGTACGACCAATTCATATTCATTCGCACGAATATATCCATTCTAATTAATACGTACGATCCATTCTACTTCATTCGTACAATCCATTCTAATTCATTCGCACGAATGTATCCATTCTAATTCATTTCTAAGATCCATTCTAATTCATTTGCATGATCCATTCTGATTTATTCGTACGATCCATTCTAATGGATTCGTACGATCGATTCTAATTCATTCGTACGATCCATTCTAATTTATTCGCACGAATGAATCCATTCTAATTCATTCGCACGATCCATTCTAATTCATTCGTACGATCCATTATAATTCATTCATACAATCCATTATAATTCATTTGTACGAATGTATCCATTTTACTTTACGCGTATGATCCATTCAAATTGATTCGCATGATCCATTCTAATTCAATCGTACGATCCATTCTAATTCATTCGTACGATCCATTCTAATTCATTCACACGAATGTATCCATTCTAATTCATTCGTACTATCTATTTTAATTCATTCGCACGATCCATTCTAATTCATTCGCACGAATGTATCTATATTAATTCATTCGTACTATCCATTCTAATTCATTCGCACGATCCATTCTAATTCATTCGTACGATCTATTCCAATTCATTCGCATGAATGTATCTATTCTAATTCATTGATACGATCCATTCTAATTCATTCGCACGAATTTATCCATTCTAATTCATTCGTACGATCCATTCTAATTCATTCGCACGATCAATTCTAATTCATTCGTACGATCCATTCTTATTCATTCGTACGATCCATTCTAATTCATTCACACGAATGTATCCATTCTAATTCATTCGTACGATCCATTCTAATTCATTCGCAAAATCCATTCTAATTCATTCGTATGATCCATTCTAATTTATTCTTACGATCCATTCTAATTCATTTGTATGATCCATTCAAATTCATTCGCACGAACATATCCATTCTAATTCATTTGTATGATCCATTCTAATTCATTCACACGATCAATTCTAATTCATTCGTACGATTCATTCTAATACATTCGTGCGATCCATTCTAATTCATTCTTATGATCCATCTAATTCATTCGTATGATCCATTCTAATTCATTCGTATGAATGTATCCATTCTAATTCATTCGTACGATCCATTCTAATTCATTCGAACGATCCATTCAAATTCATTTGTACAATCCATTCAAATTTATTTGTACGATCCATTCTAATTCATTCATACGATCCATTCTAATTCATTCGCACGAATGTATCCATTCTAAATCATTCGTACGATCCATTCTAATTCATTCGAACGGTCCATTGTAATTCATTTGTACGATCCATTCTAATTCATTCGCACAATCCATTCTAATTCATTCGCACGAATGTATCCATTCTAATTTATTTATACAATCCATTCAAATTCATTCATACGATCCATTCTAATTCATTCGTACGATCCATTCTAATTCATTCGCACGAATGTATCCATTCTAATTCATTTGAACGATCCATTCTAATTCATTCGTATGATCCATTATAATTCATTCGCCATTCTAATTTATTCGCACGAATGTATCCTTTCTAATTCATTCGAACGATTCATTCTAATTCATTCTTATGATCCATTCTAATTCATTCGTACGATCCATTCTAATTTATTCGCACGAATATATCCATTCTAATTCATTCGTACGATCCATTCTAATTCATTCGCACCATCCATTCTAATTTATTCGTACGATCCATTCTAATTCATTCGTACGATCCATTTTTATTCATTCGCACGAATGTAACTATTCTAATTCATTCGTACGATCCATTCTAATTTATTCACATGATCCATTCTAATTCATTCGTACGATCCATTCTAATTCATTTGTACGATCTATTCGAATTCATTCATACGATTCATTCTAATTCATTCGCATGAATGTATCCATTCTAATTCATTTGTACGATCCACTCTAATTCATTCTCATGAACCATTCTAATTCATTTGTACGATCCATTCTAATTCATTCATACGATCCATTCTAATTAATTCGTACGATCAATTCAAATACATTCGCACGAATGTATCCATTCTAATTCATTCGTATGATCCATTCTAATTTATTCACACGATCTATTCTAATTCATTTATACGATCCATTCTAATTCATTCGTACAATCCATTCTAATTCATTCGTACGAATGTATCCATTCTAGTTCATTCGTATAATCCATTCTAATTCATTCGTACGATTCATTCTAATTCATTCGCACGAATATATCCATTCGAATTCAATCGTACGATCAATTCTAATTCATTCGCACAATCCATTCTAATTCATTCGTACGATCCATTCTAATTCATTCACAAGAATGTATCCATTCTAATTCATTCGTACGATCCATTCTAATTCATTTGCACTATCCATTCTAATTCTTTCGTACGATCCATTCTAATTCATTCGTACGATCTATTCTAATTCATTCGTACGATCCATTCTAATTCATTCACACGAATGCATCCATTCTAATTCATTCGTATGATCTGTGGGTGCAAATTTTGGCAGAAGTCCACGAAGACTACCACGGGACCCACCGGCCCTGCCTGGTGGGTCCACGAAGACTACCACGGGACCCACCGGCCCTGCCTGGTGGGCCCACGAAGACTACCACGGGACCCACCGGCCCTGCCTGGTGGGCCCACGAAGACTACCATGGGACCCACCGGCCCTGCCCGGAAGGCCCACAAGCCTGTGGAATCCCCCAGAAGACGGTAACGGGGCCCGCTAGCTTTACCTGGAGAATCCCCAGATACGATGGCAGAAACCGCCATTTAACCCAGAATTCCCACCAGAGAATCCTATAAATAGCAGTGCCTTCGAATGTAAATGGATCGATTCTGAAAAAAAAAGATCGAATTCTCAGTTCTAAGAAACCAGAGCTCTGGGATTTCTAACTTCTGATCTACCATCTCTCTTTGATCTTCTTTTCTCTTTCGAAGAGATCAGAGAGCTTTCAGTGACACTCGGCCTGTCGAGGTCACCTCAACTGAAGTGTTAGTGAATTCGGGTTGCTCCCTATAGCACGGAGACGTAGGCTTCGGCTGAACTCCGAGATCACATCTCGTGTCACAATTTCTCTGATTGCATTCCTCTGTTTGCATATCAAAAGGCTTCGACTTCAATCAACAGATCGATCAATGATCTTCGACATCAACTTCGACTCCAATTGACTGGTGCTGCGAGAGTCTTCGGGTCGGCACGAAGATTTTCCCCCACAGTTTGGCGCCGTCTGTGGGATCACGAGCGAAAAGCTGTGTTCTCTCTCTCTACTTCGACTACCAGATCAATAGCCAAACTTCCTCGCCCCCTCGGTTGATCAGACAACTGATCGGACATCGGCAATCTCGTTGTACCCTTCGCACTCTGAATGGCGAGAACCAAACACCAGGGTCAACCAGAAGGAAGTAACATTCAACATCAACCTCGTCCTGAGACTCGTTCAATGAGTCAAAGGCTCAACTTCGGGCAGCCCCTTGCTGTCCCCGAGATGGGGGTTCACTCAGGAAGCGGAAGATCAGTTGATCGACCGATCGCCCCTCATCCTCATCAATCAATTGGACAGACTGTCCCCGCTCCTGCTGAAAACCCTCCATCGACATACCAAGTCTCTGCAGTCGATTTTCAATTGCTCCAATTGGCGAAACAAAACGCCACCCTCACAGCTGAGAGGGATGCTCTTAAGAGAGCAGCTTCCGAAGCTGGGATCGTTCTGCCTATCCCATCTGCAAGCGAGAGGATCAATCTTCCACAACGCTCAATCCACTCCGAGCAACGGAGATCAATGGGCACTGCTGCCCTCGAGAGGATTCGACGCGACCCAACTCCCTCTGCTGCTCCTTGGAAGCAAAGTGTTTGGGATCGCCTTGAAGACGAGTCCTCCCAATCGTCTTCCGGCCGCAACTGCGACAAGAAGGCTCCATCAAATCTCAATGCACCAAGGAGGCACCAAATGAAAGGCGCTCCTTCAAAGAGCAGAGTCTCCCCTTCCATTCCACTCCAACGTGGACTTGGATCGGACCTTCGACACCGACTTCAACCGGCAAATACTTCAATGCCTGAGCAAGACCTTGCGATCTTGCCTCTTGACCCGCCTCTAGGTCGAGGACACGGTCGTAGGGACGGTTACTCCTCTACCGGGCCTCTACATCGAAGTCTCTTCGAGACCACTTTTCCAAGAGGATGGAGAACTCCTATCCTCCCCAAATTCAACTGCATCAGAGGAGATCCAAGCCTCCACATACTTGCCTTCAAGCAAGCTCTAACGCCACACGAAGAGGAAAACAACGTGCTCTGCCGCACCTTCGCGGGAAGTCTCGATGAGCCTTCGCTCGACTGGTATCACAATCTCCGAGCTGGGTCCATCACCCAGTTCGGTGTTTTGGCTAACCTCTTTGTGCAGCACTATCAACTCAATCTAAAGCCAGAGAAGAAACTCGACTCTCTCTACCGACTGAGGATGGGTGCAGACGAGACTCTCCGCAGCTTCACGAGGAGGTTTCGCAACGAGCATGCTGCTCTCTCTGGAAGACATCTGGATGATGAAGCCATCATGTTGGCTTTCCAGAACGCTCTCCGCTTCGATCTACACATCTACAACGACTTCATCCGCAATCCCCCTCCTTCTCTGGGTGCAATGTTTGACCGAATCCAGAGGGAGATTGAGGTGGAAGACGATCAAGTCGCTCGGAAAGGGCGAGAAACTAAGAGAAGGCCTGCTGAAAGAGAAGCTCCTAAGTATGCTGCAAAGGCTCACAACGCTGAAGCAGCAGCCCCTCCGGCCAACAAAAGATCAAAGAATGATGGGCGTCGATCTCCGACGAAGACCACTTTCACCGAGTGGAATATGCCAGTCGAACAGATACTCGACCGTATTCAACACGACGAGTATCTTCGGAGGCCTAATCCTCTTCAGCCGAATTCCAAATTCACAGCAGACAAAACAGTCTACTGCGACTTCCATCGAAGTCACGGCCATTCCACCGATCGATGTTTTCGGCTGAAATTCCATCTTGAAGACCTATTGCGAGAAGGGCATCTTCAAGAGTTCGTTAGAGGCGGACACAATCAACATCGGACCTCTGCAAAGGGGAAAGAAGTGTGTTGGATACATCAAATCTCCTCTAACCGGCAAACTATCTCTGTGAACGCCAATGTTTTTGGTATTCATGGAACATTACACAATCAAAGTCTGACTGGGAAAGAGGTGGATCGCCAAGTTCGACGCATCTTCCACGTTCATTCTACTGCGAGCAAAGAAGATACCTGGATCGAGAAACCCATCGAAGGTCTTTCTTGGCCATCAATCGTCTTCAACGACACCGATCTTCAAGGAGTCCATACTCCACATCGAGACCCTCTGGTCTTGAAACTCATTATCGACGGCAGCACTGTCAACCGGATCCTCATCGACACCGAAAGCTCCATCGACATTATGTTCTCAGACTGTTTCAAACGTCTGGGACATAAGTATCAAAGCCTCGACGTCGTCCCGACTGTGATCACCGGCTTCAATGGTGAACAAAGCATCACAGTGGGCGAATCCAGATTTACCATCGACCTCAGCCGAGAGACTCGAGTCTCGGTGAGGTTTGCAATCATCGAAGGAATGTCTAGCTACAACGCCATTCTTGGGCGACCATTCCTCCATCAGATCAATGCCATCTCCTCCTCTTACCATCAACTACTCAAATTTGCAACTGGAGAAGGCATCGTCTGCATTCGAGGCGATCAGCAAGCTGGAAGGTCTTGTGAAGCTGCTGCGGCAAAGACAGATCGAAAGATTAACATTGCTCCTCCAAAGCGGCCACGAGATGAAGCTGGTCCCTCTTCTAAATAGCAATCAAAGGAGATTCCGCTGACCGAACCTTCACCAATCGAATGGGAAGCATCACCTTCAATTGAAGAAATCATCCCTATCAATATTGGCAGCGGAGATCTCCCTCGACAAACATTTATTGGTACCGGTCTTAGCGACGCAGAAGCGCAAGACATGGTATCCTTCCTCCAGTCCAATATCGACGTCTTCGCTTGGTGTTTCGAAGACATGCCTGGTATCAATCCAGATGACGCTTGTCACCGACTTGCGATCAAAGAAGAGGTGAAGCCTGTCAAGCAAAAGCCACGCACCATCCGCCAAGAGCTGCAGGTTGCTGTTCAAGAAGAAATCACCAAGCTACTCGCCGCAGGCTTCATCCGAGAAGTGGAGTATCCTACTTGGATCTCTAACATTGTGGCTGTTCCGAAGAAGAACGGAAAGGTTAGAGTCTGCATCGACTTTACCAATCTCAACAAGGCTTGTCCCAAGGACCCATTCCCCATGCCAAGAATTGATAGACTCGTCGATGCCACTGCTGGCCACGAGCTATTGTCTTTCATGGATGGGTATTCTGGATATAATCAAATTCCTCTTCACGCCGATGATCGAGAGAAGACATGTTTTGTGACTAGTCGAGGCCTTTATTGCTACAATGTCATGCCATTCGGCCTCAAAAATGCTGGTTCCACCTATCAAAGGCTAGTCACCAAAATGTTCGAAGATCAGATCGGTCGCAACGTCGAAGTCTATGTCGATGATCTCCTCACCAAGAGTTCCGTTCGGAGCAAACATCTATCTGACCTGGCTGAAACCTTCCAAGTCCTTCGAAAGTATCGAATGAAGCTCAATCCAGCCAAGTGCGCTTTCGGAGTTCAATCTGGCAAATTCCTGGGTCATCTTGTGACCAGGAGGGGTATCGAAGCCAATCCCGATCAAATTCGAGCCATCATCGATATGCCTTCACCTACAAATCGAAAAGAAGTTCAACGCCTCACTGGAAGGTTAGCAGCACTCAATCGATTCATTTCAAAATCTTCCGACAAATGCAAGCCCCTCTTCGACAAACTACGAAAGGCGGATACATCGGCTGGAGTCCAATCTGTGAAGGGGCATTTCAAAGCATCAAGAAATATCTGATGCAAGCTCCCATCCTGACTGCTCCAATGCCAAAAGAAGACTTGTGGCTCTACCTCGCCGTGACCGATCAAGCAATCAGCGCAGTCTTAGTCAGTAGAAGAGAAGGCGTCGAACATCCAGTCTACTACATCAACCACACTCTTCTTCCGGCTGAGACTCGCTACTCAAAAACTGAGAAGGTCATCCTGGCCTTGCTCACTGCATCGCGTCGTCTCCAACCATACTTCGTCTCCCACCAGATCACTGTCATCTCAGAACATTCACTCAAAGATATCATTGACAAAGCTGGTCGAGCTGGTCGAATGACCAAATGGGTGATCGAAATGAGTGCTCTGGGAATTCAGTTCGAATCTTGCACTTCTATCAAAGGTCAAGCAATTGCTTATTTTCTAGCTGACTTTCCAGTTGAAGACCCCATCACTTGGGAAGAGGATGTCGACATGCGCTTGGAAGATGAGGATAATCCTCCGATCAATCCTGCAACAAAAATTGATCCAAGTCTTGAAGTTATTGCTGCAACTCCTCCTTGGAAGCTTTATACTGATGGAGCATCAAGTTCGATCGGTTCGGGAACTGGGATAGTCTTAATATCCCCCGAACTTGATCATCTCCAGAAGGCCACTCTCCTTGGGTTTAATGCCACCAACAATGAAGCTGAATATGAAGCACTCATTTCCGGACTCGAAATGGCAGAATCTCTGGGGGTAGATCGAATCATCATCTACAGCGACTCCCAGTTGATCATAAGGCAAATCAATGGAGAGTACACAGCTCGCGAAGAAAGAATGCAACTCTACTTAGCCTTAGTACGACGTCTTCAACAACGTTTTACTATAACTGAGTTTGTTCAAATTCCAAGAGCAGAGAATCGTGAAGCAGATGCTCTAGCTAATGCTGCCTCCGTCCTTGGAGACTCACTTGGAGGAAGGCAAATACAGATTGATTATCAAGAAGTGCCCAAGACCATCCCCGATCAACAGATCCTTGCTACTACAAAAGGATCTGGGGGTGGAGATCAACTGAGGTCAAACCTCACTACTACAAGTGAGCTTGAAGACTGGAGACGACTAATTCTCGACTTCTTCAAACATGGCAAAATGCCAGAAGATCCAAATCAAGCCCGAAGACTTCAAAGGAAGCTCCCATGCTACATTTTGCAAGGTGAAGATTTATATTTCAAATCTCACAACGGGATGTTGCTCAAGTGCCTTGGTCCCGAGCAAACACAGGCAATCCTGATTGATATCCACTCTGGAGCTTGTGGGAATCATTCGGGAGGAAGATCTCTTGAAGCTAAGACAAAGCTACAAGGTTATTACTGGCCTACAATGGCAAAAGATGCTCGACAAGTTGTTCAAAGATGTGAACCATGCCAACGGCACGCTCGAGCTATCCATCTCCCTGCAGATGAGCTTCATCAATTATCAAGTCCCTGGCCTTTCCATCAATGGGGGTTAGATTTCTTGGGTCCTTTCCCTCCAACTCCGAGCAAGAAGAAATATCTACTGCTGGCCACTGATTACTTTACCAAATGGGTTGAAGCTGTGCCCCTCTTCCGAGAGACTGACGACGAAGTGATCAAATTCATTCGGCACAACATCTTCTCAAGGTTCGGCACACCTCAAGTTCTTGTTGCTGACAATGGAGCTCAATTTGACTCAGACAAATTCCGAGAGTTCTGTCTGAACAACGGTATCAAGTTATTCTATTCAATTCCAAGGTATCCTCAATGCAATGGCCAAGCAGAAGCCTCCAACAGAGCTATTCTTTGTATACTCAAGAAGAAACTCGATGACAAGAAAGGATTGTGGGAGCAAATCCTACCTGAAGTTCTTTGGGGGTATCGCACAACTCCGAGAAGATCAACTGGGTTCTTTCCTTTTCGCCTAACATATGGATCTGAAGCAGTACTCCCAACAGAAAATATATCAAATACTTTGAAGACTAAGGCAGTTGAGGGAGGAATCAACGAAGAACTTCGAATCAATGATCTAGACTTCTCTGAAGAACTACGAGATCAAGCTTCTCTTCGTGTGGCCAAGTATCAGCAGAAGATCAAACGAGCATATGATGAGAAAGTCTACAAGAGACAATTCCCAGTGGGTAGTCTAGTTCTCAGAGCTGTTTTCTATAACACCAAAGAACACAGCAGTGGAAAGCTTGCTCCCAACTGGGAAGGTCCATATATCATTGAATCAGTGGGAGGCAAAGGTTCTTACAGTTTGATCTCGCCAGAAGGAGATAGATTGCCTCGAGCTTGGAATTCTAGATATCTCAAGTTGTTCTATCCGTGATGTAAATTCTGTGATAAATAAAGTTCTCTTTCAAGTGTTCAAATATGCAAGTGTTCAATTTTTCAATTCAAGTTCTGAAGCAGTTTCAAGTTATCCATATTCGAATTACCAGGTCTTTTAACAAGTTTGGGAGTTAGAGTTGCGACTTAACCCCTTACTAGCAAATGTTAAAAACTGACCATATTCAAGTTACCAAGTCTTTTAACAAGTTTGGGTGTTAGAGTTGCGACTCAACCCCTTACTGGCAAATGTTAAACTGACTTTCAAATTTCGATATTCAATTTCAATCAATTTCTACATCGTTTAACAGGTTTGGGTGCTTGAGTTGCGACTCAACCCCTCACATTCAAGTGTTAAACGAATTCAAGTCCAATTTTCAAAGTTACTATAAGTTCGGGTAATTGAGTTGCGACTCAACCCCTTACATTCAAAAGATTGTATCTATTCTAATGCTATTAAGATCATGATAGTCAAAGGCATTCAAATCAAGAGACATCCAATTTTCAAACACCAAGAAGATCTTCTATTATCAAAATATGCCAGATACAAGAGTGCGCTGTTACATTTCAAAAATTTACAAGTACAACAACGAAGAAGGAGAAAAGTCTCAAGGCTTGCCCACACTCTTCGCATGCGACTTCTCCCCTTCAGATCTAGGACGAGCTTTGCTCGCCACTGATGCCTTAGAGGATCGGACACTGGAAACATGGGCCCTGAGCGCTTCTGCCGCCTTCTCTGCTGTTTCCTTGTAAACCTTGCATTCAGACAGCGCATGCTCCAGTGCCTTCTTGGAAGTCTCCTCTCTGGCAGTGAAGACAGCGTGCTGAGTAGCAAGTTGTTGCTTCAGCTCTTGGATCTCGTTGGTGCGACCACAGGACACTTCCTCAACCTTGGAGAGTCGAGTCTTCAAGGATTCGAGCTCGTGACTCTGTGCCTCACAACGATCCTGCAGCCCCTTGATCTCCAGCTTCCCCTTGCGAAGATCCTCAATCTTGGTTTTGAGAGAGGCTTTCTTCGAAGTCAGGAGCTCTCTCAGCTCATCTCTCTCCGCGGTTACAGCCTCCAGTGCAGCAGTCAATCGAGATATTTCAGCTAAAGCTTCTTTTGCTCCCGCCCTCATGGAGAGCTTGGTTGCGACATTCATAACTGCTGAGTTCTACAAAAGAATAAAAGAGTTAGAATTATTATAAAGATACAACTCAGATGATTGATCGAGCAGATGCACCTACCAACAGATCAAGTCTCTCGAAAGCTTCATCCAGAGTAGCCCCCGGGAGGTTGATGAGTTTCCTGATCGCAGCAGTGGGGCGGTTGATGTCAACGTCACCCAAGCTTCTTATTGTTGGAGTCAATCCAGCAGGTGCACCTACAATCAACAAGAGATCAAAGTGTTAGATTATTTTCGAGCTTCAGAGACAAGACATTCAAAGCAAGTTAGTTCAATTACCTGAGGTTTCGACCCTCGGCTCTTTGCCCTTCCGGCGATCAGAGCCACCCTGAGGGGTCGATTTCTCCTGAGTAGGAGTTGGCGCTGGTTGAGGTTGAGGAGCCCCATCACCCACTTGACTTCCCCTCTCCAAATGAGTAGGGGGGGAAGCATTCCTCGGAGGAGAGACTCTCTCTTCCTCTTGTGATCCGCCAGGCTGGATGAGTCCTGCCACCATGGCTTCCACCTCGTTAAGCAGAGAGCGAGAGGGGGGTGGGGGTTGCTCAACCTCCACACCCCCGCTCGTTGTTGCTCCTTCAATGCGAGGAACGTCAGGGGGAATTTGATCAAGGGGCGTGGGGTTGCTTCCAACCCCACCACTCCTCGACAATTTTATTTTTAGGCGCATCGGCCTCTTCAACTCATCAAACTTGTAGGCGGGAACCACTCTTTGGCCATCGCCTTCTGCATCCATAACTCCTTCCATCTGACGGGCCTTAGCCTCGTCAATGGGAACAGGAATTGAGTCTTCCTCTGTTGCACCAACAGTGGGGGTGGGAGGAATTTCTTCCTCACCACCCCCATTCTCGCCATCTCCACCAGAGGGAGTGGAAGACAGATCATCCTCGCCATCGGCGTCCTCATCTTCGCCATTGCCACTGTTGTCATGGCTGGCATTCTCCGTCCCTTCGTCTTCTTCGTCACTCACTTTCTTCTCTCTCTCTTCTTCTTCTTCATTCTTCTGCCCTTCTTCTTCCTCTTCGTTCTTCTTCCCTTGGTCTTCACCCTCCTGTTGCTTGATAAGAGTTTTTCGTTTTTTCTTCACTGGGCCTCTTTGGAGCACCAGTTTCTCCTCAACAGTGGGCAATCGGCGCCTTACGGTATAGATTTTCTTCTCGGCCCTAATCTTTCGAATGATCTTACCCGACTGAGGGTCCTCCTCGTAGTCCGAGTATAGAACTTCGTTATCCTCATATCTATCCTTTGATCTGTGTAGAAGATTGGCCTTGCCATATCTTACGGGGCAGTTGGAAAACTGCTTCCACGACCTGGTTCCACAGGTCAGCTCTAGAAATAGGTTGTCGATAGCTCCGGCCCTCTCAGAAGTCCAGGCGAAGATACCCCCCTCACTGTACATCTTCACTGCCTCGTGCACGCTGTCTCGGGGGGTGTCGGGCACTGACATGGGTGTCCATGCACCAGAAACAGAAATAGGCCAATCTGTGTATAACTTGTCAGAAGGGACTGTATCAGTTAGCGGGTGCAGCGGAGATACCCCGGTCAAGTTGTAGAACGGGCTGTCCCTCCTGAAAGCCCATCTGTAGTGGAAGAAGAAGTATCCAAGTTCGATCCGAGCATCTTCTCCTTCTGGGATGCTGGAGTAGCACGCCTTCAAGTCTTCCTGGAAATCCGATTCCACGCGGCAGAATGCGTAGATGATTCGCCAGACGTTTCCTGTGACCTGCCCCGGGCAAAGGCCAGAAGTGTTCAGCAATCTTGCCGCAAAGGGTGGCAACGGTAAACGCAGACCGCAGTTCATTTGGCCGAGGGTCACAATGGTTCCCATGACCTTTTCGTTACTGGCATAGCTGGTGAAGACTGTCTTCTTGTCGATACCAAAAGCCGTCTGGATGCTAGGGAGTGAAGGCTGCGCCCCCTTCCCTTCTGTGAAATAAGAGAGCAATGTTTGCCACTTCTTTCTTTTTGTGTCCGTGAACTCACCGCCTGTATTGTACATATACTCTATCTCCTCTGTAAGAGGCATGAGCGGACCCAGAACAGATTTTACTTTAGGGATAAACTCTGGCCTTGATGGCGCTGAGGCAAACCCTACTCCTTGGTGCCGCTTGCCCAGTTGGCCAAGTTCGGCAAGTGCTGCCTTACCTTTGCCACGACCCCTCGGAGGAGATGGAACCTCAACAATTTCCTTCCCCTTTCTCTTCGAGGGAACCGTACCGGACTTCTTCGAACTGCCAGATGAAGCCATTCGACCGATCAAACAAGAACAGATCAGAAATCAGGGGAGCAAGAGTCTGGACTTCGAAAAATTTTGGAAGCGTGAGGCGAAATGACAGCCAGTGAAAAATTTTGTACCCAGGGTAAAACAGGTGCGCAAATCGAGAAGACACGTGTCTTCACCATATCAAATCGCGTGTTTTTGTAGGTACACGTGGCATCCATCCATAGCAAGCGCAAAACCAGGCGAACAGTCGCGACCAGGCGAAACGTCGGACCTACCGGTCCACATGAACCAACGGTCCAAGCAAGCCACCGGTCTGGGTAAACCGGACCGCCGGTTCAAAGCAACGTTCAAGCCAACCAAAGATTCAAAACAGGAAGGATCAAGCTCCATCAATGTTCGAAACTCTGCCAAAAGATTGAAGAGCAAAGCAGTGAACCTTCTCTGAAGGGCAGGTTCAAACTTAAAATTGGACAAGTCCAAATTTCTACTGGATCTGGCAAAAAACCAAGGTTTTTTGCCGATCACTCGAACCTTGACCAGATATTTTTTCATCGATCGGACAAACATGTCCGATCGGCGAAAATTATTTGATCGGTCAAATTTCTACTGGATCTGGCAAAAAACCAAGGTTTTTTGCCGATCACTCGAACCTTGACCGGATATTTTTTCATCGATCGGACAAACATGTCTGATCGGCGAAAATTATTTGATCAGTCAAATTTCTACTGGATCTGGCAAAAAACCAAGGTTTTTTGCCGATCACTCGAACCTAGACCGGATATTTTTCATCGATCGGACAAACATGTCCGATCGGCGAAAATTATTTGATCGGTCAAATTTCTACTGGATCTGGCAAAACCTTGGTTTTTTGCCGATCACTCGAACCTTGACCGGATATTTTTTCATCGATCGGACAAACATGTCCGATCGGCGAAAATTATTTGATCGGTCAAATTTCTACTGGATCTGGCAAAAAACCAAGGTTTTTTGCCGATCACTCGAACCTTGACCGGATATTTTTTCATCGATCGGACAAACATGTCCGATCGGCGAAAATTATTTGATCGGTCAAATTTCTACTGGATCTGGCAAAAAACCAAGGTTTTTTGCCGATCACTCGAACCTTGACCGGATATTTTTTCATCGATCGGACAAACATGTCCGATCGGCGAAAATTATTTGATCGGTCAAATTTCTACTGGATCTGGCAAAAAACCAAGGTTTTTTGCCGATCACTCGAACCTTGACCGGATATTTTTTCATCGATCGGACAAACATGTCCGATCGACGAAAATTATTTGATCGGTCAAATTTCTACTGGATCTGGCAAAAAACCAAGGTTTTTTGCCGATCACTCGAACCTTGTCCGGATATTTTTTCATCGATCGGACAAACATGTCCGATCGGCGAAAATTATTTGATCGGTCAAATTTCTACTGGATCTGGCAAAAAACCAAGGTTTTTTGCCGATCACTCGAACCTTGACCAGATATTTTTTCATCGATCGGACAAACCTGTCCGATCGGCGAAAATTATTTGATCGGTCAAATTTCTACTGGATCTGGCAAAAAACCAAGGTTTTTTGCCGATCACTCGAACCTTGACCGGATATTTTTTCATCGATCGGACAAACATGTCCGATCGGCGAAAATTATTTGATCGGTCAAATTTCTACTGGATCTGGCAAAAAACCAAGGTTTTTTGCCGATCACTCGAACCTTGACCGGATATTTTTTCATCGATCGGACAAACATGTCCGATCGGCGAAAATTATTTGATCGGTCAAATTTCTACTGGATCTGGCAAAAAACCAAGGTTTTTTGCCGATCACTCGAACCTTGACCGGATATTTTTTCATCGATCGGACAAACATGTCCGATCGGTGAAAATTATTTGATCGGTCAAATTTCTACTGGATCTGGCAAAAAACCAAGGTTTTTTGCCGATCACTCGAACCTTGACCGGATATTTTTTCATCGATCGGACAAACATGTCCGATCGGCGAAAATTATTTGATCGGTCAAATTTCTACTGGATCTGGCAAAAAACCAAGGTTTTTTGCCGATCACTCGAACCTTGACCAGATATTTTTTCATCGATCGGACAAACATGTCCGATCGGCGAAAATTATTTGATCGGTCAAATTTCTACTGGATCTGGCAAAAAACCAAGGTTTTTTGCCGATCACTCGAACCTTGACCGGATATTTTTTCATCGATCGGACAAACATGTCCGATCGGCGAAAATTATTTGATCGGTCAAATTTCTACTGGATCTGGCAAAAAACCAAGGTTTTTTGCCGATCACTTGAACCTTGACCGGATATTTTTTCATCGATCGGACAAACATGTCCGATCGGCGAAAATTATTTGATCGGTCAAATTTCTACTGGATCTGGCAAAAAACCAAGGTTTTTTGCCGATCACTCGAACCTTGACCGGATATTTTTCATCGATCGGACAAACATGTCCGATCGGCGAAAATTATTTGATCGGTCAAATTTCTACTGGATCTGGCAAAACCTTGGTTTTTTGCCGATCACTCGAACCTTGACCGGATATTTTTTCATCGATCGGACAAACATGTCCGATCGGCGAAAATTATTTGATCGGTCAAATTTCTACTGGATCTGGCAAAAAACCAAGGTTTTTTGCCGATCACTCGAACCTTGACCGGATATTTTTTCATCGATCGGACAAACATGTCCGATCGGCGAAAATTATTTGATCGGTCAAATTTCTACTGGATCTGGCAAAAAACCAAGGTTTTTTGCCGATCACTCGAACCTTGACCGGATATTTTTTCATCGATCGGACAAACATGTCCGATCGGCGAAAATTATTTGATCGGTCAAATTTCTACTGGATCTGGCAAAAAACCAAGGTTTTTTGCCGATCACTCGAACCTTGACCGGATATTTTTTCATCGATCGGACAAACATGTCCGATCGGCGAAAATTATTTGATCGGTCAAATTTCTACTGGATCTGGCAAAAAACCAAGGTTTTTTGCCGATCACTCGAACCTTGACCGGATATTTTTTCATCGATCGGACAAACATGTCTGATCGGCGAAAATTATTTGATCGTTTTGCCGATCACTCGAACCTTGACCGGATATTTTTCACCGATCGGACAAACATGTCCGATCGGCGAAAATTAAATGATCGGTCAAATTTCTACTGGATCTGGCAAAAAACCAAGGTTTTTTGCCGATCACTCGAACCTTGACCGGATATTTTTCACCGATCGGACAAACATGTCCGATCGGGGAAAATTATTTGATCGGTCAAATTTCTACTGGATCTGGCAAAAAACCGAGGTTTTTTGCCGATCACTCGATCCTTAACCGGTTGAATTTTGACCGATCGGTCAAAATTTAACCGATCAGTCAAAATTTGTCCGATCGGATAAATTTTGACCGATCAATCAAAATCTTCTGATCGGTCAAAACTTCTACTAGATCGGCCAAAAAGCCGTGTTTTTTGACCGATCATTCGATCCTTGACCGGTTGAATTTTGACCGATCGGTCAAAATTTGACCGATCGGTCAAATTTGACCGATCGGTCAAAATTTGACCTATCAATCAAAATTGACCGGTCAGTCCTTTTTTACGCTAACACACGACAAGTTTCTTCGTGTCCTTTTTTCAAAACAGGGAGTTGCTGTTTCTTGCACCAAATCCAAGCCAGCCAGAAGGCAATCTAGCTAACTTGGAGGGGGTAACTGTGGGTGCAAATTTTGGCAGAAGTCCACGAAGACTACCACGGGACCCACCGGCCCTGCCTGGTGGGTCCACGAAGACTACCACGGGACCCACCGGCCCTGCCTGGTGGGCCCACGAAGACTACCACGGGACCCACCGGCCCTGCCTGGTGGGCCCACGAAGACTACCATGGGACCCACCGGCCCTGCCCGGAAGGCCCACAAGCCTGTGGAATTCCCCAGAAGACGGTAACGGGGCCCGCTAGCTTTACCTGGAGAATCCCCAGATACGACGGCAGAAACCGCCATTTAACCCAGAATTCCCACCAGAGAATCCTATAAATAGCAGTGCCTTCGAATGTAAATGGATCGATTCTGAAAAAAAAAAATCGAATTCTCAGTTCTAAGAAACCAGAGCTCTGGGATTTCTAACTTCTGATCTACCATCTCTCTTTGATCTTCTTTTCTCTTTCGAAGAGATCAGAGAGCTTTCAGTGACACTCGGCCTGTCGAGGTCACCTCAACTGAAGTGTTAGTGAATTCGGGTTGCTCCCTATAGCACGGAGACGTAGGCTTCGGCTGAACTCCGAGATCACATCTCGTGTCACAATTTCTCTGATTGCATTCCTCTGTTTGCATATCAAAAGGCTTCGACTTCAATCAACAGATCGATCAATGATCTTCGACATCAACTTCGACTCCAATTGACTGGTGCTGCGAGAGTCTTCGGGTCGGCACGAAGATTTTCCCCCACATGATCCATTCTAATTCATTCACATGATCCATTCTAATTCATTCATACAATCCATTCTAATTTATTCGTACGATTCAATCTAATTCATTCGCACGAATGTATCGATTCTAATTCATTCGTATGATCCATTCAAATTCATTCATACGATCCATTCTAATTAATTCGTGCGATCCATTCTAATGCATTCGCACGAATGTATCCTTTCTAACTCATTCGTACGATCCATTCTAATTCATTCGCATGATCTATTCTAATTCATTCATACGATCCATTCTAATTCATTCGTACAATCTATTCTAGTTCATTCGCACGAATGAATCTATTCTAGTACATTCGTACGATCCATTCTAATTTATTCGTACGATCCATTCTAATTCATTCGTACGATCCATTCTATATCATTTGCGCGAATGTATCCTTTGGAATTCATTCGTACGATCCATTCTAATTCATTCGCATGATCCATTCTAATTCATTCGTCTAATCCATTATAATTCATTAATATGATCCATTGTAATTCATTCGCATGAATGTATCCACTCTAATTCATTCGTACGATCCATTCTAATTCATTCGCATGATCCATTTTATATCATTCGTACGATCCATTCTACTTCATTCGTATGATCGATTCTAATTCATTTGCACGATCCATTCTAATTCATTCGCATGATCCATTCTAATTCATTCGTACGATCCATTCTAATTCTTTCGCGTCAGTGTATCGATTCTAATTCATTCGTACGACCTATTCTAATTCATTCGTACGATCCATTCAAATTCATTCGCATGAATGGATCCATTCTAATTCATTCGTACGATCCATTCTAATTCATTCGCATGATCCATACTAATTTATTCGTATGATCCATTATAATACATTGATACGAGCCATTCTAATTCATTCACATGAATGTATCCATTCTAATTCATTCGTACGATCCATTCTAAATCATTTGCACGATCCATTCTATTTTATTTGTACAATCCATTCTAATTACATTCGTACTATCCATTTTTGTTCATTTACACGAATGCATCCATTGTAATTCATTCGTATGATCCATTCTAATTCATTCGTACGATCCATTCTAATTCATTCGCACGAATGAATCCAATCTAATTCATTCGTATGATCCATTCTAATTCTTTCGGTCGATCCATTCTAATTCATTCGTACGATCCATTCTAATTCATTCGTACGACCCATTCTAATTCACTTGCACGAATGTATCCATTCTAATTCATTTGTACGATCCATTTTAATTCATTCGTACGATCAATTCTAATTCATTCGCACGATCTAATCTAATTCATTCGTACGATCCATTCTAATTCATTCGTATGATCCATTCTAATTCTTTCATACGATCCATTCTATTTCAATCGCACGAATTTATCCATTCTAATTCATTAGTACAATCCATTCTAATTCATTCGCACGATCCATTCTAATTAATTCGTACGATCCTTCCTAATTCATTCGTATGATCCATTCTAATTCATTCGCACGAGTGTATCCATTCTAATTCATTTTCAATCCATTCTAATTCATTCACATGATCTATTCTAATTCATTCGTACGATCCATTCTAATTCATTCATATGATCCATTCAAATTCATTCAAATAATCCATTCGAATTTATTCGCACGAATGTATCCATTCTAATTCATTCGCACGATCCATTCTAATTCATTCGTACGATCTATTCAAATTCATTCGTACGATACTTTCTAATTCATTCGTACGATCCATTTTAATTCATTCGCACGAATGTATCCATTCTAATTCATTCGTACGATCCATTCTAATTCATTCGCATGATCCATACTAATTCATTCGTACGATCCATTCTAATTCATTCGTACGATCCATTCTAATTCATTCGCACGAATGTATCCATTCTAATTCAACCGTACGATCCATTCTAATTTATTCGTAAGATCCATTCTGATTCATTCGTACGATCCTTTCTAATTCATTCGTACGATCCATTCTAATTCCTTCGTACGATCCATTCTAATTCATTCGTACGATCTATTCTAATTCATTCGTATGATCCATTCTAATGCATTCGTATGAATGTATCCATTCTAATTCATTCGTACGATCCATTCTAATTCATTCGTAAGATCCATTCTAATTCATTCGCACGAAAGTATCCATTTTAATTCATTCGAATGATCTATTCTAATTTATTCGCACGATCCATTCTAATTCATTTGTACGATCTATTCTAATTTCTTTGTATGATCCATTCTAATTCATTCGCACGAATGTATCCTTTTTAATTCATTCGTACGATCCATTCTAATTCCTTCGCATGATCAATTCTAATTCATTCGAATGATCCATTCAAATTCATTCGTACGATCCATTCTAATTCAATCGTACGATCTATTCTAATTCATTCGTACGATCCATTCTAATTCATTCACATGAATGTATCCATTCTAATTCGATCGTACGATCCCTTCTAATTCATTCGTATGGTTCATTCTAATTCATTCGTACGATCTATTCTACTTCATTCGTACGATCCATTCTAATTCATTCGCACGAATGTATCCATTTTAATTCATTCATACGATCCATTCTAATTCATTCGCACGATCCATTCTAATTCATTTATGCGATCCATTCTAATTCATTCGCATGATCCATTCTATTTCACTCGCACGATCCATTCTAATTTATTCGTACGATCCATTCTAATTTATTAGTACGATCCATTCTAATTCATTCGCATGAATATATCCATTCTAATTCATTCGTACGATCCATTCTATTTCATTCGGACGATCCATTCTAATTCATTCGTACGATCCATTCTAATTCATTTGTACGATCGATTCTAAATCATTCATACGATCCATTCTAATTCATTCGTACGAATGAATCCATTCTAATTAATTCGTACGATCCATTCTAATTCATTCGCACGATCAATTCTAATTCATTCGTATGATCCATTCTAATTCATTCGTATGATCCATTCTAATTCATTCGGACGATCCATTCTAATTCATTCGCACGAATGTATCTATTCTAATTCATTTGTACGATCCATTCTAATTCATTCGCACGATCCATTTTAATTCGTTCGTATGATCCATTCTATTTCATTCGTACGATCATTTTAATTCATTCGTACGATCCATTCTAATTCATTTGCACGAATGTATCCATTCTAATTCATTCGTATGATCCATTCTAATTCATTCGCACGATCCATTCTAATTCATTCGAACGATCCATTCTAATTCATTCGTACGATCCATTCTAATAAATTCGCACAAATGTAACCATTCTAATTCATTCGTACGATCCATTCTAATTCATTCACAAAATCCATTATAATTCATTCATACGATCTATTCTAATTCATTCGTACGATCCATTCTAATTCATTCGCACGAATATATCCATTCTAATTCATTTGTATGATCCATTCTATTTCATTCGCAAGATCAATTCTAATTCATTCGTACGATCCATTCTAATTCATTCGCACAAATATATCTATTCTAATTTATTCGTACGAACCATTCTAATTCATTCGTATGATCCATTCTAATCCATTCGTATGATCCATTCGTATTCATTCGTACGATCAATTATAATTCATTCGCACGAATGTATCCATTCTAATTCATTCAAACGATCCATTCTAATTCATTCGTACTATCCATTCTAATTCATTCGCACGAATGTATCCATTCTAATTCATTCGTACGATCGATTCTAATTCTTTCACACGAATGTATCCATTCTAATTCATTCGTACGATCCATTCTAATTCATTCGTACTATCTATTCAAATTCATTTGAACGAATGTATCCATTCTAATTCATTCGTACGATCTATTCTAATTCATTTGTACGATACATTCTAATTCATTCGCACGAATGTATCCATTCTATTTCATTCGCACAAATGTATCCATTCTAATTCATTCGTACGATCCATTCTAATTCATTCGTACAATCCATTCTAATTCATTTGCATAATCTATTCTAATTTATTCGTACGATCCATTCTAATTCATTCGTACAATCCATTCTAATTCATTCGTACGAATTTATCCACTCTAATTCATTCATACGATACATTCTAATTCAATCGCACGATCTATTCTAATTCATTCGTACGATCTATTCTAATTCATTCGTACGATCCATTCTAATTCATTCGCAAGAATGTATCCATTCTAATTCATTCGTATGATCCATTCTAATTTATTCGTACGATCCATTCTAATTCATTCATATGATCCATTCTAATTCATTCATACGATCCATTCTAATTATTCGCACGAGTGTATCCATTTTAATTCATTTATATAATCCATTCTAATTCATTCGTACGATCCATTCTAATTCATTCACATGAGTGTATCTATTCTCATTCATTCGTACGATCCATTCTAATTCATTCGCATGAATAGATCCATTCTAATTCATTCATATGATCCATTCTAATTCATTCGTACGATCCATTCTAATTCATTCGTACGATCCATTATAATTCATTCGTACGATCCATTCTAATTCATTCTCACGATTGTATCCATTCTAATTCATTCGTACGAACCATTCTAATTCATTCGTACGATCCATTCTAATCCATTCGTTTGATCCATTCGTATTCATTCGTACGATCAATTATAATTCATTCGCATGAATGTATCCATTCTAATTCATTCGAACGATCCATTCTAATTCATTCGTACTATCCATTCTAATTCATTCGCACGAATGTATCCATTCTAATTCATTCGTACGATCCATTCTAATTCATTCGCACGATCCATTCTAATTCATTCGTACGATCCATTCGAATTTTTTCGTACGATCCATTAAATTCATTCGCACGAATGTATCCATTCTAACTCATTCGTACGATCTATTCTAATTATTTCGCACGATCCATTCTAATTCATTCGTACAATCCATTCTAATTCATTTGTACGATGCATTCTAATTCATCCGTACAATCCATTCAAATTCATTCGTATAAATGTATCCATTCTAATTCATTCATACGATCCATTCTAATTCATCTGTACGATACGTTCTAATTTATTTGCACGAATGTATGTATTCTAATTCATTCGTACGATCTATTCTAATTCATTCATTTGATCCATTCTATTTCATTCGCACGAATGTATCCATTTTAATTCATTCGTACGATCGATTCTAATTAATTCGCACGATGCATTCTAATTCATTCGTACGATCCATTCAAATTCATTCGTACGATCCATTCAACTTCATTCGCACGAATGTATCCATTCAAATTAATTCGTACGATCCATTCAAATTCATTCGTACGATCCATTCTAATTCATTCACACGAATGTATCCATTCTAATTCATTCAGACGATCCATTCTAATTCATTCGCACGATCCATTCTAATTCATTCGTACGATCCTTTCAAATTTATTTGTACGATCCTTTCTAATTCATTCGTACTATCTATTCTAATTCATTCGCATGAATGTATCCATTCTAATTCATTTGTATGATTCATTCTAATTCATTCGCACGATCAATTCTAATTCATTCGTACGATCCATTCTAATTCATTTGTACGATCCATTCTAATTCATTCGCACGAATGTATCCATTCTAATTCATTCGTACGATCTATTCTAATTCATTTGCACGATCCATTCTAATTCATTCGTACGATCCATTCTAATTCATTCGTGTGATCCTTTCTAATTGATTCGCATGAATGTATCCATTCTAATTCATTCGTATGATCAATTCTAATTCATTCGTACGATCAATTCGAATTCATTCGTACGATCCATTCTAATTCAGTCGTACGATCCATTTTAATTATTAGTATGATCCATTTTAATTCATTCGCACGAATGTATCCATTCTAATTCATTCGTATGATCCATTCTAATTCATTCGTACGATCCAATCTAATTCATTCGCACAAGTGTATCCATTCAAATTAATTTATACAATCCATTCTAATTCATTCGGACGATCCATTCTAGTTCATTCACACGATCCATTCTAATTCATTCATACGATCCTTTCTAATACATTCGCACGATCCATTCTTATTCATTCGTACGATCCATTCTAATTCATTCGTACGATCGATTCTAATTAATTCGAACGATCTATTCTAATTCATTTACACGAATGAATCCATTCTAATTCATTCGCACGATCTATTCTAATTCATTCTTATGATCCATTCTAATTCATTCGCACGATCCATTCTAATTCATTCGTATGATCCATTCTAATTCATTCGTAAAATCCATTCTCACTCATTCACACTAATGTATCCATTCTAATTCATTCGTACGATATATTTTAATTCATTCACACGATCCAGTCTAATTCATTCGTATGAACCATTCTAATTCATTCATACGATCCATTCTAATTCATTCGTATGATCCATTATATTTCATTCGTACGAACGTATCCATTCTAATTCATTCGCACGATCAATTCTAATTCATTCGTACGATCCATTCTAATTCATTCGTACGATCCATTCTAATTCATTTGCACGAATGTATCCATTCTAATTCATTCGTACGATCCATTCGAATTCATTCGCACGATCCATTCTAATTCATTCGTACGATCCATTCTAATTCATTCGTACGATCCATTCTAATTCATTCACTCGAATGTATCCATTCTAATTCATTCATACTATCCATTCTAATTCAATCGCACGATCCATTCTAATTCATTCGTACGATCCATTCTAAATCATTCGTACGATCTATTCTAATTCATTCGCACGAGTGTATCCATTCAAATTCATTCGTACGATCCATTCTAATTCATTCGTACGATAAATTCTGATTCATTCGCACGAATGGATCCATTCTAATTCATTCGTACGATCCATTCTAATTCATTCGCACGGTCCATTCTAATTCCCTCGTATAATCAATTCTAATTCATTCACGCGAATATATCCATTTTAATTCATTCGTACGATCCATTCTAATTAATTCGCACGATCTATTCTGATTCATTCATACGATCCATTCTAATTCATTCGCACGAATGTATCTATTCTAATTCATTCATCTGATCCATTCTAATTCATTCATACGATCTATTCTAATTCATTCGCACGAATGTATCCATTCTAATTCATTCGTACGATCCACTCTAATTCATTCGCACAATCCATTCTAATTCATTCGTACGATCCATTCTAATTAATTCGTACGATCCATTCTAATTCATTTTCACAAATGTATCCAGTCTAATTCATTCAAACGATCCATTCTAATTCATTCACACGATTCATTCTAATTCATTCGAACGATCCTTTCTAATTCATTCGTACGATCCATTCAAATTCATTCGCACGAATGTATTAATTCTAATTCATTCGTACGAACTATTCTAATTCATTTGTACAATCCATTCTAATTCATTCGCACGAATGTATCCATTCTAATTCATTCATACGATCCATTCTAATTCATTCATATGATCCATTCTATTTTATTCGCATGAATGTATCCATTCTAATTCATTCGTATGATCCATTCTAATTCTTTCGTACGATCCCTTCTAATTCATTCGTACGATCCATTCTAATTCATTCGCACGGATGTATTCATTCTAATTCATTTGTACAATCCATTCTAATTTATTCGCACGATCTATTCTAATTCATTCGTACGATCCATTCTAATTCATTCGTACGATCCATTCTAATTCATTCGTACGAATGTATCCATTCTAATTCATTCGTAAGATTCATTCAAATTCATTCTCACGATCCATTCTAATTCATTCGTACGATCCATTCAAATTCATTCGTACGATCCTTTCTAATTCATTCGTACGATCCATTCTCATTCATTTGCACGAATGTATCTATTATAATTCACTCGTACGATCCATGTTAATTAATTCGCACAATCCATTCTAATTCATTCGTATGATCCATTATAATTCATTCGTACAATCCATTCTAATTCATTCATACGATCCATTCTAATTCATTCGCACGAATGTATCCATTCTAATTCATTCGTATGATCCATTCCAATTCATTCGTACGATTCATTCTAATTCATTCATACGATCCATTCTAATTCATTCGCACGAATGTATCCATTCTAATTCATTTGTATGATCAATTCTAATTTATTCGTACGATCCATTGTAATTCATTTGTACGATCCATTCTAATTCATTCGCATGAATTTACTTATTCTAATTCATTCACACGATCTATTCTAATTCATTCGCATGATCCATTCTAATTCATTCGTACGATCTATTCTAATTTGTTCGTACGATCCATTCTAATTCATTAGCACGAATGTATCCATTCTAATTCATACATACGATCCATTCAAATTCATTCGCACGATCCATTCTAATTCATTCATACGATCCATTCTAATTCATTCGTACAATCGATTCTAATTCATTCGTACGATTCAATCTAATTCATTCGCAAATGAATCCATTCTAATTCATTCGTACGATCTATTCTAATTCATTCTTATGATCCATTCTAATTCATTCTTACGATCCATTCTAATTCATGCGTATGATCTATTCTAATTCATTCACATGAATGTATCCATTCTAATTCGTTCGTACGATCCATTCTAATTCATTCGCACGATCCATTCTAATTCATTTGTATGATCCATTCTAATTCATTCGTATGATCCATTCTAATTCATTCGCACGAATGTATCCATTCTAATTCATTCGTACGATCAATTCTAATTCATTCACACGATACATTCTAATTCATTCGTACAATCCATTCTAATTCATTCGTACGATCCATTTTAATTCATTCGCACGATTGTATCCATTCTAATTCATTCGAACGATCCATTCTAATTCATTCATACGATCCATTCTAATTTATTCGTATGATCCATTCTAATTCATTCGCACGAATGTATCCATTCTAATTCATTCGTACGATCCATTCTAATTCATTCGCACGATCCATTTTAATTCATTCGTACGATCCATTCTAATTCATTCGCACGAATGTATCCATTCTAATTCATTCGTACGATCCATTCTAATTCATTCGCACGATCGAATCGAATTCATTCATACGATCCATTCTAATTCATTCGCACGATCCATTCAAATTCATTCACACGAATGTATCCATACTAATTCATTCGTACGATCCATTCTAATACATTTGTATGATATATTCTAATTCATTCGCACGAATATATCCATTCTAATTCATTCATACAATCCATTCTAATTCATTCATACGATCCATTCTATTTCATTCGCATGAATATATCCTATCTAATTCATTCATACGATCCATTCTAATTCATTCGCACGAATGTATCCATTCTAATTCCTTCGTACAATCAATTCTAATTCATTCACACGATCGATTCTAATTCATTCGTACGATCCATTCTAATTCTTTCGTACGATCCATTCTAATTCTTTCACACGAATGTATCCATTCTAATTCATTCGTATGTTCCATTCTAACTCATTCGCATGATCCATTCTAATTAATTCGTACGATCTATTCAAATTCATTCGTACGATCCTTTCTTATTCATTCGTACGATCCATTCTAATTCATTCGTACGATCCTTTCTAATTCATTCGCACGAATGTATCCATTCTAACTCATTCGTACGATCTATTCTAATTCTTTCGCACGATCCATTCTAATTCATTCGTACGATCCATTCTAATTCATTTGTACGATGCATTTTAATTCATCCGTACAATCCATTCAAATTCATTCGTACGAATTTATCCATTCTAATTCATTCATACGATCCATTCTAATTCATCTGTACGATATATTCTAATTCATTCGCACGAATGTATCCATTCTAATTCATTCGTACGATCTATTCTAATTCATTCATTCGATCCATTCTATTTCATTCGCACGAATGTATCCATTTTAATTCATTCATACGATCGATTCTAATTAATTCACACGATCCATTCTAATTCATTCGTACGATCCATTCAAATTCATTCGTACGATCTATTCAAATTCATTCGCACGAATGTATCTATTCAAATTAATTCGTACTATCCATTCAAATTCATTCGTACGATCCATTCTAATTCATTCACACGAATGTATCCATTCTAATTCATTCAGACGATCCATTCTAATTCATTCGCACAATCCATTCTAATTCATTCGTACGATCCATTCAAATTTATTCGTACGATCCTTTCTAATTCATTCGTACTATCCATTCTAAATCATTCGCATGAATGTATTCATTCTAATTCATTTGTATGATTCTTTCTAATTCATTCGCACGATCAATTCTTATTCATTCGTACGATCCATTCTAATTTATTCGTACGATCGATTCTAATTCATTCGTACGATCCATTATAATTCATTCACACGAATGAATCTATTCTAATTCATTCGCACGATCCATTCTAATTCATTCTTACGATCCATTCTAATTCATTCACACGATCCATTCTAATTCATTCGTATGATCCATTCTAATTCATTCATACAATCCATTCTCATTCATTCACACTAATGTATCCATTCTAATTCATTCGTACGATCTATTCTAATTCATTCACACGATCCAGTCTAATTCATTCGTACGATCCATTCTAATTCATTCATACGATCCATTCTAATTCATTCATACGATCCATTCTAATTCATTCGTACGATCCATTATAATTCATTCGCACGAACATGTCGATTCAAATTAACTTGCACGATCAATTCTAATTCATTCGTACGATCCATTCTAATTCATTCGTACGGTCCATTCTAATTCATTTGCATGAATGTATCCATTCTAATTCATTCGTACGATCCATTCGAATTCATTCGCATGATCCATTGTAATTCATTCGTACGATCCATTCTAATTCATTCGTACGATCCATTCTAATTCATTCACTCAAATGTATCCATTCTAATTCATTCATACTATCTATTCTAATTCATTCGCACAATCCATTCTAATTCATTCGTACGATCCATTCTAAATCATTCGTACGATCCATTCTAATTCATTCGCACGAGTGTATTCATTCAAATTCATTCGTACGATCCATTCTAATTCATTCGTACGATCCTTTCTTATTCATTCGCACGAATGGATCCATTCTAATTCATTCGTACGATCCATTCTAATTCATTCGCACGGTCCATTCTAATTCCCTCGTACGATCCATTCTAATTCATTCGTACGATCAATTCTAATTCATTCGCACGAATGTATCCATTTTAATTCATTCGTTCGATCCATTCTAATTCATTCGCACGATCCATTCTGATTCAATCCTACGATCCATTCTAATTCATTCGCACGAATATATCTATTCTAATTCATTCATACGATCCATTCTAATTCATTCATGCATCTATTCTAATTCATTCGCACGTATGTATCCATTCTAATTCATTCGTACGATCCATTCTAATTCATTCACACAATCCATTCTAATTCATTCATACTATCCATTATAATTCATTCGTACGATCCATTCTAATTCATTCCAACAAATGTATCCATTCTAATTCATTCGTACGATCCTTTATAATTCATTCACACGGTCCATTCTAATTCATTCGAACGATCCTTTCTAATTCATTCGTACGATCCATTCAAATTCACTCGCACGAATGCATTCATTCTAATTCATTCGTACGATCTATTCTAATTCATTTGTACGATCCATTCTAATTCATTCGCACGAATGTATCCATTCTAATTCATTCGTACGATCCATTCTAATTCATTCATACGATCCATTCTATTTTATTCGCATGAATGTATCCATTCTAATTCATTCGTATGATCTATTCTAATTCATTCGTATGATCCCTTCTAATTCATTCGTACGATCCATTCTAATTCATTCGCACGAATTTATTCATTCTAATTCATTTGTACAATCCATTCTAATTCATTCTCACGATCTATTCTAATTTATTCGTACGATCCATTCTAATTTATTCGTACGATCCATTCTAATTCATTCGCACGATTGTATCCATTCTAATTCATTCATACGATTCATTCTAATTCATTCGCATGATCCATTCTAATTCATTCGTACGATCAATTGAAATTCATTCGTACGATCCTTTCTAATTCATTCGTATGATCCATTCTAATTCATTTGCACGAATGTATCCTTTATAATTTACTCGTACGATCCATGTTAATTAATTCGCACAATCCATTCTAATTCATTCGCATGAATGTATCCATTCTAATTCATTCGTACGATCCATTATCATTCATTCATACGATCCATTCTAATTCATTCGAACGAACCATTCTAACTCATTCGTACGATCCATTCTAATTAACTTGTACGATCCATTGTATTTCATTCGTACGATCCATTCGAATTCATTCGTACGATCCATTCTAATTCATTCGCACGAATGTATCCAATGTAATTCATTCGTACGATCCATTCTAATTTATTCACATGATCCTGTCTAATTCATTCGTTCATATGATCCATTCTAATTCATTCGCACGAATGTATCCATTCTAATTCATTGATATGATCAATTCTAATTTATTCATACGATCCATTCTAATTCATTTGTACGATCCATTCTAATTCATTCGCATGAATTTATTCATTCTAATTCATTCGTATGATCCATTCTAATTCATTCGCATGATCTATTCTAATTAATAAGCACGATCCATTCTAATTCATTCGTACGATCCATTCTAATTTGTTCGTACGATCCATTCTAATTCATTCGCACGAATGTATCCATTCTAATTCATACGTACGATCCATTCAAATTCATTCGCACGATCCATTCTAATTCATTCATACAATCAATTCTAATTCATTCATACAATTGATTCTAATTCATTCGTACGATCCAATCTAATTCATTCGCAAATGAATCCCTTCTAATTCATTCGTACGATCTATTCTAATTCATTCGCATGATCCATTCTAATTCATTCTTACGATCCACTCTAATTCATGCGTATGATCCATTCTAATTCATTCGCATGAATGTATCCATTCTAATTCATTCGTATGATCCATTCTAACTCATTCGCACGATCCATTCTAATTCATTTGTATGAACCATTCTAATTCATTCGTATGATCCATTCTAATTCATTCGTATGTTCCATTCTAATTTATTCGCACAAATGTATCTATTCTAATTCATTCGTACGATCCATTCTAATTCATTCGCACGATACATTCTAATTTATTCGTACGATCCATTCTAATTCATTCGCACGATTGTATCCATTCTAACTCATTCGAACGATCTATTCTAATTCATTCATTCGATCCATTCTAATTCATTCTTATGATCCATTCTAATTCATTCGCACGAATGTATCTATTCTGACTCATTCGTACGATCCATTCTAATTCATTCATACGATCCATTTTAATTCATTCGTACGATCCATTCTAATTCATTCGCACGAATATATCCATTCTAATTCATTCGTACAATCCATTCTAATTCATTCGTACGATCCATTCAAATTCATTCGAACAAATGTATCCATACTAATTCATTCGTACGATCCATTCTAATTCATTTGTACGATATATTCTAATTCATTCGCACGAATGTATCCATTCTAATTCATTCGTACGATCCATTCTAATTCATTCATACGATCCATTCTATTACATTCGCATGAATGTATCCAATCTAATTCATTCGTACGATTCATTCTAATTCATTCGCACGATCCATTCTAATTCATTCGTACGATCCATTCTAATTCATTCGTACGAATGTATCCATTCTAATTCATTCGTACAATCCATTCTAATTCATTCGCACGACCGATTCTAATTCATTCGTACGATCCATTCTAATTCATTCGTACGATCCATTCTAATTCATTCACACGATCCATTCTAATTCATTCGTATGATCCATTCCAATTCATTCGTATGATCCATTCTAATTCATTTGCACGAATATATCCACTCTAATTCATTAGTACGATCCATTCTAATTCATTCGTGGGATCCATTCTAATTCATTCACACGAATGTATCCATTCTAAATCAATCGTACGATCTATTCTAATTCATTCGTACGATCCATTCTAATTCATTCGTACGATCCATTCTAATTCATTCGCATGAATGTATCCATTCTAATTCATTCGTACGATCCATTCTATTTCATTCACATGATCCATTCTAATTTATTCGTACGATCCATTCTAATTCATTCTTATGATCCATTCTAATTCAGTCGTACGATCCATTCTAATTCATTCGCACCAATGTATCTATTCTAATTCATTCATACGATCCATTCTAATTCATTCGTACGATCTATTCCAATTTAGTCGTACGATCCGTTCTAATTCATTCGCACGAATGTATCCATTCTAATTTATTCGTACGATCCATTCTAATTTATTCGTATGATTCAATCTAATTCATTCGTACGACCAATTCATATTCATTCGCACGAATATATCCATTCTAATTAATATGTACGATCCATTCTAATTCATTCGTACAATCCATTCTAATTCATTCGCACGAATGTATCCATTCTAATTCATTTCTAAGATCCATTCTAATTCATTTGCATGATCCATTCTGATTTATTCGTACGATCCATTTTAATGGATTCGTACGATCGATTCTAATTCATTCGTACGATCCATTCTAATTTATTCGCACGAATGAATCCATTCTAATTTATTCGCACGATCCATTCTAATTCATTCGTACGACCCATTATAATTCATTCATACAATCCATTATAATTCATTTGTACGAATGTATCCATTTTACTTTACGCGTATGATCCATTCAAATTCATTCGCATGATCCATTCTAATTCAATCGTACGATCCATTCTAATTCAATCGTACGATCCATTCTAATTCATTCACACGAATGTATCCATTCTAATTCATTCGTACTATCTATTTTAATTCATTCGCACGATCCATTCTAATTCATTCGCACGAATGTATCTATATTAATTCATTCGTACGATCCATTCTAATTCATTCGCACGATCCATTCTAATTCATTCGCACGATCCATTCTAATTCATTCGTACGATCTATTCCAATTCAATCGCACAAATGTATCTATTCTAATTCATTGATACGATCCATTCTAATTCATTCGCATGAATTTATCCATTCTAATTCATTCGTACGATCCATTCTAATTCATTCGCACGATCAATTCTAATTCATTCGTACGATCCATTCTTATTCATTCATACGATCCATTCTAATTCATTCACACGAATGTATCCATTCTAATTCATTCGTACGATCCATTCTAATTCATTCGCAAAATCCATTCTAATTAATTCGTACGATCCATTCTAATTTATTCTTACGATCCATTCTAATTCATTTGTACGATCCATTCAAATTCATTCGCACGAACATATCCATTCTAATTCATTCGTACGATCCATTCTAATTCATTCGTACGATCCATTCTAATTCATTCGCACGAATGTATCCATTCTAGTTCATTCGTACGATCCATTCTAATTCATTCGTACGATCCATTCTAATTTATTCGCACGATCCATTCTAATTCATTCGTACGATCCATTCTAATTCGTTCATACGATCCATTCTAATTCATTCGTACGATCCATTCTAATTCATTCGCACAAATGTATCCATTCTAATTCATTCGTACGATCCATTTTAATTCATTCACACGATCCATTCTAATTCATTTGTACGATCCATTCTAATTCATTCATACGCTCCATTCTAATTCATTCGTACGATCCATTCTAATTCATTCGCACAAATGTATCCATTCTAATTCATTCGTACGATCCATTCTAATTCATTCACACAATCCATTCTAATTCATTCATACGATACATTCTAATTCATTCGTATGATCCATTCTAATTAATTCGTATGATCCATTCTAATTCACTCATACGATCCATTCTAATACATTCATACGATCCATTCTAATTCATTTGCACGAATATATCCATTCTAATTCATTCGTACGATCCATTCTAATTCCTTCGTACGATCCATTCTAATTCATTCGTACGATCTATTCTAATTCATTCGTATGATCCATTCTAGTTCATTCGTACGATCCATTCTAATTCCTTCGTACGATCCATTCTAATTCATTCGTACGATCCATTCTAATTCATTCGTACAATCTATTCTAATTCATTCGTACGAATGGATACATTCGTGTGAATGAATTAGAATGGATCGTACGAATGAGTAAGAATGGATCGTACGAATGAAATAGAATGGATTGCACGAATGAATTAGAATGGATCGTACGAATGACTTAGAATGGATCGTGTGAAAGAATTAGAATGGATTGTATGAATGAATTAGAATGGATCGTACGAATGAATTAGAATGGATACATTCGTGCGAATGAATTTGAATGGATCGTGCACGAATGTATCCATCCTAATTCATTCGTACGATCCATTCTAATTCATTAATATGATCCATTCTAATTCATTCGTACGATCCATTCGAATTCATTCGCACAATCTATTCTAATTCATTCATACGATCCATTCTAATTCATTCGCACGAATGTATCCATTCTAATTCATTCATACGATCCATTCTACTTCATTCGTACTATCCGTTCTAATTCACTCATACGATCCATTCTAATTCATTCATACGATCCATTCTAATTCATTTGCACAAATATATCCATTCTAATTCATTCGTACGATCCATTCTAATTCCTTCGTACGATCCATTCTAATTCCTTCGTACGATCCATTTTATTTCATTCGTATGATCCATTCTAATTCCTTCGTACGATCCATTCTAATTCCTTCGTATCCATTCTAATTCACTCATACGATCCATTCTAATTCATTCATACGATCTATTCTAATTCATTCATACAATCCATTCTAATTCTTTCACACGATCCATTCTAATTCATTCGTACGATCCATTCTAATTCATTCGCACAATCCATTCTATTTCATTCGTACGATCCATTCTTACTCATTGGTACGATCCATTCTAATTCATTCGCACGAATGTATCCATTCTAATTCATTCGTACGAATCCATTCTAATTCATTCGTACAATCTATTCTATTTCATTCGTACGATCCATTCTTACTCATTCGTATGATTCATGCTAATTCATTCGGATGAATGTATCCATTCTAATTTATTCGTACGATCCATTCTAATTCATTCGTACAATCCATTCTAATTCATTTGTACGATCCATTCTAATTCATTCGTCCGATCCATTCTGATTCATTCGCACGAATGTATCCATTCTAACTCATTCGTACGATCCATTCTAATTCATTCGTACGATCCATTCTAATTCATTCGTAAGATCCATTCTAATTCATTCGTACGATCCATTCTAATTCATTCGCACGAATGTATCCATTCTAGTTCATTCGTACGATCCATTCTAATTCATTCGTACAATCCATTCTAATTCATTCGTACGATCCATTCTAATTCAATCGCACAAATGTATCCATTCTAATTCATTCGTACGATCCATTCTAATTCATTCGTACGATCCATTGTAATTCATTCGCACGATTGTATCCATTCTAGTTCATTCGTACGATCCATTCTAATTCATTCGTACGATCCTTTCTAATTCATTCGGACGATCCATTCTAATTCATTCGTACGATCCATTCTAATTCGTTCATACGATCCATTCTAATTCATTCGTACGATCCATTCTAATTCATTCGCACAAATGTATCCATTCTAATTCATTCGTACGATCCATTCTAATTCATTCACACGATCCATTCTAATTCATTTGTACGATCCATTCTAATTCATTCATACGATCCATTCTAATTCATTCGTACGATCCATTCTAATTCATTCGCACAAATGTATCCATTCTAATTCATTCGTACTGTGGGGGAAAATCTTCGTGCCGACCCGAAGACTCTCGCAGCACCAGTCAATTGAATGTTCGTGTTGACGTCGAAGATCGTTGGTCGATCTGTTGATCGAAGTTGAAGCTTTTGATTTGTAAACAGAGAGATGCAATTAGAGAGAGAGTTTGACACGAGAAGTGATCTCGGAGTTCAGCCGAAGCCTACGTCTCCGTGCTATAGGGTGCAACCTGAATTCACTAACACTTATATTGAAGTGATCTCGACAGGCCGAGTATCACTGTAAACACTGATCTTTCTGAAAGAAGATCAAAGGGAGATGGTAGATCGGAAGTTTGAAATCCCAGAGCTCTGGTTCTGAAAGTCAGATCTCAGAGTGGAAATCAGATTTGTGGATTGGGATCCTTTTACATTCGAAGGCTCTGCTATTTATAGGCATTCCGGGTGGCGAATGGCGGTTTCTGCTGTGGTATCTGGGGATTCTCCAGGTAAAGTTGCGGGCCCTGCGGTTGTCTTCGGGGGTCCACCAGGCAGGGCTGGTGGGTCCCGCTGTAGTCCTCGTGGGCCCACCAGGCAGGGCCGGTGGGTCCCGCTGTAATCCTCGTGGGCTCACCAGGCAGGGCCGGTGGGTCCCGCTGTAATCCTCGTGGGCCCACCAGGCAGGGCCGGTGGGTCCCGTGGTAGATTTATGCCAAAATTTGCACCCACAGTTACCCCCTCCAAGTTAGCTAGAGTGCATTCTAGCTGGCTTGGACTTGGTGCAAAAAATAGCAACTTCCTGTTTTGAAAAACGGACACGAAGAAACTTGTCGCATGTTAGAGAAAAAAGTGACTGATCGGTCAATTTGGACTGATCGGTCAAATTTGACCGATCGGTCAAATTTTGACCGATCGGTCAAATTTTGACCGATCGGTCAAATTTTGACCGATCGGTCAAAATTCAACCGGTCAAGAATCGGGTGATCGGTCAAAAAACAGGGTTTTTTGACCGATCCAGTAGTAATTTTGACCGATCAGCTGAAATTTGGCCGATCGGTTAAATTTTGACCGATCGGTCACTTTTGACCGATCGGTCAAATTTTGACCGATCGGGCAAAATTCAACCGGTCAAGAATCGGGTGATCGGTCAAAAAACAGGGTTTTTTGACCGATCCAGTAGTAATTTTGACCGATCAGCTGAAATTTGGCCGATCGGTTAAATTTTGACCGATCGGGCAAAATTCAACCGGTCAAGAATCGGGTGATCGGTCAAAAAACAGGGTTTTTTGACCGATCCAATAGTAAATTTTGACCGATCAAATATCTTTCGCCGATCGGACATGTTTGTCCGATCGGTGAAAAATATCCGGTCAAGGTTCGAGTGATCGGCAAAAAACCTTGGTTTTTTGCCAGATCCAGTAGAAATTTGACCGATCAGATAACTTTCGCCGATCGGACATGTTTGTCCGATCGGTGAAAAAATATCCGGTCAAGGTTCGAGTGACCGGCAAAAAACCTTGGTTTTTTGCCAGATCCAGTAGAAATTTGACCGATCAGATAACTTTCGCCGATCGGACATGTTTGTCTGATCGGTGAAAAATATCCGGTCAAGGTTCGAGTGATCGGCAAAAAACCTTGGTTTTTTGCCAGATCCAGTAGAAATTTGACCGATCAGATAACTTTCGCCGATCGGACATGTTTGTCCGATCGGTGAAAAATATCCGGTCAAGGTTCGAGTGATCGGCAAAAAACCTTGGTTTTTTGCCAGATCCAGTAGAAATTTGACCGATCAGATAACTTTCGCCGATCGGACATGTTTGTCCGATCGGTGAAAAATATCCGGTCAAGGTTCGAGTGATCGGCAAAAAACCTTGGTTTTTTGCCAGATCCAGTAGAAATTTGACCGATCAGATAACTTTCGCCGATCGGACATGTTTGTCCGATCGGTGAAAAAATATCCGGTCAAGGTTCGAGTGATCGGCAAGAAACCTTGGTTTTTTGCCAGATCCAGTAGAAATTTGACCGATCAGATAACTTTCGCCGATCGGACATGTTTGTCCGATCGGTGAAAAAATATCCGGTCAAGGTTCGAGTGATCGGCAAGAAACCTTGGTTTTTTGCCAGATCCAGTAGAAATTTGACCGATCAGATAACTTTCGCCGATCGGACATGTTTGTCCGATCGGTGAAAAAATATCCGGTCAAGGTTCGAGTGATCGGCAAAAACCCTTGGTTTTTTGCCAGATCCAGTAGAAATTTGACCGATCAGATAACTTTCGCCGATCGGACATGTTTGTCCGATCGGTGAAAAATATCCGGTCAAGGTTCGAGTGATCGGCAAAAAACCTTGGTTTTTTGCCAGATCCAGTAGAAATTTGACCGATCAGATAACTTTCGCCGATCGGACATGTTTGTCCGATCGGTGAAAAAATATCCGGTCAAGTTTCGAGTGATCGGCAAAAACCCTTGGTTTTTTGCCAGATCCAGTAGAGATTTGACCGATCAGATAACTTTCGCCGATCGGACATGTTTGTCCGATCGGTGAAAAATATCCGGTCAAGGTTCGAGTGATCGGCAAAAAACCTTGGTTTTTTGCCAGATCCAGTAGAAATTTGACCGATCAGATAACTTTCGCCGATCGGACATGTTTGTCCGATCGGTGAAAAAATATCCGGTCAAGTTTCGAGTGATCGGCAAAAACCCTTGGTTTTTTGCCAGATCCAGTAGAGATTTGACTGATCGAAGTAAAGTTGTGAACCTGCCCTTCAAAGGATGTTTACTGCTTTGTTCTTCGATATTTTGGCGGAGTTTTGAGCATTGATGGAGCTTGATTCTTCTTGTTTTGAATCCTTGGTTGGCTTGATGGTTGCTTTGAACCGGCGGTCCGGTTTGAACCGGCGGTCCGGTTTACCCAGACCGGTGGCTTGCTTGGACCGTTGGTTCATGTGGACCGGTAGGTCCGACGTTTCGCCTGGTCGCGACTGTTCGCCTGGTTTTGCGCTTGCTACGGATGGATGCCATGTGTACCTACAAAAACACGCGATTTGATATGGTGAAGACACGTGTCTTCTCGATTTGCGCACCTGTTTTACCCTGGGTACAAAAAGTTTTCACCGGCTGTCATTTCGCCTCACGCTTCCAAAATTTTTCGAAGTCCAGACCCTTGTTCTCTTGATTTTCTGCTCTTGTTCTTGTTCTCGTTCGATCGGTCGAATGGCTTCTTCTGGCAGTTCGAAGAAGTCCGGTACAGCTCCCTCGAAGAGAAAGGGGAAGGAAATTGTCGAGGTTCAATCTCCTCCGAGGGGCCGCGGCAAAGGCAAGGCTGCTCTAGCTGAACTTGGCCAACTGGGCAAGAGGCACCAAGGGGTAGGTTTTGCCTCAGCGCCATCAAGGCCAGAATTCATCCCCAAAGTGAAGTTTGTTCTGGGTCCTCTTATGCCCCTGACAGACGAGACGGAGTACATGTACAATGTGGGTGGTGAGTTCACAGATACAAAGAGGAAGAAGTGGCAAGCACTTCTCTCTTACTTCACTGAAGGGAAGGGAGCGCAGCCTTCACTCCCTAGCATCCAGACGGCTTTCGGCATCGACAAGAAGACCGTCTTCACCAATTTTGCCAGCAACGAGAAGGTCATGGGAACCATCGTGACCATCGGCCAAATGAACTGCGGCCTACGTCTGCCTCTGCCACCCTTCGCTGCAAGACTACTGAATACATCTGGCCTTTGCCCGGGGCAAGTCACAGGGAATGCCTGGCGAATCATCTATGCGTTCTGCCGGGTGGAATCAGATTTTCAAGAGGACTTGAGGGCCTGTTACTCCAGCATCCCGGAAGGTGAACCTGCCAGGATTGAGCTTGGATACTTCTTTTTTCATTATCGATGGAATTACAGGAAGGACAGCCCTTTCTATAATTTGACTGGAGTATCTCCCCTGCGGCCGCTCACCGATACGGTCCCTTCGGACAAGTTGTATACTGACTGGCCAATTTCTGTATCTGGCGCCTGGACGTCCATGTCAGTGCCCGACACCCCCCGAGACAGCGTGCACGAGGCGGTGAAAATGTACAGCGCTGGAGGCATCTTTGCCTGGAATTCTGAGAGGGCGGGAGCCATAGATAACTTGTTCCTCGAACTAACCTGTGGAACCAGGTCGTGGAAACAGTTTTCTAACTGTCCTGTGAGATATGGCAAGGCCAATCTCCTCCACAGGTCAAAGGACAGGTACGAGGACAACGAAGTCCTATACTCTGACTATGAAGAGGATCCCAACTCGGGCAAGGTCATCCGGAAGGTTCGGGCCGAGAAGAAAATCTACACTGCGAGGCGCCGGTTACCTACCATGGACAAGAAACTGGTGCTCCAAAGAGGCCCAGTGAAGAAGAAGCGAAAAACTCTCGTCAAGCCTAAGGAAGATGAAGACCAAGACAAGAAGAAAGAAGATGAAGAAGAAGAAAAGAAGAATGAAGAAGAAGAAACTGAGAATGCCAGCCACGACAACAGTGGCAGTGGCGAAGATGAGGACGGGGACGGCGAGGACGATCCGTCTTCTACCCCCTCCAGTGGGGATGATGAGAATGGGGGTGGTGAGGAAGAAATTCCTCCCACCCCCACTGGTGGTGCAACGGGGGAGGATTCGATCCCTATTCCCATTGACGAGGTTAAAGCCCGTCAGATGGAGGAAATTCTCGACACAGAGGGCGACGGCAAAAAGGTGGTTCCCACCTACAAATTTGATGAATTGAAGAGGCCGATGCGCCTGAAAATAAAGCTGTCGAGGAGTGGTGGGGTTGGAAGCAACCCCACACCCCTCGATCAGATTCCCCCCGACGTTCCTCGTATTGAGGGAGCAACAATGAGTGGGGGTGTAGAGGTTGAGCAACCCCCTCCCCCCTCTCATTCTCTGCTCAACGAGGTGGAGGCCATGCTGGCCGGGCTCATCCAGCCAGGCGGGTCACAAGAAGAGAGAGCCTCACCTCCCAGGAATGCTTCCCCCCCTGCTAATTTGGAGAGGGGAAGTCGAGTGGGGGATGGGGCTCCTCAACCTCAACCAGCGCCAACCCCGACTCAGGAGAAATCGACTCCTAAGAGTGGCTCTGATCGTCGGAAAGGCAAAGAGCCGAAGGTCGAAACATCAGGTAATTGAACTTAACTTGCTTTGAATGTCTTGTCTTTGAAGTTCGAAAATAATCTAACACTTTGATTCCCTTTGATTGCAGGTACGCCTGCTGGATTGACTCCAACAATAAAAAACTTGGGTGACGTTGATATCAACCGCCCCACTGCTGTGATCAGAAAACTCATCAACCTTCCGAGTGCCACTTTGGATGAAGCTTTTGATAGAATTAACCTGTTGGTAGGTGCATCTGCTTGATCGATCATTTGAATAGTATCTTTCTTCAGAATAATTCAACTCTTTTGTTCTTTTGCAGAACTCAGCACTTATGAATGTTGCAACCAAACTCTCCTTGAGGGCGGGAGCAAAAGAAGCTGTAGCTGAAATAAATCAGTTGACCGCGGAGAGAGATGAGCTGAGAGATCTCCTGACTTCGAAGAAAGCCTCTCTCAAATCCAAGATTGAGGAACTTCGCAAGGGAAGGCTGGAGATCAAGGGGCTGAAGGATCGGTGTGAGGCACAGAGTCATGAGCTCGAATCCCTGAAGACTCGACTCTCCAGGGTTGAGGACATGTCCTGTGGGCGCACCATCGAGATTCAAGAGCTGAAGCAACAACTTGCTACTCAGCACGCTGCCTTCACTGCCAGAGAGGGGACTTCCAAAAAGGCAATGGAGCATGCGCTGTCAGAGTGCAAGGTTTACAAGGAAACTGCAGAGAAGGCAGCAGAAGCGCTCAGGACTCATGTAGCTAGCGTCCGATCCTCCAAGGCATCAGTGGCGAGTAAAGCTCGTCCTGGATCTGAAGGGGAGAAGTCGCATGCGAAGAGTGTGGCCAAGCCCTGAGACTTTTCTTCTTCTTTGTTGTTGTACTTGTAAATTTTTGAAATGTAACAGCTCCTTGTATCTGACATATTTTGATGATAATAGAAGACATCTTTTTGGTATTTGAAACTTGCAGTTCTTTTGAGTTGAATGTCTTTGAATGTTGAGTTCTGGAATGCTATTTGACATGATTGAGTATTCATAAATTTGAACATAATTTGAATACGCATATACTTGAATGTAAGGGGTTGAGTCGCTACTCAATCACCCAAACTTGTAACTTTGAAAATTGAATTTGAATTCGAATAACATTTGAATGTAAGGGGTCGAGTCGCAACTCAGACTCCCAAACCTGTTAGACGATATCGAATTGATTGAAATTGGATATTGAATTTCGAAGGTCAGTTTAACATTCGCTAGTAAGGGGTCGAGTCGCAACTCCAACACCCAAACATGTTAAGACCTGGTAACTTGAAAATGGTCAGTTTTTAACATTTGCTAGTAAGGGGTTGGGTCGCAACCCTAACACCCAAACTTGTTAAAAGACCTGGTAATTTGAATATGGATAACTTGAAACTGCTTCAGAACTTGGATTGAAAATCAGAACACTTGTACACTTGAACATTTGAAAGAGAGCTTTATTCATCACAGAATATACATTATGGATAGAACAACTTGAGGTGTCTAGAATTCCAAGCTCGAGGCAATCTATCTCCTTCTGGTGTGATCAGTCTGTAAGAACCTTTGCCTCCAACTGACTCAATGATATATGGACCTTCCCAGTTGGGAGCAAGCTTTCCACTGCTGTGTTCTTTGGTATTGTAGAAAACTGCTCTGAGAACTAAACTACCCACTGGGAATTGTCTCTTGTGGATTTTCTTGTCATAGGCTCTTTTGATCTTCTGTTGATATTTGGCCACACGAAGTGATGCTAGATCTCGTAGTTCTTCAGAGAAGTCTAGATCATTGATCCGAAGTTCTTCATTGACTCCTTCTTCTACAGCTTTGGTCTTCAAAGTACTAGATATATTTTCTGTTGGGAGTATTGCTTCTGACCCATATGTTAGACGGAAGGGTGAGAACCCTGTTGATCTTCTCGGAGTTGTGCGATACCCCCAAAGAACTTCAGGTAGGACTTGCTCCCACAATCCCTTTTTGTCGTTGAGTTTCTTCTTGAGTATATCAAGTATAGATCTGTTTGAGGCTTCAGCTTGACCATTGCATTGAGGATATCTTGGAGTTGAATAGAATAACTTGATACCGTTGTTCAGACAGAACTCTCGGAACTTGTCTGAGTCAAATTGAGCTCCATTGTCAGCAATAAGAACTTGAGGTGTGCCAAATCTTGAGAAGATGTTGTGCCGAATGAATTTGATCGCTTCGTCGTCAGTCTCTCGAAAGAGGGGCACAGCTTCGACCCATTTGGTGAAGTAATCAGTAGCCAGCAATAGATATTTCTTCTTGCTTGGAGATGGAGGGAAAGGACCCAAGAAATCTAACCCCCATTGATGGAAAGGCCAAGGACTTGATAGTTGATGAAGTTCATCTGCAGGGAGATGGATAGCTCGAGCGTGTCGTTGGCAAGGCTCGCATCTTTGAACGACTTGTTGAGCATCCTTTGCCATTGTTGGCCAGTAATACCCTTGTAGCTTCGTCTTGGCTTCAAGAGATCTTCCTCCTGAATGATTTCCACAAGCTCCAGAGTGGATATCAATCAGGATTGCTTGTGCTTGTTCAGGACCAAGGCACTTGAGTAACATCCCGCTGTGAGATTTGAAGTATAGATCTTCTCCTTGCAAAATGTAGCACGGGAGTTTCCTCTGAAGTCTTCGGGCTTGATTTGGATCTTCCGGCATTTTGCCATGCTTGAAGAAGTCGAAAATTGGTCGCCTCCAGTCTTGAAGTTGATCTCCACCCCCAGATTCTTTTGTAGTAGTAAGGATCTGTTGATCGGGGATGGTCTTGGGCACTTCTTGATAATCGATCTGTATTTGCCTTCCTCCGAGTGAGTCTCCAAGAACTGAGGCAGCATTAGCTAAGGCATCTGCTTCTCGGTTCTCTGCTCTGGGGATTTGAATGAATTCAGCGCTAGTAAAACGTTGTTGAAGACGTCGTACTAAGGCCAAGTAGAGTTGCATTCTTTCTTCTCGAGCTGTGTACTCTCCATTGATTTGCCTTATGATCAATTGGGAGTCGCTGTATATGATGATTTGATCTACCCCCAGAGATTCTACCATTTCGAGTCCGGAAATGAGTGCTTCATATTCAGCTTCGTTGTTGGTGGCATTAAACCCAAGGAGAGTGGCTTTCTGGAGATGATCGAGTTCAGGGGATATTAAGACTATCCCAGTTCCCGAACCGATCGAACTTGATGATCCATCAGTATAAAGCTTCCATGGAGGAGTTGCAGAAATAACTTCAAGACTTGGATCAATTTTTGTTGCCGGATTGATCGGAGGAGTATCCTCATCTTCCAAGCGCATGTCGACATCATCTTCCCAAGTGATGGGGTCTTCAACTGGAAAGTCAGCTAGAAAATCAGCAATTGCTTGACCTTTGATAGAAGTGCGAGATTCGAATTGAATCCCCAGAGCACTCATTTCGATCACCCATTTGGTCATTCGACCAGCTCGACCAGCTTTGTCAATGATATCTTTGAGTGAGTGTTCTGAAATGACAGTAATCTGGTGGGAGACGAAGTACGGTTGAAGACGACGCGAAGCAGTGAGCAAGGCCAAGATGACCTTCTCAGTTTTTGAGTAGCGAGTCTCAGCCGGAAGAAGAGTGTGGCTGATGTAGTAGACTGGATGTTCGATGCCTTCTCTTCTACTGACTAAGACCGCGCTGATTGCTTGATCGGTCACGGCAAGGTAGAGCCACAAGTCTTCTTTTGGAAGTGGAGCAGTCAGGATAGGAGCTTGCACCAGATATTTCTTGATACTTTGAAATGCTTCTTCACAGGTTGGACTCCAGCCGGAGGTATCCGCCTTTCGTAGCTTGTCGAAGAGTGGCTTGCACTTGTCTGAGGACTTTGAGATGAATCGATTGAGTGCTGCTAACCTTCCAGTGAGACGTTGAACTTCTTTTCGATTTGTAGGTGAAGGCATATCGATGATGGCTCGAATTTGATCAGGATTGGCTTCAATACCTCTCCTGGTCACAAGATGACCCAGGAATTTACCAGATTGAACTCCGAAAGCGCACTTGGCTGGATTGAGCTTCATTCGATACTTTCGGAGGACTTGGAAGGTTTCAGCCAGATCAGATAGATGTTTGCTCCGAACGGAACTCTTGGTGAGGAGATCATCGACATAGACTTCGACGTTGCGACCGATCTGATTTTCGAACATTTTGGTGACTAGCCTTTGATAGGTGGAACCAGCATTTTTGAGGCCGAATGGCATGACATTGTAGCAATAAAGGCCTCGGCTAGTCACAAAACATGTCTTCTCTTGATCATCAGCGTGGAGTGGAATTTGATTGTATCCGGAATACCCATCCATGAAAGACAATAGCTCGTGGCCAGCAGTGGCGTCGACGAGTCTATCTATCCTTGGCATGGGAAAAGGATCTTTGGGGCAAGCTTTGTTGAGATTGGTAAAGTCGATGCAGACTCTGACTTTCCCATTCTTCTTTGGAACAGCGACTATATTAGAGATCCAAGTTGGATACTCTACTTCTCGGATGAATCCGGCTGCGAGTAGCTTGGTAATTTCTTCTTGAACAGCAATTTGCAGCTCTGGTCGAATGGTGCGAGGCTTTTGCTTGACGGGCTTCACCTCTTCTTTGATCGCAAGTCGGTGACAAGCGTCATCTGGATTGATCCCAGGCATGTCTTCGAAGCACCATGCGAAGACGTCGATATTGGACTGGAGGAAGGATACCATGTCTTGCGCTTCTACGTCGTTAAGACCGGTACCAATAAATGTTTGTCGAGGGAGATCTCCGCTGCCTATGTTGATCGGGATGATTTCTTCAATTGAAGGTGATGCTTCCCATTTGATTGGCGGAGGTTCGGTCAGCGGAATCTCCTTTGATTGCTATTTAGAAGAGGGACCAGCTTCATCTCGTGGCCGCTTTGGAGGAGCAATGTTAATCTTTCGATCTGTCTTTGCCGCAGCAGCTTCACAAGACCTTCCAGCTTGCTGATCGCCTCGAATGCAGACGATGCCTTCTCCAGTTGCAAATTTGAGTAGTTGATGGTAAGAGGAGGAGATGGCATTGATCTGATGGAGGAATGGTCGCCCAAGAATGGCGTTATAGCTAGACATTCCTTCGACGATTGCAAACCTCACCGAGACTCGAGTCTCTCGGCTGAGGTCGATGGTAAATCTGGATTCGCCCACTGTGATGCTTTGTTCACCGTTGAAGCCGGTGATCACAGTCGGGACGACGTCGAGGCTTTGATACTTATGTCCCAGACGTTTGAAACAGTCTGAGAACATAATGTCGATGGAGCTTCCAGTGTCTATGAGGATTCGATTGACGGTGCTTCCGTCGATAATGAGTTTCAAGACCAGAGGGTCTCGATGTGGAGTATGGACTCCTTGAAGATCGGTGTCGTTGAAGACTATGGATGGCCAAGCCAGACCTTCGATGGGCTTCTCGATCCAGGTATCTTCTTTGTTTGCAGTAGATCGAACATGGAAGATGCGTCGAACCTGCCGATCGACTTCCTTCCCGGTCAAAGCTTGATTGTGCAAGGTTCCATGAATGCCAAAGACATTGGCATTCACAGAAATTGGTTGCCGGTTAGAAGAGATTTGATGTATCCAACACACTTCTTTCCCCTTGGCAGAGGTTCGACGTTGATCGTGCCCATTGTTGACGAATTCTTGAAGGTGGCCTTCTCGTAGCAAGTCTTCAAGATGGAATTTCAGCCGAAAACACCGATCGGTGGAATGGCCGTGACTTCGATGGAATTCACAGTAGACTGTTTTGTCTGCTGTGAATTTGGAATTTGGTTGAAGAGGATTGGGCCTCCGAAGATACTCGTCGTGTTGAATACGGTCGAGTATCTGCTCGACTGGCATGTTCCACTCGGTGAAAGTGGTCTTCGTTGGAGATCGACGCCTATCATTCTTTGATCTTTTGTTGGCCGGAGGGGCTGCTGCTTCAGTGTTGTGAGCCTTTGCAGCATATTTAGGTGCTTCTCTTTCAGCAGGCCTTCTCTTAGTTTCTCGCCCTTTTCGAGCGACTTGATCGTCTTCCACCTCAATCTCCCTCTGAATTCGATCAAACATAGCTCCCAGAGAAGGAGGGGGATTACGGATGAAGTCGTTGTAGATGTGTAGATCGAAGCGGAGAGCGTTCTGGAAAGCCAACATGATGGCTTCATCATCCAGATGCCTTCCAGAGAGAGCAGCATGCTCGTTGCGAAACCTCCTCGTGAAGCTGCGGAGAGTCTCATCTGCACCCATCCTTAGTCGATATAGAGAGTCGAGCTTCTTCTCGGGTTTCAGGTTGAGCTGATAATGCTGCACAAAGAGGTTAGCCAAAACACCGAACTGGGTAATGGACCCAGCTCGGAGATTGTGATACCAGTCGAGTGAAGGCTCGTCGAGACTTCCCGCGAAGGTGCGGCAGAGCACGTTGTTTTCCTCTTCGTGTGGCGTTAGAGCTTGCTTGAAGGCAAGTATATGGAGGCTTGGATCTCCTCGGACGCAGTTGAATTTGGGGAGGGTAGGAGTTCTCCATCCTCTTGGAAATGCTGATTCGAAGAGGCTTCGATGAAGTGGCCCGGCAGAAGAGTAGCCATCCCTACGTCCATGTCCTCGACCTAGAGGTGGGTCAAGAGGCAAGATCGCAAGGTCTTGCTCTGGTATTGAAGTGTTTGCCGGTCGAAGTCGATGTCGAAGGTCTGATCCAAGTCCACGTTGGAGTGGAATGGAAGGGGAGACTCTACTCTTTGAAGGAGCGCCTTTCATTTGGTGCTTCCTTGGCAGATTGAGCTTCGATGGTGCTCTTTTGTCGCAGTTACGACCAGATGAAGATTGAGAGGACTCGTCTTCAAGACGATCCCAAACACTCTGCTTCCAAGGAGCAGCAGAGGGAGTTGGGTCGCGTCGAATCCTCTCGAGAGCATCAGTGCCCATTGATCTCCGTTGTTCGGAGTAAATTGAATGTCGAGGAGGATCAACCCTCTCACTTGCGGAGGGGATCGGAACAGCAATTCCAGCTTCGGAAGCTGCCTTCTTCAGAGCATCCCTCTCAGCAGTGAGGGTGGCGTTTTGCTTCGCCAATTGGAGTAGTTGGAAATCGATTGCAGAGATCTGGTAAGTCGATGGAGGATCTTCAGCAGGAGCAGGGACAGTCTGCCCAATTGATTGATGAGGATGAGGGGCGATCGGTCGATCGACTGATCTCCCGCTTCCTGAATGAACCCCCATCTCGGGGACAGCAATGGGCTGCCCAAAATTGAGCCTTTGACTCATTGAACGAGTCTCAGGACGAGGTTGATGTTGAGTGTTACTTCCTTCTGGTTGACCCTGATGTTTGGTTCTCGCCATTCAGAGTGCGAAAGGTACAACGAGATTGCCGACGTCCGATCAGTTGTCTGATCAACCGAGGGGGCGAGGAAGTTTGGCTATTGATCTGGTAGTCGAAGTAGAGAGGACACGGCTTCTCGCTCGGATCCCACAGACGGCGCCAAACTGTGGGGGAAAATCTTCGTGCCGACCCGAAGACTCTCGCAGCACCAGTCAATTGAATGTTCGTGTTGACGTCGAAGATCGTTGGTCGATCTGTTGATCGAAGTTGAAGCTTTTGATTTGTAAACAGAGAGATGCAATTAGAGAGAGAGTTTGACACGAGAAGTGATCTCGGAGTTCAGCCGAAGCCTACGTCTCCGTGCTATAGGGTGCAACCCGAATTCACTAACACTTATATTGAAGTGATCTCGACAGGCCGAGTATCACTGTAAACACTGATCTTTCTGAAAGAAGATCAAAGGGAGATGGTAGATCGGAAGTTTGAAATCCCAGAGCTCTGGTTCTGAAAGTCAGATCTCAGAGTGGAAATCAGATTTGTGGATTGGGATCCTTTTACATTCGAAAGCTCTGCTATTTATAGGCATTCCGGGTGGCGAATGGCGGTTTCTGCTGTGGTATCTGGGGATTCTCCAGGTAAAGTTGCGGGCCCTGCGGTTGTCTTCGGGGGTCCACCAGGCAGGGCTGGTGGGTCCCGCTGTAGTCCTCGTGGGCCCACCAGGCAGGGCCGGTGGGTCCCGCTGTAATCCTCGTGGGCTCACCAGGCAGGGCCGGTGGGTCCCGCTGTAATCCTCGTGGGCCCACCAGGCAGGGCCGGTGGGTCCCGTGGTAGATTTATGCCAAAATTTGCACCCACACGTACGATCCATTCTATTTCATTCACACAATCCATTCTAATTCATTCGTACGATCCATTCTAATTCATTCGTATGATCCATTCTAATTAATTCATATGATCCATTCTAATTCACTCATACGATCCATTCTAATACATTCATACGATCCATTCTAATTCATTTGCACGAATATATCCATTCAAATTCATTCGTACGATCCATTCTAATTCCTTCGTACGATCTATTCTAATTCATTCGTACGATCCATTCTAATTCATTCGTACGATCCATTCTAATTCCTTCGTACGATCCATTCTAATTCATTCGTATGATCCATTCTAATTCATTCGGACGAATGTATTCATTCCAATTTATTCGTACGATCCATTCTAATTCATTCGTACGATCCATTCTAATTCATTCGTACGATCCATTCTTACTCATTCGTATGATCCGTTCTAATTCATTCGTCCATTCTAATTCATTCGTACGATCGATTCTTATTCATTCGCACTATCCATTCTAATTCATTCGTACGATCCATTCTAATTCATTCGTATGATCCATTCTAATTTAATCGTTCAAATATATCCATTCTAGTTCATTCGTACGATCCATTCTAATTCATTCGCACGATCCATTCTAATTCATTCGCACGAATGTATCCATTCTAATTCATTTGCACGATCCATTCTTATTCATTCCTATGATTTATTCTAATTCATTTGTACGATCCATTCTAATTCATTGTAATTCATTCGTACGATCCATTCTACGATCCATTCTAATTCATTCGTATATTCCATTTTAATTCATTAGCACGATCCATGCTAATGAATTAGAATGGATCGTACGATCCAATCTAATTCATTCATACGATCCATTCTTACTCATTCGTATGATCCATTCTAATTCAATCGTACGATCCATTCTAATTCATTCGTACGATCCATTCTAATTCCTTCGTATGATCCATTCTAATTCATTCGTACGATCCATTCTAATTCATTCGTACGATCCATTCTAATTCCTTCGTACGATCCATTCTAATTCATTCGTACAATCTATTCTAATTCATTGGTACGAATGGATACATTCGTGTGAATGAATTAGAATGGATCGTACGAATGAGTAAGAATGGATCGTACGAATGAAATAGAATGGATTGCACGAATGAATTAGAATTGATCGTACGAATGAATTAGAATGGATCGTGCGAATGAGTTAGAATGGATCGTACGAATGAATTAGAATGGATCGTACGAATGAACTAGATTGGATACATTCGTGCGAATGAATTAGAATGGATCGTACGAATGAATTAGAATGGATCGTACGAATGAATTAGAATGGATCTTACGAATGAATTAGAATGGATCGTACGAATGAATTAGAATTGATCGTACGAATGAATTAGAATGGATACATTCGTGCGAATGAATTAGAATAGATCGGACGAATGAATTAGAATGGATCGTACGAATGAATTAGAATGGATCAAATGAATGAATTAGAATGGTTACATTCATGCGAATGAATTAGAATGGATCGTACGAATGGATTAGAATGGATCGTACGAATGGATTAGAATGGATACATTCGAGCGAATGAATTAGAATGGATCGTACGAATGGATTAGAATGGATCCTACGAATGGATTAGAATGGATACCATTGTGCATATGAATTAGAATGGATCGTACGAATGAATTAGAATGGATCATATTAATGAATTAGAATGGATCGTACGAATGAATTAGAATGGATCGTACGAATGAATTAGAATGGATACATTCGTGCGAATGAATTAGAATGGATACATTCGTGCGAAAGAATTAGAACAGATCGTATGAATGAATTAGAATGGATCCTATGAATGAATTAGAATGGATCGTGCGAATGAATTCGAATGGATCATACGAATGAATTAGAATGGATCGTGCTAATGAATTAGAATTGATCGAACGAATGAATTAGAATGGATACATTCGTGCGAATGAATTAGAATGGATCAGACGAATGTATTAGAATGGATCGTACGAATGAGTAAGAATGGATCGTACGAATGAAATAGAATAGATCGTACGAATGAATTAGAATGGATCGTACGAAGGAATTAGAATGGATCGTACGAATGAATTAGAATGGATATATTCGTGCAAATTAATTAGAATGGATCGTATGAATGTATTAGAATGGATCGTATGAGTGAATTAGAATGGATCGTACGAATGAATTAGAATGGATCGTATGAATGAATTAGAATGGATACATTCGTGTGAATGAATTAGAATGGATCGTACGAATGAATTAGAATAGCTCATACGAATGAATTAGAATGAATCGTATGAATGAATTAGAATGGTTACATTCGTGGGAATGAATTAGAATAAATCGTACGAATGAATTAGAATTGATCGTACGAATAAATTTGAAAGGATCATGGGAATGAATTAGAATAGATCGTACGAATGAATTAGAATGAATCCACCGAATGAGTTAGAATGGATCATACGAATGAATTAGAATGGATTGTACGAATGAATTAGAATGGATTGTGCGAATGAATTAGAATGGATCGTATGAATGAATAAGAATGGATCGTACGAATGAATTAGAATGGATCGTGCGAATGAATTAGCATGAATCGTACGAATGTATTAGAATGGATCATATGAATGAATTAGAATGAATCGTACGATCCATTCTAATTCAATCGTCCGATCCATTCTAATTCATTCGCGTGAATGTATCCATTCTAATTCATTCGTACAATCCATTCTATTTCATTCGTACGATCCATTCTTACTCATTCGTATGATCCATTCTAATTCATTCGCATGATCCATTCTAATTCATTCGCATGATCCATTCTAATTCATTCATACGATCCATTCTAATTCATTCATACGATCCATTCTAATTCATTCATACGATCCATTCTAATTCATTCCTACGATCCATTCTAATTCATTCGCCCGATCCATTCTAATTCATTCATACGATCCATTCTATTCGAATGGATAATGCGATCCATTCGAATTCATTCGCACGATCCATTCTAATTCATTCATACGATCCATTCTAATTCATTCATACAATGCATTCTAATTCTTTCACACGATCCATTCTAATTCATTCGTACGATCCATTCTAATTCATTCGTACAATCCATTCTATTTCATTTGTACGATCCATTCTTACTCATTCGTATGATCCATTCTAATTCATTCGTAAGATCCATTTTAATTTATTTGTACGATCCATTCTAATTCATTCGTACAATCCATTCTATTTCATTCGTACGATCCATTCTTACTCATTCGTATGATCCATTCTAATTCATTCGCACGAATGTATCCATTCTAATTCATTCATACAATCCATTCTAATTCATTCCGTCCGATCCATTCTAATTCATTCGTACGATCATACGAATGAATTAGAATGGATCGTACGAATGAATTAGAATAGATTGTGTGAATGAATTAGAATGGATCGTACGAATGAATTAGAATGGATCGTACGAATGAATTAGAATGGATCATACGAATGAGTAAGAATGGATCGTACGAATGAATTAAATGGATCATACGAATGAATTAGAATGGATCGTACGAATAAATTAGAATGGATACATTCGTCCGAATGAATTAGAATGGATCATACGAATGAGTAAGAATGGATCGTACGAATGAAATAGAATAGATTGTACGAATGAATTAGAATGGATCCTACGAATGAATTAAAATGGATCGTGTAAAAGAATTAGATTGGATTGTATGAATGAATTAGAATGGATCGTATGAATGAATTAGAATGGATCGTGCGAATGAATTCGAATGGATCGTACAAATTCATTCTAATTCATTCATACAATCCATTCTAATTCTTTCACACGATCCATTCTAATTCATTCGTACGTTCCATTCTAATTCATTAGCACGATCCATGCTAATTCATTCGTTCGATCAATTCTAATTCATTAGCACGATCCATTCTAATTCATTCGTACGATCCATTCTAATTCCTTCGTACGATCCATTCTAATTCATTCGTACGATATACTCTATTTCATTCGTACGATCCATTCTTACTTATTCGTACGATCTATTCTAATTCATTCATCCGATCCATTCTAATTCATTCGCACGAATGTATCCATTCTAATTCATTCGTACGATCCATTCTAATTCATTCGTACGATCCATTCTAATTCCTTCGTACGATCCATTCTAATTCATTCGTACGATCTATTCTAATTCATTCGTACGATCCATTTGAATTCATTCGTACGATCCATTCTAATTCATTCGTAAGATCCATTCTAATTCATTCGTACGATCCATTCTAATTCATTCGTACGATCCATTCTAATTCATTCGCACGAATGTATCCATTCTAGTTCATTCGTACGATCCATTCTAATTCATTCGTACGATCCATTCTAATCCATTCGTACGATCCATTCTAATTCATTCGCATGAATGTATCCATTCTAGTTCATTCGTACGATCCATTCTAATTCATTCGTATGATCCATTCTAATCCATTCATACGATCCATTCTAATTCATTCATACAATCCATTCTAATTCTTTCACACGATCCATTCTAATTCATTCGTAGGATCCATTCTAATTCATTCGTACAATCTATTCTATTTCATTCGTACGATCCATTCTTACTCATTCTTATGATCCGTTCTAATTCATTCGGACGAATGTATCCATTCTAATTTATTCGTACGATCCATTCTAATTCATTCGTACGATCCATTCTAATTCATTCGTACGATCCATTATTACTCATTCGTATGATCCATTCTAATTCATTCGTACGATCCATTCTAATTCATTCGTACGATCGATTCTAATTCATTCGCTTTATCCATTCTAATTCATTCGTACGATCCTTTCTAATTCATTCGTATGATCCATTCGGTCCATTCTAATTCATTCGCACAATCCATTCTATTTCATTCGTACGATCCATTCTTACTCATTCGTATGATCCATTATGGATACATTCGTGTGAATGAATTAGAATGGATCATACGAATGAGTAAGAATGGATCGTACGAATGAAATAGAATGGATTGTGCGTATGAATTAGAATGGATCGTACGAATGAATTAGAATGGATCGTGTGAAAGAATTAGAATGGATTGTATGAATGAATTAGAATAGATCGTATGAATGAATTAGAATGAATCGTACGAATGAATTAGAATGGATCGTACGAATGAATTAGAATGGATACATTCGTGCGAATTTATTAGAATGGATACATTCGTGCGAAAGAATTAGAATAGATCGTATGAATGAATTAGAATGGATCCTATGAATGAATTAGAATGGATCGTGCGAATGAATTAAAATAAATCGTACGAATGAATTAGAATGGATCGTGCTAATGAATTAGAATTGATCGAATGAATGAATTAGCATGGATCATGCTAATGAATTAGAATGGAACGTACGAATGAATTAGAATGGATCGTGTGATAGAATTATCCATTCTAATTCATTCGGACGAATGTATCCATTCTAATTTATTCGTACGATCCATTCTAATTCATTCGTACGATCCATTCTAATTCATTCGTACGATCCATTCTAATTCATTCGTCCGATCCATTCTAATTCATTCGCACGAATTTATTCATTCTAATTCATTCGTACGATCCATTCTAATTCATTCGTAAGATCCATTCTAATTCATTCGTATGATCCATTCTAATTCATTCGTACGATCCATTCAAATTCATTCGCACGAATGTATCCATTCTAGTTCATTCGTACGATCCATTCTAATTCATTCGTACGATCCATTCTAATTCATTCGCACGATCCATTCTAATTCATTCGTACGATCCATTCTAATTCATTCATACGATCCATTCTAATTCATTCGTACGATCCATTCTAATTCATTCACACAAATGTATCCATTCTAATTCATTCGTATGATCCATTCTAATTGATTCGCACGATCCATTCTAATTCATTCGTACGATCCATTCTAATTCTTTCACACGATCCATTCTAATTCATTCGTACGATCCATTCTAATTCATTCGCACGATCCATTCTAATTCATTCGTACGATCCATTCTAATTCATTCATACGATCCATTCTAATTCATTCGTACGATCCATTCTAATTCATTCGCACAACTGTATCCATTCTAATTCATTCGTACGATCCATTCTAATTCATTCGCACGATCCATTCTAATTCATTCGTACGATCCATTCTAATTCATTCGCACGATCTGTTCTTACTCATTCGCACAATCCATTCTAATTCATTCGCACGAATGTATCCATTCTAATTCATTCGTACGATCCATTCTAATCCATTCGTACGATCCATTCTAATTCATTCGTATTATCCATTCTAATTAATTCGTATGATCCATTCTAATTCATTCGTACGATCCATTCTAATTCATTCATACAATCCATTCTAATTCATTCGTACGATCCATACTAATTCACTTATACGATCCATTCTAATACATTCATACGATCCATTCTAATTCATTTGCATGAATATATCCATTCTAATTCATTCGTATGATTCATTCTAATTCCTTCGTACGATCCATTCTAATTCAATCGTACGATCTATTCTAATTCATTCGTACGATCCATTCTAATTCCTTCGTACGATCCATTCTAATTCATTCGTACGATAAATTCTAATTCATTCGTATAATCTATTCTAATTCATTTGTACGAATGGATACATTCGTGTGAATGAATTAGAATGGATCGTACGAATGAGTAAGAATGGATCGTACGAATGAAATAGAATGGATTGCACGAATGAATTAGAATGGATCGTACGAATGAATTAGAATGGATCGTGTGAAAGAATTAGAATGGATTGTATGAATGAATTAGAATGGATCGTACGAATGAATTAGAATGGATCGTACGAAGGAATTAGAATGGATCGTACGAAAGAATTAGAATGGATCGTACGAATGAATTAGAATAGATCTTACGAATGAATTAGAATGGATCGTACGAAGGAATTAGAATGGTTCATACGAATGAATTAGAATGGATATATTCGTGCAAATGAATTAGAATGGATCGTATGAATGTATTAGAATGGATCGTATGAGTGAATTAGAATGGATCGTACGAATGAATTAGAATGGATCATATGAATGAATTAGAATGGATACATTCGTGTGAATGAATTAGAATGGATCGTATGAATGAATTAAAATAGATTTTGTGAATGAATTAGAACTGATCTTACGAATGAATTAGAATGGATACATTCGTGCGAATGAATTAGAATGGATTGTATGAATGAATTAGAATGGATCGTACGAATGAATTAGAATGGATCGTATGAGTGAATTAGAATGGATACGAAGGAATTAGAATGGATCGTACGAAGGAATTAGAATGGATCATACGAATGAAATAGAATGGATCGTACGAAGGAATTTGAATGGATCGTACGAAGGAATTAGAATGGATCGTACGAAAAAACTAGAATGGATCGTACGAATGAATTAGAAAAGATCGTATGAATGAATTAGAATGGATCGTACGAAGGAATTAGAATGGATCGTACGAATGAATTAGAATGGATATATTCGTGCAAATGAATTAGAATGGATCGTATGAATGTATTAGAATGGATCGTGTGAGTGAATTAGAATGGATCGTAAGAATGAAATAGAATGGATCGTACGAAGGAATTAGAATGGATCGTACGAAGGAATTAGAATGGATCGTACGAATGAATTAGAATGGATATATTCGTGCAAATGAATTAGAATGGATCATATGAATGAATTAGAATGGATCGTATGAGTGAATTAGAACAGATAGTACGAATGAAGTAGAATGGATCGTATGAATGAATTAGATTGGATACATTCATGCGAATGAATTAGAATGGATCGTATGAATGAATTAGAATAGATTGTGCGAATGAATTAGAATGGATCGTACGAATGAATTAGAATAGATACATTCGTGCGAATAAATTAGAATGGATTGTATGAATGAATTAGAATTGATCGTACGAATGAATTAGAATGGATCGTACGAATGAATTAGAATAAATTGCGCGAATGAATTAGAATGGATCGTGCGAATGAAATAGAATGAATATAAATGAATTAGAATGGATCATACGAATGAATTAGAATGACGATCCATTCTTACTTATTCGTATGATCCATTCTAATTCATTCGCACGAATGTATCCATTCTAATTCATTCGTACGATCCATTCTAATTCATTCGTACGATCCATTCTAATTCATTCGTATTATCCATTCTAATTCATTCATACGATCTATTCTAATTCATTCATACAATCCATTCTAATTCTTTCACACGATCCATTCTAATTCATTCGTACGATCCATTCTAATTCATTCGCACAATCCATTCTATTTCATTCGTACGATCCATTCTTACTCATTCGTATGATCCATTCTAATTCATTCGCACGAATGTATCCATAATGGATAATACGAATGAGTAAGAATGGATCGTACGAATGAAATAGAATGGATTGTGCGAATGAATTAGAATGGACCGTACGAATGAATTAGACGTACGAATGAATTAGAATGGATACATTCGTGCGAATAAATTAGAATGGATCATACGAATGAGTAAGAATGGATCGTCATTCTAATTCATTCGTATGATCCATTCTAATTCATGTGTATCCATTTTATTTCATTCGCACGATCCATTCTAATTCATTCGCGCAATCTATTCGAATTCATTCGTACGATCCATTCTAATTCATTCGTACGATCCATTCTAATTCATTCGTATGATCCATTCTAATTAATTCGTATGATCCATTCTAATTCATTCGTGCGATCCATTCTAATTCATTCATACAATCCATTCTAATTCATTCGCACGAATGTATCCATTCTAATTAATTCATACGATCCATTCTAATTCATTCGTATGATCCATTCTAATTCATTCGCACAATCCATTCTATATCATTCGTACGATCCATTCTAATTCATTCGTAAGATCCATTCTAATTCATTCGTACGATCCATTCTAATTCATTCGTACGATCCATTCTAATTCATTCGCACGAATGTATCCATTCGAGTTCATTCGTACGGTCCATTCTAATTCATTCGTACGATCCATTCTAATTCATTCGCACGATCCATTCTAATTCATTCATACGATCCATTCTAATTCATTCATACGATCCATTCTAATTCATTCGTACGATCCATTCTAATTCATTCGCACAAATGTATCCATTCTAATTTATTCGTACGATCCATTCTTATTTATTCGCACGATCCATTCTAATTCATTCGTACGATCCATTCTAATTCTTTCACACGATCCATTCTAATTCATTCGTACGATCCATTCTAATTCATTCGCACGATCCATTCTAATTCATTCGTACGATCCATTCTAATTCATTCATACGATCCATTCTAATTCATTCGTACGATCCATTCTAATTCATTCGCACAAATATATCCATTGTAATTCATTCGTACGATCCATTCTAATTCATTCACACGATCCATTCTAATTCATTCGTACGATCCATTCTAATTCATTCGCACGATCTGTTCTTATTCATTCGCACAATCCATTCTAATTCATTCGCACGAATGTATCCATTCTAATTCATTCGTACGATCCATTCTAATTCATTCGTATGATCCATTCTAATTAATTCGTATGATCCATTCTAATTCATTCGTACGATCCATTCTAATTCATTCATACGATCCATTCTAATTCATTCGTACGATCCATTCTAAATCACTCTTACGATCCATTCTAATACATTCATACGATCCATTCTAATTCATTTGCACGAATATATCCATTCTAATTCATTCGTACGATCCATTCTAATTCCTTCGTACGATCCATTCTAATTCCTTCGTACGATCTATTCTAATTCATTCGTACGATCCATTCTAATTCATTCGTACGATCCATTCTAATTCCTTCGTACGATCCATTCTAATTCATTCGTACGATCCATTCTAATTCATTCGTACAATCTATTCTAATTCATTCGTACGAATGGATACATTCGAGTGAATGAATTAGAATGGATCGTACGAATGAGTAAGAATGGATCGTACGAATGAAATAGAATGGATTGCACGAATGAATTAGAATGGATCGTACGAATGAATTAGAATGGATCGTGTGAAAGAATTAGAATGGATTGTATGAATGAATTAGAATGGATCGTACGAAGGAATTAGAATGGATCGTACGAATGAATTTGAATGGATCGTACGAATGAATTAGAATAGATCGTACGAATGAATTAGAATGGATCGTACGAAGGAATTAGAATGGATCGTACGAATGAATTAGAATGGATATATTCGTGCAAATGAATTAGAATGGATCGTATGAATGTATTTGAATAGATTGTATGAGTGAATTAGAATGGATCGTATGAACGAATTGGAATGGATCGTATGAATGAATTAGAATGGATACATTCGTGTGAATGAATTAGAATGGATCGTATGAATGAATTAGAATAGATTTTGTGAATGAATTAGAACTGATCGTACGAATGAATTAGAATGGATTGTACGAATGAATTTGAATGGATCGTACGAATGAATTAGAATGGATCGTATGAATGAATTAGAATGGATAGGAAGGAATTAGAATGGATCGTACGAAGGAATTAGAATGGATCATAAGAATAAAATAGAATGGATCGTACGAAGGAATTAGAATGGATCGTACGAAGGAATTAGAATGGATCGTACGAATGAATTAGAATAGATCGTACGAATGAATTAGAATGGATCGTACGAAGGAATTAGAATGGATCGTACGAATAAATTAGAATGGATATATTCGTGCAAATGAATTAGAATGGATCATATGAATGTATTAGAATGGATCGTATGAGTGAATTAGAATGGATCGTATGAATGAAATAGAATGGATCGTAAGAAGGAATTAGAATGGATCGTACGAAGGAATTAGAATGGATCGTACGAAGGAATTAGAATGGATATATTCGTGCAAATGAATTAGAATGGATCGTATGAATGAATTAGAATGGATCGTATGAGTGAATTAGAACGGATAGTACGAATGAAGTAGAATGGATCGTATGAATGAATTAGAATGGATACATTCGTGCGAATGAATTAGAATGGATCGTATGAATGAATTAGAATAGATTGTGCGAATGAATTAGAATGGATCGTACGAATGAATTAGAATGGATCGTACGAATGAATTAGAATGGATCGTACAAATGAATTAGAATAGATTGCGCGAATGAATTAGAATGGATCGTGCGAATGCAATAGAACGGATACAAATGAATTAGAAAGGATCATAGGAATGAATTAGAATGACAATCCATTCTTACTCATTCGTATGATCCATTCTAATTCATTCGCACGAATGTATCCATTCTAATTCATTCGTACGATCCATTTTAATTCATTCGTACGATCCATTCTAATTTATTCGTACGATCCATTCTAATTCATTCATACGATCTATTCTAATTCATTCATACAATCCATTCTAATTCTTTCACACGATCCATTCTAATTCATTCGTACGATCCATTCTAATTCATTCACACAATCCATTCTATTTTATTCGTACGATCCATTCTTTCTCATTCGTATGATCCATTCTAATTCATTCGCACGAATGTATCCATAATGGATCATACGAATGAGTAAGAATGGATCGTACGAATGAAATAGAATGGATTGTGCGAATGAATTAGAATGGACCGTACGAATGAATTAGACGTACGAATGAATTAGAATGGATACATTCGTGCGAATAAATTAGAATGGATCATACGAATGAGTAAGAATGGATCGTCATTCTAATTCATTCGTATGATCCATTCTAATTCATTTGTATCCATTCTATTTCATTTGCACGATCCATTCTAATTCATTCGTGCAATCTATTCTAATTCATTCATACGATCCATTCTAATTCATTCGTACGATCCATTCTAATTCATTCGTATGATCCATTCTAATTAATTCGTATGATCCATTCTAATTTATTCGTACGATCCATTCTAATTCATTCATACAATCCATTCTAATTCATTCGCACGAATGTATCCATTCTAATTAATTCGTACGATCCATTCTAATTCATTCGTATGATCCATTCTAATTCATTCGCACAATCCATTCTATTTCATTCGTACGATCCATTCTTACTCATTGGTACGATCCATTCTAATTCATTCGCACGAATGTATCCATTCTAATTCATTCGTACGAATCCATTCTAATTCATTCGTACAATCTATTCTATTTCATTCGTACGATCCATTCTTACTCATTCGTATGATCCATTCTAATTCGTTCGGACGAATGTATCCATTCTAATTTATTCGTACGATCCATTCTAATTCATTCGTACGATCCATTCTAATTCATTCGTACGATCCATTCTAATTCATTCGTCCTATCCATTCTAATTCATTCGCACGAATGTATCCATTCTAATTCATTCGTACGGTCCATTCTAATTCATTCGCACAATCCATTCTATTTCATTCGTACGATCCATTCTTACTCATTCGTATGATCCATTATGGATACATTCGTGCGAATGAACAAGAATGGATCATACGAATGAGTAAGAATGGATCGTACGAATGAAATAGAATGGATTGTGCGAATGAATTAGAATGGATCGTACGAATGAATTAGAATGGATCGTGTGAAAGAATTAGAATGGATTGTATGAATGAATTAGAATTGATCGTATGAATGAATTAGAATGGATCGTACGAATGAATTAGAATAGATCGTACGAATGAATTAGAATGGATCATACGAATTGATTAGAATGGATACGTTCGTCCGAATGAATTAGAATGGATCATACGAATTAGTAAGAATGGATCGTACGAATGAAATAGAATAGATTGTACGAATGAATTAGAATGGATCCTACGAATGAATTAGAATAGATCGTGTGAAAGAATTAGAATGGATTGTATGAATGAATTAGAATGAATTAGTACGATCCATTCTAATTCATTCGCACGATCCATTCTAATTCATTCATACGATCCATTCTAATTCATTCATACAATCCATTCTAATTCTTTCACACGATCCATTCTAATTCCTTCGTAGGATCCATTCTAATTCATTCGTATAATCTATTCTATTTCATTCGTACGATCCATTCTTACTCATTCGTATGATCCACTCTAATTCATTCGGACGAATGTATCCATTCTAATTTATTCGTATGATCCATTCTAATTCATTCGTACGATCTATTCTAATTCATTCGTACGATCCATTCAAATTCATTCATACGATCTATTCTAATTCATTCATACGATCCATTCTAATTCATTCGCACGATCCATTCTAATTCATTCGTACGATCCATTCTAATTCATTCGCACGAATGTATCTATTCTAGTTCATTCGTACGATCCATTCTAATTCATTCGTACGATCCATTCTAATTCATTCGTACGATCCATTCTAATTCATTCACACGATCCATTCTAATTCACTCATACGATCAATTCTAATACATTCATACGATCCATTCTAATTCATTTGCACGAATATATCCATTCTAATTTATTCGTATTTCACACGATCCATTCTAATTCATTCGTAGGATCCATTCTAATTCATTCGTACAATCTATTCTATTTCATTCGTACGATCCATTCTTTCTCATTCGTATGATCCATTCTAATTCATTCGGACGAATGTATCCATTCTAATTTATTCGTACGATCCATTCTAATTCATTCGTACGATCCATTCTAATTCATTCGCACAATCTATTCAAATTCATTCGTACGATCCATTCTAATTCATTCGTACGATCGTACGAATGAATTAGAATGGATCGTACGGAATGAATTAGAATGGATTGTATGAATGAATTAGAATGGATACATTCGTGCGAATGAATTAGAATGGATCATACGAATGAGTAAGAATGGATCGTACGAATGAAATAGAATGGATTGTACGAATGAATTAGAATGGATCGTACGAATGAATTAGAATGGATCGTACGAATGAATTAGAATGGATCATACGAATGAGTAAGAATGGATCGTACAAATGAAATAGAATGGATTGTACGAATGAATTAGAATGGATCGTACGAATGAATTAGAATGGATCGTGTGAAAGAATTAGAATGCATTGTATGAATGAATTAGAATGGATCGTATGAATGAATTAGAATGGATCGTGCGAATGAATTCGAATGGATCGCATGATCCATGCGAATAGAATGGATCGTATGAATGAATTAGAATGAATCGGGCGAATGAATTAGAATGGATTGTAGGAATGAATTAGAATGGATCGTATGAATGAATTAGAATGGATCGTATGAATGAATTAGAATGGATCGTGCGAATGAATTAGAATGGATCGTACGGATGACTTCGAATGGATCGTACGAATGAATTAGAATGGATCATACGAATGAATTAGAATGGATCATGCGAATGAGTAAGAATGGATCGTACGAATGAAATAGAATGGATTGTTCGAATGAATTAGAATGGATACATTCGTGCGAATGAATTAGAATGGATCGTACGAATGAATTAGAATGGATCGTATGAATGAATTAGAATGGATCGTACGGTGTATCCATTCTAATTTATTCATACGATCCATTCTAATTCATTCGTAAGATCCATTCTAATTCATTCGTACGATCCATTCTAATTCATTCGCACGAATGTATCCATTCTAGTTCATTCGTACGATCCATTCTAATTCATTCGTACGATCCATTCTAATTCATTCGCACGATCCATTCTAATTCATTCGTACGATCCACTCTAATTCATGCATACGATCCATTCTAATTCATTCGTACGATCCATTCTAATTCATTCGCACAAATGTATCCATTCTAATTCATTCGTACGATCCATTCTAATTCATTCGCACGATCCTTACTAATTCATTCGTACGATCCATTCTAATTCTTTCACACGATCCATTCTAATTCATTCGTACAATCCATTTTAATTCATTCATAGGATCCATTCTAATTCATTCGTGCAATCCATTCTATTTCATTCGTACGATCCATTCTTACTCATTCGTACGATCCATTCTAATTCATTCACACGAATGTATCCATTCGTACGAATGAATTAGAATAGATTGTACGAATGAATTAGAATGGATCGTACGAATGAATTAGAATGGATCGTACGAAGGAATTAGAATGGATCTTACGAATGAATTAGAGCGGATCGTACGAATGAATTAGAATAGATCGTACGAATGAATTAGAATGGATCGTACGAAGGAATTAGAATGGATCGTACGAATGAATTAGAATGGATATATTCGTGCAAATGAATTAGAATGGATCTTATGAATGTATTAGAATGGATCGTATGAGTGAATTGGAATGGATCGTACGAAAGAATTAGAATGGATTGTATGAATGAATTAGAATGGATCGTGCGAATGAATTAGAATGGATCGTATGAATGAATTAGAATGGATCGTACGAATGAATTAGAATTGATCATGCGAATGAATTAGAATGGATCGTACGAATGAATTAGAATGGATCGTACGAATGAACTAGAATGGATACATTCGTGCGAATGAATTAGAATGGATCGTACGAATGAATTAGAATGGATCGTACGAATAAATTAGAATGGATCGTACGAATGAATTAGAATGGATACATTCGTGCGAATGAATTAGAATGGATCGGACGAATGAATTAGAATGGATCGTACGAATGAATTAGAATTGATCAAATGAATGAATTAGAATGGTTACATTCATGCGAATGTATTAGAATGGATCGTACGAATGGATTAGAATGGATCGTACGAATGGATTAGAATGGATACATTCGAGCGAATGAATTAGAATGGATCGTACGAATGAATTAGAATGGATCGTACGAATGGATTAGAATGGATCCTACGAATGGATTAGAATGAATACCTTTGTACAAATGAATTAGAATGGATCGTACGAATGAATTAGAATGGATCATATTAATGATTTATAATGGATCGTACGAATGAATTAGAATGGATACATTCGTGCGAATGAATTAGAATGGATCGTGCGAATCAATTAGACTGGATCGTGCGAATGAATAAGAATAGATCATACGAATGAATTAGAATGGATCGTACGAATTAATTAGAATGGATACATTCGTGCGAATGAATTAGAATGGATTGTATGAATGAATTAGAATGGTTCGTACGAATGAATTAGAATGGATCATACAAATTAATTAGAATGGATCATACGAATGAATTAGAATGGATCGTACGAATGAATTAGAATGGATCGTACGAATGAATTAGAATGGATACATTCGTGCGAATAAATTAGAATGGATTGTGCGAATGAATAAGAACAGATCGTGCAAATGAATTAGAATGGATCGTACGAATGAATTAGAATGGATCGTGCGAATGAATTAGAATGGATCGTACGAATGAATTAGAAAGGATACATTTGTGCGAATGAATTAGAATGGATCGTACGAATGAATTAGAATGGATCATATGAATGAATTAGAATGGATCGTACGAATGAATTAGAATGGATCATCCGAATGAATTTGAATGGATCATACGAATGAATTAGAATGGATCGTACGAATGAACTAGAATGGATACATTCGTGCGAATGAATTAGAATGGATCGTACGAATGAATTAGAATGGATCGTACGAATGAATTAGAATGGATCTTACGAATGAATTAGAATGGCATTCGTACGATCCATTCTAATTCATTCACACGAATATATCCATTCGTACGAATGAATTAGAATAGATTGTGCGAATGAATTAGAATGGATCGTACGAATGAATTAGAATGGATCGTATGAATGAATTAGAATGGATCGTATGAATGAATTAAAATGGATCGTACGAATGAATTAGAATGGATCGTGCGAATGAATTAGAATGGATCGTACGAATGAATTAGAATGGATCGTACGAATGAACTAGAATGGATACATTCGTGCGAATGAATTCGAATGGATCGTACGAATGAATTAGAATGGATCGTACGAATGAATTAGAATGGATCGTACGAATGAATTAGAATGGATCATACGAATGAATTAGAATGGATCATACGAATGAGTAAGAATGGATCGTACGAATACGAATGAATTAGAATGGATCATACGAATGAATTAGAATGGACACATTCGTGCGAATGAATTAGAATGGATACATTCGTGCGAATGAATTAGAATGGATCGTACGAATTAATTAGAATGGATCGTGCTAATGAATTAGAATTGATCGAACGAAAGAATTAGCATGGATCGTGCTAATGAATTAGAATGGAACGTACGAATGAATTAGAATGGATCGTGTGAAAGAATTAGAATGGATTGTATGAATGAATTAGAATGCATTCGTACGATCCATTCGAATTCATTCGCACGATCCATTCTAATTCATTCATACGATCTATTCTAATTCATTCATACAATCCATTCTAATTCTTTCACACGATCCATTCTAATTCATTCGTAGGATCCATTCTAATTCATTCGTACAATCTATTCTATTTCATTCGTACGATCCATTCTTACTCATTCATATGATCCATTCTAATTCATTCGGACGAATATATCCATTCTAATTTATTCGTACGGTCCATTCTAATTCATTCGTACGATCCATTCTAATTCATTCGTACGATCCATTCTTACTCATTCGTATGATCCATTCTAATTCATTCGTACGATCCAATCTAATTCATTCGTACGATCCATTCTAATTCATTCGCACAATCTATTCTATTTCATTCGTACGATCCATTCTAATTCATTCGTACGATCGTACGAATGAATTAGAATGGATCGTACGGAATGAATTAGAATGGATTGTATGAATGAATTAGAATAGATACATTCGTGCGAATGAATTAGAATGGATTAAACGAATGAGTAAGAATGAATCGTACGAATGAAATAGAATGGATTATACGAATGAATTAGAATGGATCGTACAAATGAATTAGAATGGATCGTACGAATGAATTAGAATGGATCATACGAATGAGTAAGAATGGATCGTACAAATGAAATAGAATGGATTGTAAGAATGAATTAGAATGGATCGTACGAATGAATTAGAATGGATCGTGTGAAAGAATTAGAATGTATTGTATGAATGAATTAGAATGGATCGTATGAATGGATTAGAATGGATCGTACGAATGAATTCGAATGGATCGCATGGTCCATTCGAATAGAATGGATCTTATGAATGAATTAGAATGGATCGGGCGAATGAATTAGAATGGATTGTAGGAATGAATTAGAATGGATCGTATGAATGAATTAGAATGGATCGTATGAATGAATTAGAATCGATCGTGCGAATGAATTAGAATGGATCGTACGAATGAATTAGAATGGATCGTACAAATGAATTAGAATGGATCATACGAATGAGTAAGAATGGATCGTACGAATGAAATAAAATGGATTGTACGAATGAGTTAGAATGGACATATTCGTGCGAATGAATTAGAATGGATCGTACGAATGAATTAGAATGGATCGTACGAATGAATTAGAATGCATCGTACGAAAGAATTAGAATGGATATATTCGTGCGAATGAATTAGAATGGATCGTACGAATGAATTAGACTGGATCGTACGAATGAATTTGAATGGATACATTTGTGCGAATGAATCTAAATGCATTGTATGAATGAATTACAATGGATCGTACGAATGAATTAGAATGGATCGTACGAATGAATTAGAATAGCTCATACGAAAGAATTAGATTGAATCGTATGAATGAATTAGAATGGTTACATTCGTGCGAATAAATTAGAATAGATCGTACGAATGAATTAGAATGGATCGTACGAATAAATTAGAATGGATCGTGGGAATGAATTAGAGTGGATCGTACGAATGAGTTAGAATGGATCCACCGAAAGAGTTAGAATGGATCATACGAATGAATTAGAATGGATTGTACGAATGAATTAGAATGGATTGTGCGAATAAATTAGAATGGATCGTATGAATGAATAAGAATAGATCGTACGAATGAATTAGAATGGATTGTGCGAATGAATTACCATGAATCGTACGAATGTAATGGAATGGATCATACGAATGAATTAGAATGAATCGTACGATCCATTCTAATTCATTCGTACGATCCATTCTAATTCATTCGCACGAATGTATCCATTCGAGTTTATTCGTACGATCCATTCTAGTTCATTCGTACGATGCATTCTAATTCATTTGTACGATCCATTCTAATTCATTCGTATGATCCATTCTAATTAATTCGTATGATCCATTCTAATTCATTCGTACGATCCATTCTAATTCATTCATACAATCCATTCTAATTCATTCGCACGAATGTATCCATTCTAATTAATTCGTACGATCCATTCTAATTCATTCGTATGATCCATTCTTATTCATTCGCACGATCCAGTCTAATGGATTCGCACGATCCATTCTAATTCATTCGCACGAATGTATCCATTCTAATTCATTCGTATGATCCATTCTAATTCATTAATATGAACCATTCTAATTCATTCGCACGATCCATTCTAATTCATTCATACGATCCATTCTAATTCATTCGTACGATCCATTCTAATTCGTTCGCACGATCCATTCTAATTCATTCGTACAATCTATTCTATTTCATTCGTACGATCCATTCTTACTCATTCGTATGATCCATTCTAATTTATTCGGACGAATGTATCCATTATAATTTATTCGTACGATCCATTCTAATTCATTCGTATGATCCATTCTAATTCATTCGTCCGATCCATTCTAATTCATTCGCACGAATGTATCCATTCTAATTCATTCGTACCGTCCATTCTAATTCATTCGCACAATCCATTCTATTTCATTCATACGATCCATTCTTACTCATTCATATGATCCATTATGGATACATTCGTGCGAATGAATTAGAAAGGATCATACGAATGAGTAAGAATGGATCGTACGAATGAAATAGAATGGATTGTGCGAATGAATTAGAATGGATCGTACGAATGAATTAGAATGGATCGTGTGAAAGAATTAGAATGGATTGTATGAATAAATTAGAATAGATCGTACGAATGAATTAGAATGGATCGTACGAATGAACTAGAATGGATACATTCGTGCGAATGAATTAGAATGGATCGTACGAATGAATTAGAATGGATCGTACGAATGAATTAGAATGGATCTTACGAATGAATTAGAATGGATCGTACGAATGCACGATCCATGCTAATTCATTCGTTCGATCAATTCTAATTCATTAGCACGATCCATTCTAATTCATTCGTACGATCCATTCTAATTCATTCGCACGATCCATTCTAATTCATTCGTACGATCCATTCTAATTCTTTCACACGATCCATTCGAATTCATTCGTACGATCCATTCTAATTCATTCATACGATCTATTCTAATTCATTCATACGATCCATTCTAATTTCATTCGTACGATCCATTCTAATTCATTCGCTTGAATGTATCCATTCTAATCCATTCGTACGATCCATTCTAATCCATTCGTACGGTCCATTCTAATTCATTCGCATTAATGTAACCATTCTAATTCATTCATTTGATCCATTCTAATTCATTCGTACGATCCATTCTAATTCATTCGTCCGATCCATTCTAATTCATTCGCACGAATGTATCCATTCTAATCCATTCGTAAGATCCCTTCTAATTCATTCGTACGATCCATTCTAATTCATTCGTACGATCCATTCTAATTCATTAATATGATCCATTCTAATTCATTCGTATGATCCATTCTAATTCATATGCACAAAGGTATCCATTCTAATTCATTCGTACGATCCATTCTAATTCAGGATCGTACGAATGAATTAGAATGGATACATTCGTGCGAATGAATTAGAATTGATCGTACGAAAGAATTAGAATGGATCGTGCGAATGAATTAGAATGGATCGTACGAATGAATTAGAATGGATCGTACGAATGAACTAGAATGGATACATTCGTGCGAATGAATTAGAATGGATCGTACGAATGAATTAGAATGGATCTTACGAATGAATTAGAATGGATCGTACGAATGAATTAGAATGGATCGTACGAATGAATTAGAATGGATACATTCGTGCGAATGAATTAGAATGGATCGGACGAATGAATTAGAATGGATCGTACGAATGAATTAGAATGGATCAAATGAATGAATTAGAATGGTTACATTCATGCGAATGAATTAGAATGGATCGTTCGATTGGATTAGAATGGATCGTACGAATGGATTAGAATTGATACATTCGAGCGAATGAATTAGAATGGATCGTACGAATGAAATTAGAATGGATCGTACGAATGAATTAGAATAGATCGTACGAATGAATTAGAATGGATCGTACGAATGAATTAGAATGGATCGTACGAATAAATTAGAATGGATACATTAATCCGAATGAATTAGAATGGATCATATGAATGAGTAAGAATGGATCGTACGAATGAAATAGAATAGATTGTACGAATGAATTAGAATGGATCCTACGAATGAATTAGAATGGATTGTGTGAAAGAATTAGAATGGATTGTATGAATGAATTAGAATGGATGGTATGAATGAATTAGAATGGATCGTGCGAATGAATTCGAATGGATCGTACGAATTCATTCTAATTCATTCATACAATCTATTCTAATTCTTTCACACGATCCATTCTAATTCATTCGTACGTTCCATTCTAATTCATTAGCACGATCCATGCTAATTCATTCGTTCGATCAATTCTAATTCATTAGCACGATCCATTCTAACTCATTCGTACGATCCATTCTAATTCCTTCGTACGATCCATTCTAATTCATTCGTACGATCTATTCTAATTCGTTCGTACGATCCATTCTAATTCATTCGTACGATCCATTCTAATTCCTTCGTACGATCCATTCTAATTCATTCGTACGATCCATTCTAATTCATTCGTGCAATCCAATCTATTTCATTCGTACGATCCATTCTTACTCATTCGTATGATCCATTCTAATTCATTCACACGAATGTATCCATTCGTACGAATGAATTAGAATAGAGTGTACGAATGAATTAGAATGGATCGTACGAATGAATTAGAATGGATCGTACGAAGGAATTAGAATGGATCGTACGAATGAATTTGAATGGATCGTTCGAATGAATTAGAATAGATCGTACGAATGAATTAGAATGGATCGTACGAAGGAATTAGAATGGATCGTACGAATGAATTAGAATGGATATATTCGTGCAAATGAATTAGAATGGATCATATGAATGTATTAGAATGGATCGTATGAGTGAATTAGAATGGATCATACGAATGAATTAGAATGGATTGTATGAATGAATTAGAATGGATCGTACGAATGAATTAGAATGGATCATACGAATTAATTAGAATGGATCATACAAATGAATTAGAATGGATTGTACGAATGAATTAGAATGGATCGTACGAATGAATTAGAATGGATACATTCGTGCGATCCATTGTAATTCAGTCGCACAATCCATTCTATTTCATTCGTACGATCCATTCTTACTCATAGGTACGATCCATTCTAATTCATTCGCACGAATGTATACATTCTAATTCATTCGTATGATCCATTCTTATTCATTCGCACGATCCAGTCTAATGGATTCGCACGATCCATTCTAATTCATTCGCACGAATGTATCCATTCTAATTCATTCGTATGATCCATTCTAATTCATTAATATGAACCATTCTAATTCATTCGCACGATCCATTCTAATTCATTCATACGATCCATTCTAATTCATTCGTACGATCCATTCTAATTCGTTCGCACGATCCATTCTAATTCATTCGTACAATCTATTCTATTTCATTCGTACGATCCATTCTTACTCATTCGTATAATCCATTCTAATTTATTCGGACGAATGTATCCATTCTAATTCATCCGTACGATCCATTCTTATTCATTCATATGATCCATTCTAATTCATTCGTAAGATCCATTTTAATTCATTCGTACGATCCATTCTAATTCATTCGGACGATCCATTCTAATTTATTCGCACGAATGTATCCATTCTAGTTCATTCGTACGATCCATTCTAATTCATTCGTACGATCCATTCTAATTCATTCGCACGATCCATTCTAATTCATTCGTACGATCCATTCTAATTCATTCGTACGAGCCATTCTAATTCATTCGCACAAATGTATCTATTCTAATTCATTCGTACGATCCATTCTAATTCATTCGCACGATCCATTCTAATTCATTCGTACGATCCATTCTAATTTATTCGCACGATCTGTTCTTATTCATTCGCACAATCCATTCTAATTCATTCGCACAAATGTATCCATTCTAATTCATTCGTACGATCCATTCTAATTCATTCGTACGATCCATTCTAATTCATTCGTATGATCCATTCTAATTAATTCGTATGATCCATTCTAATTCATTCGTACGATCCATTCTAATTCATTCGTACAATCCATTCTAATTCATTCGCATGAATGTTTCCATTCTAATTAATTCGTACGATCCATTCTAATTCATTCGTATGATCCATTCTAATTCATTCGCACAATCCATTCTATTTCATTCGTACGATCCATTCTTACTCATTGGTACGATCCATTCTAATTCATTCGCACGAATGTATCCATTCTAATTCATTCGTACGAATCTATTCTAATTAATTCATACAATCTATTCTATTTCATTCGTACGATCCATTCTTACTCATTCGTATGATCCATTCTAATTCATTCGGACGAATGTATCCATTCTGAATGAATTAGAATGGATACATTCGTGCGAATGAATTAGAATGGATACATTCGTGCGAAAGAATTAGAATAGATCGTATGAATGAATTAGAATGGATCCTATGAATGAATTAGAATGGATCGTGCGAATGAATTAGAATGGATCGTACGAATGAATTAGAATGGATCGTGTGAAAGAATTAGAATGGATCGTACGAATGAATTAGAATGGATCATGCGAATGAATTAGAATGGATCGTACGAATGAATTAGAATGGATACATTTGTGCGAATGAATTAGAATGGATCGTACGAATGAATTAGAATGGATACATTCGTGCGAATGAATTAGAATGGATTGTGCGAATGAATAAGAACAGATCGTGCGAATGAATTAGAATGGATCGTACGAATGAATTAGAATGGATCGTGCGAATGAATTAGAATGGATCGTACGAATGAATTAGAATGGATCGTACGAATGAACTTGAATGGATACATTCGTGCGAATGAATTAGAATGGATCGTACGAATGAATTAGAATGGATCGTACGAATGAATTAGAATGGATCTTACGAATGAATTAGAATGGATCGTACGAATGAATTAGAATGGATACATTCGTGCGAATGAATTAGAATGGATCGGACGAATGAATTAGAATGGATCGTACGAATGAATTAGAATGGATCAAATGAATGAATTAGAATGGTTACATTCATGCGAATGAATTAGAATGGATCGTATGAATGTATTAGAATAGATTGTACGAATGAATTAGAATACATTCTAATTCATTCTAATTCATTCATACAATCCACTCTAATTAGAATGTATTAGAATACATTCTAATTCATTCATACAATCCACTCTAATTCTTTCACACGATCCATTCTAATTCATTCGTAGGATCCATTCTAATTCATTCGTACAATCTATTCTATTTCATTCGTACGATCCATTCTTACTCATTCGTATGATCCATTCTAATTCATTCGGACGAATGCATCCATTCTAATTTATTCGTACGATCCATTCTAATTCATTCGTATGATCCATTCTAATACATTCGTACGATCCATTCTTACTCATTCGTATGATCCATTCTAATTCATTCGTACGATCCATTCTAATTCATTCGTACGATCCATTCTAATTCATTCGCAGAATCTATTCTAATTCATTCGTACGATCCATTCTAATTCATTCGTACGATCGTACGAATGAATTAGAATGGATCGTACGGAATGAATTAGAATGGATTGTATGAATGAATTAGAATGGATACATTCGTGCGAATGAATTAGAATGGATCATACGAATGAGTAAGAATGGATCGTACGAATGAAATAGAATGGATTGTACGAATGAATTAGAATGGATCGTACAAATGAATTAGAATGGATCGTACGAATGAATTAGAATGGATCATACGAATGATTAAGAATGGATCGTACAAATGAAATAGAATGGATTGTACGAATGAATTAGAATGGATCGTACGAATGAATTAGAATGGATCGTGTGAAAGAATTAGAATGCATTGTATGAATGAATTAGAATGGATCGTATGAATGGATTAGAATGGATCGTGCGAATGAATTCGAATGGATCGCATGATCCATTCGAATAGAATGGATCGTATGAATGAATTAGAATGGATCGGGCGAATGAATTAGAATGGATTGTAGGAATGAATTAGAATGGATCGTATGAGTGAATTAGAATGGATCGTATGAATGAATTAGAATGGATCGTGCGAATGAATTAGAATGGATCGTACGAATGAATTAGATTGGATCGTACGAATGAATTAGAATGGATCGTACGAATGAGTAAGAATGGATCGTACGAATGAAATAGAATGCATTGTACGAATGAATTAGAATGGATAGATTCGTGCGAATGAATTAGAATGGATCGTACGAATGAATTAGACTGGATCGTACGAATGAATTAGAATGCATCGTACGAAAGAATTAGAATGGATATATTCGTGCGAATGAATTAGAATGGATCGTACGAATGAATTAGACTGGATCGTACGAATGAATTTGAATGGATACATTTGTGCGAATGAATCTAAATGGATTGTATGAATGAATTACAATGGATCGTACGAATGAATTAGAATGGATCGTACGAATGAATTAGAATAGCTCATATGAATGAATTAGAATGAATCGTATGAATGAATTAGAATGGTTACATTCGTGCGAATGAATTAAAATAGATCGTACGAATGAATTAGAATGGATCGTAAGAATAAATTAGAATGGATCGTGGGAATGAATTAGAATGGATCGTACGAATGAATTAGAATGGATCTACCGAAAGAGTTAGAATGGATCATACGAATGAATTAGAATGGATTGTACGAATGAATTAGAATGGATTGTGCGAATGAATTAGAATGGATCATATGAATGAATAAGAATGGATCGTACGAATGAATTAGAATGGATCGTGCGAATGAATTAGCATGAATCGTACGAATGTATTAGAATGGATCGTACGAATGAATTAGAATGAATCGTACGATCCATTCTAATTCATTCGTACGATCCATTCTAATTCATTCGCACGAATGAATTAGAATGAATCGTACGATCCATTCTAATTCATTCGTACGATCTATTCTAATTCATTCGCACAAATGTATCCATTTTAGTTCATTCGTACGAACCATTCTAGTTTATTCGTACGATCCATTCTAATTCATTCGTACGATCCATTCTAATTCATTCGTATGATCCATTCTAATTAATTCGTATGATCCATTCTAATTCATTCGTATGATCCATTCTAATTCATTCATACAACCCAATCTAAGTCATTCGCACGAATGTATCCATTCTAATTAATTCGTACGATCCATTCTAATTCATTCGTATGATCCATTGTTATTCATTCGCACGATCCAGTCTAATGGATTCGCACGATCCATTCTAATTCATTCGCACGAATGTATCCATTCTAATTCATTCGTACGATCCATTCTAATTCATTAATATGATCCATTCTAATTCATTCGCACGATCCATTCTAATTCATTCATACGATCCATTCTAATTCATTCGTACGATCCATTCTAATTCATTCGCACGATCCATTCTAATTCATTCGTACAATCGATTCTATTTCATTCGTACGATCCATTCTTACTCATTCGTATGATCCATTCTAATTCATTCGGACGAATGTATCCATTCTAATTTATTCGTACGATCCATTCAAATTCATTCGTACGATCCATTCTAATTCATTCGTCCGATCCATTCTAATTCATTCGCAAGAATGTATCCATTCTAATTCATTCGTACGGTCCATTCTAATTCATTCGCACAATCCATTCTATTTCATTCGTACGATCCATTCTTACTCATTCGTATGATCCATTATGGATACATTCGTGCGAATGAATTAGAAAGGATCATACGAATGAGTAAGAATGGATCGTACGAATAAAATAGAATGGATTGTGCGAATGAATTAGAATGGATCGTACGAATGAATTAGAATGGATCGTTTGAAAGAATTAGAATGGATTGTATGAATGAATTAGAATAGATCGTATGAATGAATTAGAATGGATCGTACGAATGAATTAGAATGGATCGTACGAATGAACTAGAATGGATACATTCGTGCGAATGAATTAGAATGGATCGTACGAATGAATTAGAATGGATCGTGCGAATGAATTAGAATGGATCTTACGAATGAATTAGAATGGATCGTACGAATGCACGATCCATGCTAATTCATTTGTTCGATCAATTCTAATTCATTAGCACGATCCATTCTAATTCATTCGTACGATCCATTCTAATTCATTCGCACGATCCATTCTAATTCATTCGTACGATCCATTCTAATTCTTTCACACGATCCATTCTAATTCATTCGTACGATCCATTCTAATTCATTCATACGATCTATTCTAATTCATTCGTACGATCCATTCTAATTTCATTCGTACGATCCATTCTAATTCATTCGCTCGAATGTATCCATTCTAATCCATTCGTACGATCCATTCTAATTCATTCGCATGAATGTAACCATTCTAGTTCATTCATTTGATCCATTCTAATTCATTCGTACGATCCATTCTAATTTATTCGTCCGATCCATTCTAATTCATTCGGACGAATGTATCCATTCTAATCCATTCGTAAGATCCATTCTAATTCATTCGTACGATCCATTCTAATTCATTCGTACGATCCATTCTAATTCATTAATATGATCCATTCTAATTCATTCGTACGATCCATTCTAATTCATATGCACAAAGGTATCCATTCTAATTCATTCGTACAATCCATTCTAATTCAGGATCGTACGAATGAATTAGAATGGATACATTCGTGCGAATGAATTAGAATTGATCGTACGAATGAATTAGAATGGATCGTGCGAATGAATTAGAATGGATCGTACAAAAGAATTAGAATGGATCGTACGAATGAACTAGAATGGATAAATTCGTGCGAATGAATTAGAATGGATCGTACGAATGAATTAGAATGGATCATACGAATGAATTAGAATGGATCTTACGAATGAATTAGAATGGATCGTACGAATGATTTAGAAAGGATCGTACGAATGAATTAGAATGGATACATTCGTGCGAATGAATTAGAATGGATCAGACGAATGAATTAGAATGGATCGTACGAATGAATTAGAATGGATCAAATGAATGAATTAGAATGGTTACATTCATGCGAATGAATTAGAATGGATCGTACGAATGGATTAGAATGGATCGTACGAATGGATACATTCGAGCGAATGAATTAGAATGGATCGAACGAATGAAATTAGAACGGATCGTACGAATGAATTAGAATAGATCGTACGAATGAATTAGAATGGATCGTACGAATGAATTAGAATGGATCGTACGAATAAATTAGAATGGATACATTCGTCTGAATGAATTAGAATGGATCATACGAATGAGTAAGAATGGATCGTACGAATGAAATAGAATAGATTGTACGAATGAATTAGAATGGATCCTACGAATGAATTAGAATGGATCGTGTGAAAGAATTAGAATGGATTGTATGAATGAATTAGAATATATCGTATGAATGAATTAGAATGGATCGTTCGAATGAATTCGAATGGATCGTACGAATTCATTCTAATTCATTCATACAATCCATTCTAATTCTTTCACACGATCCATTCTAATTTATTCGTATGTTCCATTATAATTCATTAGCACGATCCTTGCTAATTCATTCGTTCGATCAATTCTAATTCATTAGCACGATCCATTCTAATTCATTTGTACGATCCATTCTAATTCCTTCGTACGATCCATTCTAAATCATTCGTACGATCTATTCTAATTCATTCGTACGATCCATTCTAATTCATTCGTACGATCCATTCTAATTCCTTCGTACGATCCATTCTAATTCATTCATTCGTACGATCCATTCTAATTCATTCGTGCAATCCATTCTATTTCATTCGTACGATCCATTCTTTCTCATTCGTACGATCCATTCTAATTCATTCACACGAATGTATCCATTCGTACGAATGAATTAGAATAGATTGTACGAATGAATTAGAATGGATCGTACGAATGAATTAGAATGGATCGTACGAAGGAATTAGAATGGATCGTACGAATGAATTAAAATGGATCGTACGAATGAATTAGAATAGATCGTACGAATAAATTAGAATGGATCGTACGATGGAATTAGAATGGATCGTACGAATGAATTAGAATGGATATATTCGTGCAAATGAATTAGAATGGATCGTATGAATGTATTAGAATGGATCGTATGAGTGAATTAGAATGGATCGTACGAATGAATTAGAATGGATTGTATGAATGAATTAGAATGGATCGTACGAATGAATTAGAATGGATCATACGAATTAATTAGAATGGATCATACGAATGAATTAGAATGGATCGTACGAATGAATTAGAATGGATCGTACGAATGAATTAGAATGGATACATTCGTGCCATCCATTCTAATTCATTCGCACAATCCATTCTACTTCATTCGTACGATCCATTCTTACTCATTGGTACGATCCATTCTAATTCATTCGCACGAATGTATCCATTCTAATTCATTCGTACGAATCCATTCTAATTCATTCGTACAATCTATTCTATTTCATTCGTAAGATCCATTCTAATTCATCCGTACGATCCATTCTTATTCATTCATATGATCCATTCTAATTCATTCGTAAGATCCATTCTAATTGATTCGTACGATCCATTCTAATTCATTCATACAATCCATTCTAATTTATTCGCACGAATGTATCCATTCTAGTTCATTCGTACGATCCATTCTAATTCATTCGTACGATCCATTCTAATTCATTTGCACGATCCATTCTAATTCATTCGTACGATCCATTCTAATTCATTCATACGATCCATTCTAATTCATTCGTACGATCCATTCTAATTCATTCGCACAAATGTATCCATTCTAATTCATTCGTACGATCCATTCTAATTCATTCGCACGATCCATTCTAATTCATTCGTACGATCCATTCTAATTCATTCGCACGATCTGTTCTTATTCATTCGCACAATCCATTCTAATTCATTCGTATGAATGTATCCATTCTAATTCATTCGTACGATCCATTCTAATTCATTCGTACGATCCATTCTAATTCATTCGTATGATCCATTCTAATTAATTCGTATGATCCATTCTAATTCATTCGTACGATCCATTCTAATTCATTCATACAATCCATTATAATTCATTCGCACGAATGTATCCATTCTAATTAACCCGTACGATCCATTCTAATTCATTCGTATGATCCATTCTAATTAATTCGCATAATCCATTCTATTTCATTCGTACGATCCATTCTTACTCATTGGTACGATCCATTCTTATTCATTCGCACGAATGTATCCATTCTAATTCATTCGTACGAATCCATTCTAATTCATTCGTACAATCTATTCTATTTCATTCGTACGATCCATTCTTACTCATTCGTATGATCCATTCTAATTCATTCGGACGAATGTATCCATTCTGAATGAATTAGAATGGATACGTTCGTGCGAATGAATTAGAATGGATACATTCGTGCGAAAGAATTAGAATAGATCGTATGAATGAATTAGAATGGATCCTATAAATGAATTAGAATGGATCGTGCGAATGAATTACAATGGATCGTAGGAATGAATTAGAATGGATCGTGTGAAAGAATTAGAATGGATCGTACGAATGAATTAGAATGGATCGTGCGAATGAATTAGAATGGATCGTACGAATGAATTAGAATGGATACATTTTTGCGAATGAATTAGAATGGATCGTACGAATGAATTAGAATGGATACATTCGTGCGAATGAATTAGAATGGATTGTGCGAATGAATAAGAACAGATCGTGCGAATGAATTACAATGGATCGTACGAATAAATTAGAATGGATCGTGCGAATGAATTAGAATGGATCGTACGAATGAATTAGAATGGATCGTACGAATGAACTAGAATGATTACATTCGTGCGAATGAATTAGAGTGGATCGTACGAATGAATTAGAATGGATCGTACGAATGAATTAGAATGGATCTTACGAATGAATTAGAATGGATCGTACGAATGAATTAGAATGGATACATTCGTGCGAATGAATTAGAATGGATCGGACGAATGAATTAGAATGGATCGTACGAATGAATTAGAATGGATCAAATGAATGAATTAGAATGGTTACATTCATGTGAATGAATTAGAATGGATCGTACGAATGTATTAGAACAGATTGTCCGAATGAATTAGAATGGATCGTACGAATAAATTAGAATGGATCGTACGAATGAATTAGAATGGATCATACGAATGAATTAGAATGGATACATTCGTGCGAATGAATTAGAATGGATTGTGCGAATGAATAAGAACAGATCGTGCGAATGAATTAGAATGGATCGTACGAATGAATTAGAATGGATCGTGCGAATGAATTAGAATGGATCGTACGAATGAATTAGAATGGATTTTACGAATGAATTAGAATGGATCGTACGAATGAATTAGAATGGATCGTACGAATGAATTAGAATGGATCGTACGAATGAATTAGAATGGATCGTGCGAATGAATTAGAATGGATCGTACCAATGAGTAAGAATGGATCGTACGAATGAATAGAATGGATCGTATGAATGAATTAGAATGGGTATATTCGTGTGAATGAATTAGAATGGATCGTATGAATGAATTAGAATAGATTTTGTGAAAGAATTAGAATGGATTAGAATGGATCGTACGAATGAATTAGAATGGATACATTCGTGCGAATGAATTAGAATGGATCGGACGAATGAATTAGAATGGATCGTACGAATGAATTAGAATGGATCGTACGAATGAATTAGAATAGATTGTGCGAATGAATTAGAATGGATCGTACGAATGAATTAGAATGGATCGTACGAATGAATTAGAATGAATCATACGAATGAGTAAGAATGGATCGTACGAATGAATTAGAATGGATCGTACGAATGAATTAGAATGGATCGTACGAATAAATTAGAATGGATACATTCGTCCGAATGAATTAGAATGGATCATACGAATGAGTAAGAATGGATCGTACGAATGAAATAGAATAGATTGTACTAATGAATTAGAATGGATCCTACGAATGAATTAGAATGGATCGTGTGAAATATGAATGAATTAGAATGGATATATTCCTGCAAATGAATTAGAATGGATCGTATGAATGTATTAGAATGGATCGTATGAGTGAATTAGAATGGATCGTGCGAATGAATTAGAATGGATTGTATGAATGAATTATAATGGATCGTACGAATGAATTAGAATGGATCGTACGAATGAATTAGAATGGATCGTACGAATAAACTAGAATGGATACATTCGTGCGAATGAATTAGAATGGATCTTACGAATGAATTAGAATGGATCATGCGAATGAATTAGAATGGATCGTATGAATGAATTAGAATAGATCGTATGAATGAATTAGAATGGATCGTACGAATGAATTAGAATAGATCGTATGAATGAATTAGAATGGATCGTACGAATAAATTAGAATGGATACATTCGTCCGAATGAATTAGAATGGATCATACGAATGACTAAGAATGGATCGTACGAATGAAATAGAATAGATTGTACGAATGAATTAGAATGGATCCTATGAATGAATTAGAATGGATCGTGTTAAAGAATTAGAATGGATTGTATGAATGATTTAGAATGGATCGTATGAATGAATTAGAATGGATCGTGCGAATGAATTCGAATGGATCGTACGAATTCATTCTAATTCATTCATACAATCCATTCTAATTCTTTCACACGATCTATTGTAATTCATTCGTAGGATCCATTCTAATTCATTCGTACAATCTATTCTATTTCATTCGTACGATCCATTCTTACTCATTCGTATGATCCATTCTAATTCAATCGGACGAATGTATCCATTCTAATTTATTCGTATGATCCATTCTAATTCATTCGTACGATCTATTCTAATTCATTCGTACGATCCATTCTAATTCATTCATACGATCTATTCTAATTCATTCATACAATCCATTCTAATTCTTTCACACGATCCATTATAATTCATTCGTACGATCCATTCCAATTCATTCGCACAATCCATTCTATTTCATTCGTACGATCCATTCTTACTCATTCGTATGATCCATTCTAATTCATTCGCACGAATGTATCCATAATGGATCATACGAATGAGTAAGAATGGATCGTACGAATGAAATAGAATGGATTGTGCGAATGAATTAGAATGGACCGTACGAATGAATTAGAATGTATACATTCGTGCGAATGAATTAGAATGGATCGGACGAATGAATTAGAATGGATCGTACGAATGGATTAGAATGGATCGCACGAATGAATTAGAATGGATCGTACGAATAAATTAGAATGGATACATTCGTCCGAATGAATTAGAATGGATCATACGAATGAGTAAGAATGGATCGTACGAATGAAATAGAATAGATTGTACGAATGAATTAGAATGGATTCGTACGAATGAATTAGAATGGATACATTCGTGCGAATGAATTAGAATGGATCGTACCAATGAGTAAGAATGGATCGTACGAATGAAATAGAATGGATTGTGCGAATGAATTAGAATGGATCATACGAATGAATTAGAATGGATCGTACAAATTAATTAGAATGGATACATTCGTGCGAATGAATTAGAATGGATTGTATGAATGAATTAGAATGGATCGTACGAATGAATTAGAATGGATCATACGAATTAATTAGAATGGATCATACGAATGAATTAGAATGGATCGTACGAATGAATTAGAATGGATCGTACGAATGAATTAGAATGGATACATTCGTGCGAATGAATTAGAATGGATTATGTGAATGAATAAGAACTGATCGTACGAATGAATTAGAATGGATCGTACGAATGAATAAGAATGGATCTTACGAATGAATTAGAATGGATCGTACGAATGAATTAGAATGGATCGTACGAATGAATTAGAATGGATCGTACGACTGAATTAGAATGGATCGTACGAATGAATTAGAATGGATCGTACGAATGAACTAGAATGGATCGTACCAATGAGTAAGAATGGATCGTACGAATGAATAGAATGAATTAGAATGGATCGGACGAATGAATTAGAATGGATCGTACGAATGAATTAGAATGGATCGTATGAATGAATTAGAATGGATCGTACGAATGAATTAGAATGGATCGTGTGAATGAATTAGAATGGATCGTACGAATGAATTAGAATGGATCGTGTGAAAGAATTGAAATGGATCGTACGAATAAATTAGAATGGATCTTGCGAATGAATTAGAATGGATCGTACGAATGAATTAGAATGGATACATTTGTGCGAATGAATTAGAAAGGATCGTACGAATGAATTAGAATGGATCGTATGAATGAATTAGAATGGATCGTACGAATGAATTAGAATGGATCGTGCGAATGAATTAGAATGGATCGTACGAATGAATTAGAATGGATCGTACGAATGAACTAGAATGGATACATTCGTGCGAATGAATTAGAATGGATCTTACGAATGAATTAGAATGGATCGTACGAATGAATTAGAATGGATCTTACGAATGAATTAAAATGGATCGTACTTATGAATTAGAATGGATCGCACGAATGAATTAGAATGGATCGTACGAATGAATTAGAATGGATCGTACGAATGAATTAGAATGGATCGTGCGAATGAATTAGAATGGATCGTACCAATGAGTAAGAATGGATCATACGAATGAATAGAATGGATCCTATGAATGAATTAGAATGGATACATTCGTGTGAATGAATTAGAATGGATCGTATGAATGAATTAGAATAGATTTTGTGAATGAATTAGAACTGATCGTATGAATGAATTAGAATGGATCGTGCGAATGAATTAGAATGGATCGTATGAATGAATTAGAATGGTTACATTCATGCGAATGAATTAGAATGGATCGTACGAATGGATTAGAATGGATCGTACGAATGGATTAGAATGGATACATTCGAGCGTACGAATGAAATAGAATAGATTGTACGAATGAATTAGAATGGATCCTATGAATGAATTAGAATGGATCGTGTGAAAGAATTAGAATGGATTGTATGAATGAATTAGAATGGATCGTATGAATGAATTAGAATGGATCGTGCGAATAAATTCGAATGGATCGTACGAATTCATTCTAATTCATTCATACAATCCATTTTAATTCTTTCACACGATCCATTCTAATTCATTCGTACGTTCCATTCTAATTCATTAGCACGATCCTTGCTAATTCATTCGTTCGATCAATTCTAATTCATTAGCACGATCCATTCTAATTCATTCGTACGATCCATTCTAATTCATTCGCACGATCCATTCTAATTCATTCATAGGATCCATTCTAATTCATTCATACAATCCATTCTAATTCATTCGCACGAATGTATCCATTCTAATTCATTCGTACGATCAGTTCTAATTCATTCACAAAATCTATTCTAATTCATTCATACGATCCATTCTAATTCATTCACACGAATGTATCCATTCTAATTCATTCATACGATCCATTCTAATTCATTCGTACGATCCATTCTAATTCACTCATACGATCCATTCTAATACATTCATACGATCCATTCTAATTCATTTGCACGAATATATCCATTCTAATTCATTCGTACGATCCATTGTAATTCCTTCGTACGATCCATTCTAATTCATTCGTACGATCTATTCTATTTCATTCGTACGATCCATTCTTACTCATTCGTATGATCCATTCAAATTCATTCGTCCGATCCATTCTAATTCATTCGCACGAATGTATCCATTCTAATTCATTCGTTCTAATTCATTCATACGATCCATTCTAATTCATTCGTACGATCCATTCTAATTCATTCGCACGAATGTATCCATTCCAGTTCATTCGTACGATCCATTCTAATTCATTCGCACAATCCATTCTATTTCATTCGTACGATCCATTCTTACTCATTCGTATGATCCATTATGGATACATTCGTGCGAATGAATTAGAATGGATCATACGAATGAGTAAGAATGGATCGTATGAATGAAATAGAATGGATTGTGCGAATTAATTATAATGGATCGTACGAATGAATTAGAATGGATCGTGTGAAAGAATTAGAATGGATTGTATGAATGAATTAGAATAGATCGTATGAATGAATTAGAATGGATCGTACGAATGAATTAGAATGGATCGTACGAATGAATTAGAATGGATCGTACGAATGAATTAGAATGGATATATTCGTGCGAATGAACTAGAATGGATACATTCGTGCGAAAGAATTAGAATAGATCGTATGAATGAATTAGAATGGATCCTATGAATGAATTAGAATGGATCGTGCGAATGAATTAGAATGGATCGTATGAATGAATTAGAATGGATCGTGCTAATGAACTAGAATTGATCGAACGAATGAATTAGCATGGATCGTGCTCATGAATTAGAATGGAACGTACGAATGAATTAGAATGGATCGTACGAATGAATTAGAATTGATCGTACGAATGAATTAGAATGGATCGTATGAATGAATTAGAATGGATACATTCGTGCGAATGAATTAGAATGGATCGTATGAATGAATTAGAATGGATCGTATGAATGAATTAGAATGGATCGTGCGAATGAATTAGAATGGATCGTACGATTGAATTAGAATGGATCGTATGAATGAACTAGAATGGATACATTCGTGCGAATGAATTAGAATGGATCGTACGAATGAATTAGAATGGATCGTACGAATGAATTAGAATGGATCTTACGAATGAATTAGAATGGATCGTACGAATGAATTAGAATGGATACATTCGTGCGAATGAATTAGAATGGATCCGACGAATGAATTAGAATGGATCATACGAATGAATTAGAATGGATCATACGAATGAATTAGAATGGATCGTACGAATAAATTAGAATGGATACATTCGTCCGAATGAATTAGAATGGATCATACGAATGAGTAAGAATGGATCGTACGAATGAAATAGAATAGATTGTACGAATGAATTAGAATGGATTCGTACGAATGAATTAGAATGGATACATTCGTGCGAATGAATTAGAATGGATTGTATGAATGAATTAGAATGGATCGTGTGAATGAATTAGAATAGATTGTATGAATGAATTAGAATAGATCGTATGAATGAATTAGAATGGATCGTACGAATGAATTAGAATGGATCGTATGAATGAATTAGAATGGATCGTACGAATGAATTAGAATGGATTCGTACGAATGAATTAGAATGGATTGTACGAATGAATTAGAATGGATCGTGTGAAAGAATTAGAATGGATTGTATGAATGAATTAGAATAGATCGTATGAATGAATTAGAATGGATCGTACGAATGAATTAGAATGGATCGTACGAATGAATTAGAATGGATCGTACGAATGAATTAAAATGGATACATTCGTGCGAATGAATTAGAATGGATACATTCGTGCGAAAGAATTAGAATAGATCGTATGAATGAATTAGAATGGATCCTATGAATGAATTAATATGGATCATGCGAATGAATTAGAATGGATTGTACGAATGAATTAGAATGGATCGTACGAATGAATTAGAATGGATCGTGCTAATGAATTTGAATTGATCGAACGAATGAATTAGCATGGATCGTGCTAATGAATTAGAATGGAACGTACGAATGAATTAGAATGGATCATGCGAAAGAATTAGAACGGATTGTATGAATGAATTAGAATGAATTCGTACGATCCATTTGAATTCATTCGCATGATCCATTCTAATTCATTCATACGATCCATTCTAATTCATTCATACAATCCATTCAAATTCTTTCACACGATCTATTCTAATTCATTCGTAGGATCCATTCTAATTCATTCGTACAATCTATTCTATTTCATTCGTACAATCCATTCTTACTCATTCATATGATCCATTCTAATTCATTTGGACGAATGTATCCATTCTAATTTATTCGTACGATCCATTCTAATTCATTCGTACGATCCATTCTTACTCATTCGTATGATCCATTCTAATTCATTCGTACGATCCATTCTAATTCATTCGTATGATCCATTCTAATTCATTCGCACAATCTATTCTAATTCATTCGTACGATCCATTCTAATTCATTCGTACGATCGTACGAATGAATTAGAATGGATCGTACGGAATGAATTAGAATGGATTGTATGAATGACTTAGAATGGATACATTCGTGCGAATGAATTAGAATGGATCATACGAATGAGTAAGAATGGATCGTACGAATGAAATAGAATGGATTGTACGAATGAATTAGAATGGATCGTACGAATGAATTAGAATGGATCATACGAATGAGTAAGAATGGATCGTACAAATGAAATAGAATGGATTGTACGAATGAATTAGAATGGATCGTACGAATGAATTAGAATGGATCGTGTGAAAGAATTAGAATGCATTGTATGAATGAATTAGAATAGATCGTATGAATGAATTAGAATGGATCGTGCGAATGAATTCGAATGGATCACATGATCCATTCGAATAGAATGGATCGTATGAATGAATTAGAATGGATCGGGCAAATGAATTAGAATGGATCGTATGAATGAATTAGAATGGATCATATGAATGAATTAGAATGGATCGTACGAATGAATTAGAATGGATCATACGAATGAATTAGAATGGATCATACGAATGAGTAAGAATGGATCGTACGAATGAAATAGAATGGATTGTACGAATGAATTAGAATGAATACATTCATGCGAATGAATTAGAATGGATCGGACGATTGAATTAGAATGGATCGTACGATTCATTCTAATTCATTCGTACGATCCATTCTAATACATTCGTACGATTCATGCTAATTCATTCCCACGATCCATTCTAATTCATTCGTACGATCCATTCTTATTCATTCATACGATCAATTCTAATTCATTCGCACAATCCATTCTAATTCATTCGTAGAATCCATTCTAATTCATTCGTATGATCCATTCTAACTCATTCGGTGGATCCATTCTAATTCATTCGTACGATCCATTCTAATTCATTCCCCCGATCCATTCTAATTTATTCATACGATCCATTCTAATTCATTCGTACGATCTATTCTAATTCATTCGCACGAATGTAACCATTTTAATTCATTCATACGATTCATTCTAATTCATTCGTATGAGCTATTCTAATTCATTCGTACGATCCATTCTAATTCATTCACACGAATGTATCCATTCTAATTCATTCATACGATCCATTCTAATTCATTCGTACGATCCATTCTAATTCACTCATACGATCCATTCTAATACATTCATACGATCCATTCTAATTCATTTGCACGAATATATCCATTCTAATTCATTCGTACGATCCATTCTAATTCTTTCGTACGATCCATTCTAATACATTCGTACGATCTATTCTATTTCATTCATACGATCCATTCTTACTCATTCGTACGATCCATTCTAATTCATTCGTCCGATCCATTCTAATTCATTCGGACGAATGTATCCATTCTAATTCATTCGTTCGATCAATTCTAATTCATTAGCACGATCCATTCTAATTCATTCGTACGATCCATTCTAATTCATTCGCACGATCCATTCTAATTCATTCATAGGATCCATTCTAATTCATTCATACGATCTATTCTAATTCTTTCGCACGAATGTATCCATTCTAATTCATTCGCACGAATGTATCCATTCTAATTCATTCGTACAATCCATTCTAATTCATTCGTACGATCCATTCTAATTCATTAATATGATCCATTCTAATTCATTCGTACGATCCATTCTAATTCATATGCACAAAGGTATCCATTCTAATCCATTCGTAGGATCCATTCTAATCCATTCGTACGATCCATTCTAATTCATTCGTACGATCCATTCTAATTCATTCGCTCGAATGTATGCATTCTAATCCATTTGTACGATCCATTCTAATCCATTCGTACGATCCATTCTAATTCATTCGCATTAATGTAACCATTCTAATTCATTCATTTGATCCATTCTAATTCATTCATACGATCCATTCTAATTCATTCGTCCGATCCATTCTAATTCATTCGCACGAATGTATCCATTCTAATTCATTCGTACGATCTATTCTAATTCATTCGTACGATCCATTCTAATTCATTCGTACGATCCATTCTAATTCATTCGCACAAATGCATCCATTCTATTTCATTCGTACGATCCATTCTAATTGATTCGTACGATCCATTCTAATTCATTCGCACGATACAATCTAATTCATTCGTACGATCAATTCTAATTCATTCGTGCAATCCTTTCTATTTCATTCGTACGATCCATTCTTACTCATTCCTACGATCCATTCTAATTCATTCACACGAATGTATCCATTCGTACGAATGAATTAGAATAGATTGTACGAATGAATTAGAATGGATCGTACGAAGGAATTAGAATGGATCGTACGAATGAATTAGAATGGATCGTACGAATGAATTAGAATGGATCGTACGAAGGAATTAGAATGGATCGTACGAATGAATTAGAATGGATCGTACGATTGAATTAGAATGGATCATACGAATGAGTAAGAATGGATCGTATGAATGAATTAGATTGGATCGTACGATCCATTATAATTCATTAGCATGGATCGTGCTAATGAATTAGAATGGAATATACGAATGAATTAGAATGGATCGTAGAATGGATCGTACGAATGAATTAGAATGAATTAGAATGGATCGTACGAATGAATTAGAATAGATCATAGGAATGAATTAGAATGGATCGTGCAAATGAATTAGAATGGATACATTCGTGCGAATGAATTAGAATGGATCGTGCGAATGAATTAGAATGGATCGTACGAATGAATTAGAATGGATATATTTGAACGAATAAATTAGAATGGATCATACGAATGAATTAGAATGGATCGTACGAATGAATTAGAATGGATAGTGCGAATGAATTGGAATCGATCGTACGAATGAATTAGAATGGATCGCACGAATGAATTAGAATGGATCATACGAATGTGTAGGAATGGATCGTACGAATGAATTAGAATGGATCGTACGAATGAATTAGAATGGATCGTACGAATAAATTAGAATGGATACATTCGTCCGAATTAATTAGAATGGATCGTAGGAATGAGTAAGAATGGATTGTACGAATGAAATAGAATAGATTGTACGAATGAATTAGAATGGATCCTACGAATGAATTAGAATGGATCGTGTGAAAGAATTAGAATGGATTGTATGAATGAATTAGAATGGACCGTATGAATGAATTAGAATGGATCGTGCAAATGAATTCGAATGGATCGTACGAATTCATTCTAATTCATTCATACAATCCATTCTAATTCTTTGACACGATCCATTCTAATTCATTCGTACGTTCCATTCTAATTCATTAGCACGATCCATGCTAATTCATTCGTTCGGTCAATTCTAATTCATTAGCACGATCCATTCTAATTCATTCATACGATCCATTCTAATTCATTCGCACGATCCATTCTAATTCATTCATAGGATCCATTCTAATTCATTCATACGATCTATTCTAATTCTTTCGCACGAATGTATCCATTCTGTTAGGATTGATGTGTTCTAAGCTTGTAAAACTTTATGTTTTGGTCTATTAAAGATTGATAGTTATTAATATATGAGATGCATATAGGTGCGTAACATAGTTACGTGTTCTTTAGAGAACAGAGAGGCATGGTTATATGGTAGTCCACTGAGTTGAAGACTAAGTGGATTGGTCCCGTATAACCTAAATAAGTTCGCAGCTATGATCAGGTTGGTCGCCTCATCATGTTAAGCTGTTGGCGATGACAGTTCATGGGATGTCTTCACCATGGTCATCACCAGGCACAGTGTCTGTGGCTGAACGGAACTAACACGGTGTACAGATCAGTGAGCAGACACTGGTACACTAAGCCGTGTTTCTGCTTAGGGTAAAACAGTCCTAAACCCTGAGGAACCACGACTGATGGACTAACCAGTTGCGTGGTGCTTTGGCGCACCAATGTGTGAGGGTCCATATGCAGTGATCCAAAACCACGGTGTACTGGGTTACCCGGCTGGCGTTGCATTAGCGTGTCACTCCTGCAGGCCATCCACACCCCTGATGGGAGATGCGTTCCTTGGTGTGACTTACACTGTACCAAACCCAGGCCTGGTGGTCATCAGTTTGATTGTTGACCGGGTTCGATTACTCGACGGGGTAATCAGAGGTACGATGTATAGGTCAACCTGGAAGGAACCAAGTCATATGATCATTCGAGTCTGACGGTAGTCTTCACCGCTCGAAGTGAATCATGGCATCAAGTGGAGGGACAGCGGGTTTACCACTACTAAGCGGAGAGCAGGGGTATGATGGAGAACATAGTAAGTCTGGGTGAATTGGAGTGCAGCCTGCGTCGCACTCTGGGTGGCTACGCAGGTTAACTCGAGCTCAGAGGATCGATGGTACACTCGGGTAGTGTGTCGATCGAGCTTGAGTTGGAAGCCATGATCCCCGGTCCCTGATGGTTCCACCTTATCAACATTATGTACGGTTCTTGAACCGTCTCCTCGGAACACCATAAGCAGGAGGAAGAAAGAAGTATACGCTCCGTGTGTGCTTGGCACTAGAGCACGGTAGATGCGTAACTACATACGAGTACTAAGGGTTGTGCCCGAGACTAGTGCGGAGTCGTATGTTGTAATCCCTAGCCATAAGTGAACTTCGCTACATAGGTGCGAAGCACCGGGGTATGTTGCGAGTTGACTAGTTGACTTTGCTAGAGGCACCTTCCGGTGGCCTCAGTTAATAGTAAGTAACTAGTAGATATCACTTAAGTAATGGCCGCTAGGTATCGCACGCTAGAAATGGTCAAAATGAGGCGTCGGGGCGTTTTGGTAAAAACCTCACTCTGCCGGACCTCACTGTTGGCCGACCCTAGTGGTGGGACACCTCACTAGGGCCGGCCCTATGATGTAGGGATAAGAATCCCTCATCTATAGGGCCGGCCATATAGATAGGGATGGGGCGATAAATCGGTTAAGATCGAGCCCTAAAAAGTGGGAAAACGGATAAATACGCGGAGAGATAAAAAGGAGATAATGGAGAGATAATGAGAGGGGGTCATTATCCCCTTGGATCCCTATCCAAGGGGGTTGGTCGGCCCTATAAAGGGACCTATGGGGCACCGGCCCCATAGGATGCAAAATCCGAACCCCCTCCTCTCTCTAATCTCTCTAGTTCTCTCCCTAATCTCTCTCCGTTTCCCGCTTGCTACTTTGTCTTCCTCGCGTGGAGTTCTGAAGAAGGAGAAGGGTCGTTCTTCGGAGGCACTCAGAGATCCGAGAGCGATGTTCCGTGCATCGTGTGAGATCGGGTGAACAAGAAGGCAACATCTCCATTCGTACCATCGGCATCTTCGCGAACGATCTTCCGTCTCCATCGACAAAGAAGACAATTCTCCGCGGTTAAAAGATCCGTACGAAAGGTATGTGTAATCTAACATGTAGATCTAGCGAGCATTATGATTTGCATGCATGCTAAGTTAATCATTACGCTAGATTACCGTTAGGGGTTTTCGATTCTCGTGCATACACATGCACACAAATGTAGTTTAGTTTCCATGAAAAGTTAAATCGTGTAACGTGCACCATGAACGGTCTTTCGACCGCCAAATCGCTTCCGCTGCGAGCCTCTGACCCGGATTAGATTCCAACAATTGGTATCAGAGCCGCATTAGTGGTGTCCGTTTCACGTTTTTTTTTCATGAAACGAACATGTGTGCGCATGATGAATGCGTGAGATCATCGGGGTTCATACGCTTAGATCATGCATATGTATAGATTGTGCTTGTTCTATTAATCATTCTTGCAGGGCGCCGCTATAAAAAATCTAGATCTATGCTTTGTGATTGCTACCGGGGGTCGGACCCCGAGTTAGCAAATGTCTGGATTTGCTTTCTGTGTGTGGATATGTAATTGAGCCATAGATTGGGCGAGCGATGGGGTTTGTCCATCCTCGGTTTCCCATGGTCCTTTTTCTAGGTGTGTTTTCTTTTCTTTCTAGGAAATTGTGTACGACCGAGCACTTGCTCGTAGCGTACTAGACTTTTTCGGTTACAGATTGAGAAGAAAGACGTGCCAAAGAAATCCACCATCGGGAGCGGAAGCGGAACCCTGGAGGATGAAGACGATCCGGCAAAGTGTTCGCAAGCGCGACGAAGGAGCCGGACCGAGGAACCTTGTGAAGAAAGCTAGAGGCCTGCGCTGTGCTAATTAGGTTCAGGGGTCAGACCCTGAACTTAATTCAGTTTTAATGGTTGCTTTCTTTAATTAGTTCTTTAAGCTTCATATCGAACCCCGATGAGATAATGTGATTATCTGTTTTCAGAGGGATGCCTTTCCCCTCCGGTCCAAGCGACTGTTTGAGGTTAGGATCCCGCTAGATGACGCCTATTATTTAGTTGACTTTTGATGTTAGTGGGATCCCATCACATATGGTTATGCCACCATTAGGAGAGCACCCGACTAGTCGGGTGTGCCTATTTGGCCAGCATCGAAATCAAAGATGAGATGGAGATCCATTGAACATCAATTGTCAAATCTATAAGCAAGGCGCCATGACTAGTGGGAGTCCTTTCCAGTGAGTCTGACTCTAGGATTAGCTCCAGAGCATTAGCGTGATAACCAATTTTGCAAAGCATCGATATTCTTGGAATATGTAATGTGACCCTTGAATGGAGAAATCCACTTGAGGCAGGGACTATGATATTCCGAGAGTGATTAATGCTAGGCGAAGGGCTTGAACGCTAGTGGGAGCATGGTGTGACCAGGGTCTAGTATTTAGGAGGTCGGTACCTTTGCATTTGCATAAATTCATACTCGCAAAATAACCCTCAGAATTATAAGGGATGCAAGAGAGGACTTTTATAAGATCCTCTGGCCTCCACGGCCAGTCGTTTTGTGTTTGGGTGGGGATGCATAACTTCACACCCCCTAGGGTGGGAGCTGTGTGTTTCCATGCCAAATTACTTAATGACCTCCCTGTGGATATGGCGATTACGGGGCCAGGAGAGAAGGGCTTTTCATCCCACCCTAGTGGGGGCCGCATGAACTCCCGTGTCGTAATTGCTTAGGCTCGTGGGTAAGCATCCTAAGTACACGTGAGGTATTCGTTGCGAAGACAACGGTGATCACGTGGTACTGGCCGAAAGATAACCATGGTCCATCACAGCCCTTAGTTGGCAGATTTGGATAGGGTCAAGGAAAAGGCCCGTGTGAGCGGATTGACGCTGTATGATGCCCCCTAGGGCAGGTACAGTCGATTCCGAGATCTTACATACATGGTTAATTAATCCATGGTAATGACTTTGCTTGAGGGTAGCGTTGACATATGGATATAATTAGCTTGTTTTAAAAATCCATAAAATAAGTTTTTATGCATACTCATTATTCAATCTTTATTTTCAGATGACTAAGTTAGACCCCCTGTCCGCTATCCTAAATGACCACAAACTTACCGGTCCCAACTATGAGGACTGGAAGCGCAACCTGTACCTGGTCCTAAGGATTGGTAAACATATGTCAGCCCTTAATGACCCTGAGCCAGATTTGCCAGGACCCAATGCCACAGAGGCACAGTTAAAGGCATTCACTGAATGGAAGGAATCCAATGAGATATGTAAATGCTATATTATAGCATCCTTGCAAACAACTCTGCAGAAGCAAGTCGAGGAGATGCCCGACGCTTCTGACATGATGTTGTACTTGAAGGAGATGTTTGAAGGTCACAATCGCGTTACGCGATACCTTACCATCAAAAAACTCGTCGGCACTAAGATATCCAATGGGACGCTGGTTCGGGAACACATGATGAAAATGTTTGGGTTCCAGAACGAACTAGCTACTATGGACATTGTGCTAGAAGGCGAGGTGATGACAGACATCTTCCTCTCGTCACTGTCTGGAGCCTTTGAAGGCTTTGTCACCAACTTTAATTTGAACAAGTTGGCTATGACAAATGCAGAGCTTCTGGGAGCTCTCCAGGCAGCTGAGGATGGCTTCAAGCAGAAGGGCGAAGCACTTCACGTGCAACGCAGATCCTTCAAGAAGCCTGGTAAACCTCAGGGCAAGAAACATAAAAGGAAACCTAAGTCACTGCCTGTGCAGGACTCTGCTGGAGCCTCTGGGTCTGGAGAATCAAAGAAACCGGGCACGAAGTGCTTCCGGTGTGGCCAGAAGGGTCATTGGAAGAAGGACTGCAAGAAGCCTCAGAATGCTGGTGAAGGTAATCTACAACTCTTAGTTGTTGAATCATTTCTTTCAAGTAATAGTACTTTTGCTAGTTGGATTGTGGATTCTGGATCCACTAACCATGCCTGTAACTCTCTTCAGGGGTTTCGGGAAAGCAGAAGATTGCTTGATGGAGAGGTGACCCTGAGCATGGGAACTGAGGCTGTGGCTGCTGCTGAAGCTATTGGAGATGTTAATCTTAGTTTTTCGAATAATAAGACTTTGACTCTTAGAGATGTCTTTTATGTACCGTCCTTGCGATGTAACATAATTTCTGTTTCTTCTTTAGTTAATAAAGGTTATTCAGTTTATTTTGATGCTTCTGGTGTGTCGTTTAAACTGAATGGAACTTTTATAATAAGAGGAATGGTTCAAAATCATCTCTATGTTGTAAGTCCTAAATTTGAAAAAGATAACATAATAACTTCAGCATTTAATGTTAATTCATCTAAGCGTAAGAATCCTTCGGAAAATTTAACCCACCTGTGGCACTTACGACTTGGGCATATTGCCTTAGATAGGATCCATAGAATGGTGAAGGCCGGGCTTCTGGAAACAGATCCTACGGAGATCCTTCCCACCTGTGAATCCTGCCTGGAAGGCAAGATGACCAAGAGGTCCTTTAAAGGCAAAGGAGTAAGAGCCACTGAGGTATTAGAGTTAATCCATTCGGATGTGTGTGGACCCATGAACGTCAAGGCGATAGGAGGCCATGAGTACTTCATCACTTTCATTGATGATTACTCAAGATATGGTTACATTTACCTGATGCATCGAAAGTCGGAATCCTTTGACATGTTCAAAGAGTTCAGGGCTGAAGTAGAAAAGCAGACAGGTAAATATATAAAAACCCTTCGATCTGATCGAGGAGGTGAATACCTATCTGATGAGTTCCTAGGGTATTTGGTGGAGCATGGGATAAAATCCTAGTTAACTGCTCCAGGTACCCCACAACAGAATAGAGTTTCCGAGAGAAGGAATCGAACCTTGTTGGACATGGTTCGTAGCATGATGAGTTACGCCAGTTTACCAATGACCTTTTGGGGATATGCCCTACAAACAGTAGTTTATATTCTGAATCACGTTCCGTCTAAGTCAGTGCCTCTGACCCCTAGAGAACTGTGGTCAAAGCGAAAGCCATTGATACAGCATTTCAGAATATGGGGATGCCCTGCACATGTGCGAAGGGATAAGAGGGAAAAGATGGAATCTAAAACCAGAGTATGTTTATTTGTAGGGTATTCCAAGGAGACCAAAGGTGGTCTATTTTATGATCCTGAGGAAAAGAAAGTGATCGTTTCTACGAACGCCTATTTCCTAGAACAGGATTATATTGTGGACCACAAACCTACTAGTAAGGTAGTTCTGGATGAACTGCTGGGTACTAGTTCAGATAGCGCATCCAAAAGCATAGTGGGAGCTGACATTGCAGATAATAATATACCAGATACTGTAGAACTTGTTAATCCTGTAACACCACCACCACCTCGTCGCAGTGGGAGAAACATCAGAGCTCCTGACAGATACTATGGAGAAACCTTATTGGTTGATCCAGAGGGTCAGGAGGATGACCCACTGAGCTACGATGAGGCAGTGGGAGCTTCTGACAGCTCTGACTGGCAAAAGGCTATGGAGGTAGAAATTGAATCAATGTCCCATAACGCAGTCTGGACTCTTGTTACACCATCATCCAATATTAAACCTATTGGGTGTAAGTAGGTGTATAAGAAGAAGAGAGGATCCGATGGTACTATAGAGACTTATAAAGCTAGATTAGTTACCAAGGGTTACACCCAGAGAGAAGGGATCGACTTTGACGAAACCTTCTCGCCGGTAGCTATGATAAAGTCTATTCGGATCCTCCTATCCATTGCAGCCCATTATGATTGGGAGATCTGGCAAATGGATGTCAAGACAGCATTCCTTAATGGAAATTTAGAAGAAGACATTTATATGATTCAGCCACCAGGCTTTGAGTCAGAGGGTCAGGAACATCTAGTTTGCAAGTTGCAGAAGTCCATTTATGGACTAAAGCAAGCATCTAGAAGTTGGAACATCCGTTTTGATCAGGCAATCCAGTCATATGGATTTACTCAAAACGAGGATGAACCATGTGTATACAAGAGGACTGATAAGACCACAGTAGTATATTTGATACTTTACGTAGACGATATTCTACTCATTAGAAATGATGTAGGAACATTGTCAACGGTAAAGGTCTGGTTGTCAACACAGTTCGATATGAAAGACCTAGGTGAAGCGAGTTATGTTTTGGGGATCAAGGTAACACGTGATCGCCAGAACAGGATTCTCTCGCTGTCACAGGCTGCGTATATAGATAAGGTTATGGCTAGATTTGACATGCAAAACTCCAAGAAGGGTTTTGTGCCATTTAGACATGGCATAAAACTGTCTAAGGATCAATGTCCTAAGACACCTGAGGAGAGAGCAGAAATGTAGAAGATACCTTATGCCTCGGCATTGGGTAGTCTAATGTATGCTATGCATTGTACAAGGCCAGATATCTGTTTCGCAGTAGGCATGATGGGTCGGTTTCAGTCGAATCCGGGTCCAGATCACTGGACAGCTGTGAAGTGTATACTCAAGTACCTTCGTAGAACAAGGGACTATGAGTTGGTTTACACTGGACAAGAACTGACGCCGATTGGATATACAGATTCTGACTTTATGTCAGATTTGTGTTTATGCTAGGAGGAGGAGCGGTTAGTTGGCAGAGTATGAAGCAGAAATGCATCGCAGACTCTACCACAGAGGCTGAGTACGTTGCAGCGTGCGAGGCAGCCAAAGAGGCGGTATGGCTCAAGAAATTCCTTACGGATTTGGGATGTGTACCAGAGGCTCAGTTACCTATTGTGCTTTACTGCGACAATAGTGGGGCGGTAGCACAAGCTAAGGAGCCAAGACATCACCAAAAGGGGAAGCACATCGAGCGCAAGTTCCACTTGATTCGGCAGTTTCAAAAGCTAGGGCGAGTAGCGGTGACGCAGATTGCATCTACAGATAATGTTGCTGATCCTTTCACAAAGGCAATACCTACCAAGGCATTCGAGCGACATATGGACACGATGGGAGTCAAAACCGTTTTGCTTCGCTAGACCAAGTGGGAGATTGTTAGGATTGATGTGTTCTAAGCTTGTAAAACTTTATGTTTTGGTCTAATAAAGATTGATAGTTATTAATATATGAGATGCATATAGGTGCGTAATATAGTTACGTGTTCTTTAGAGAACAGAGAGGCATGGTTATATGGTAGTCCACTGAGTTGAAGACTAAATGGATTGGTCCCGTATAACCTAAATAAGTTCGCAGCTATGATCAGGTTGGTCGCCTCATCATGTTAAGCTGTTGGCGATGACAGTTCATGGGATGTCTTCACCATGGTCATCACCAGGCACAGTGTCTGTGGCTGAACGGAACTAACACGGTGTACAGATCAGTGAGCAGACACTGGTACACTAAGCCGTGTTTCTGCTTAGGGTAAAACGGTCCTAAACCCTGAGGAACCACGACTGATGGACTAACCAGTTGCGTGGTGCTTTGGCGCACCAATGTGTGAGGGTCCATATGCAGTGATCCAAAACCATGGTGTACTGGGTTACCCGGCTGGCGTTGCATTAGCGTGTCACTCCTGCAGGCCATCCACACCCCTGATGGGAGATGCGTTCCTTGGTGTGACTTACACTGTACCAAACCCAGGCCTGGTGGTCATCAGTTTGACTGTTGACCGGGTTCGATTACTCGACGGGGTAATCAGAGGTACGATGTATAGGTCAACCTGGAAGGAACCAAGTCATATGATCATTCGAGTCTGACGGTAGTCTTCACCGCTCGAAGTGAATCATGGCATCAAGTGGAGGGACAGCGGGTTTACCACTACTAAGCGGAGAGCAGGGGTATGATGGAGAACATAGTAAGTCTGGGTGAATTGGAGTGCAGCCTGCGTCGCACTCTGGGTGGCTACGCAGGTTAACTCGAGCTCAGAGGATCGATGGTACACTCGGGTAGTGTGTCGATCGAGCTTGAGTTGGAAGCCATGAACCCCGGTCCCTGATGGTTCCACCTTATCAACATTATGTACGGTTCTTGAACCGTCTCCTCGGAACACCATAAGCAGGAGGAAGAAAGAAGTATACGCTCCGTGTGTGCTTGGCACTAGAGCACGGTAGATACGTAACTACATACGAGTACTAAGGGTTGTGCCCGAGACTAGTGCGGAGTCGTATGTTGTAATCCCTAGCCATAAGTGAACTTCGCTACATAGGTGCGAAGCACCGGGGTATGTTGCGAGTTGACTAGTTGACTTTGCTAGAGGCACCTTCCGGTGGCCTCAGTTAATAGTAAGTAACTAGTAGATATCACTTAAGTAATGGCCGCTAGGTATCGCACACTAGAAATGGTCAAAATGAGGCGTCGGGGCGTTTTGGTAAAAACCTCACTCTGCCGGACCTCACTGTTGGCCGACCCTAGTGGTGGGACACCTCACTAGGGCCGGCCCTATGATGTAGGGATAAGAATCCCTCATCTATAGGGCCGGCCATATAGATAGGGATGGGGCGATAAATCGGTTAAGATCGAGCCCTAAAAAGTGGGAAAACGGATAAATACGCGGAGAGATAAAAAGGAGATAATGGAGAGATAATGAGAGGGGGTCATTATCCCCTTGGATCCCTATCCAAGGGGGTTGGCCGGCCCAATAAAGGGACCTATGGGGCGCCGGCCCCATAGGATGCAAAATCCGAACCCCCTCCTCTCTCTAATCTCTCTAGTTCTCTCCCTAATCTCTCTCCGTTTCCCGCTTGCTACTTCGTCTTCCTCGCGTGGAGTTCTGAAGAAGGAGAAGGGTCGTTCTTCGGAGGCACTCAGAGATCCGAGAGCGACGTTCCGTGCATCGTGTGAGATCGGGTGAACAAGAAGGCAACATCTCCATTCGTACCATCGGCATCTTCTCGAACGATCTTCCGTCTCCATCGACAAAGAAGACAATTCTCCGCGGTTAAAAGATCCGTACGAAAGGTATGTGTAATCTAACATGTAGATCTAGCGAGCATTATGATTTGCATGCATGCTAAGTTAATCATTACGCTAGATTGCCGTTAGGGGTTTTCGATTCTCGTGCATACACATGCACACATATGTAGTTTAGTTTCCATGAAAAGTTAAATCGTGTAACGTGCACCATGAACGGTCTTTTGACCGCCAAATCGCTTCCGCTGCGAGCCTCTGACCTGGATTAGATTCCAATACATTCTAATTCAATCGCACGAATGTATCCATTCTAATTCATTCGTACGATCCATTCTAATTCATTCGTACGATCCATTCTAATTCATTCATACGATTTATTCTAATTCATTCATACAATCCATTCTAATTCTTTCACACGATCCATTCTAATTCATTCGTACGATCCATTCTAATTCATTCGCACAATCCATTCTATTTCATTCGTACGATCCATTATTACTCATTTGTATGATCTATTCTAATTCATTCGCACGAATGTATCCATAATGGATCATACGAAAGAGTAAGAATGGATCGTACGAATGAAATAGAATGGATTGTGCGAATGAATTAGAATGGATACATTCGTGCGAATAAATTAGAATGGATCATACGAATGAGTAAGAATGGATCGTCATTCTAATTCATTTGTATGATCCATTCTAGTTCATTTGTATCCATTCTATTTCATTCGCACGATCCATTCTAATTCATTCGCGCAATCTATTCTAATTCATTCGTACGATCCATTCTATTTCATTCGTACGATCCATTCTAATTCATTCATACAATCCATTCTAATTTATTCGTACGATCCATTCTAATTCACTCATACAATCCATTCTAATTCATTCGTACGATCCATTCTAATTCACTCATACGATCCATTCTAATTCCTTCGTACGATTCATTCTAATTCATTCATACAATCCATTGTAATTCATTCGCACGAATGTATCCATTCTAATCCATTCGTACGATCCATTCTAATCCATTCGTACGATCCATTCTAATTCATTCGCATGAATGTAACCATTCTAATTCATTCATTTGATCCATTCTAATTCATTCGTACGATCCATTCTAATTCATTCGTCCGATCCATTCTAATTCATTCGCACGAATGTATCCATTCTAATTAATTCGTACGATCCATTCTAATTCATTCGTATGATCCATTCTAATTCATTCGCGTAATCCATTCTATTTCATTCGTACGATCCATTCTTACTCATTGGTACGATCCATTCTAATTCATTCGCACGAAAGTATCCATTCTAATTCATTCGTACAAATCCATTCTAATTCATTCGTACAATCTATTCTATTTCATTCGTACGATCCATTCTTACTCATTCGTATGATCCATTCTAATTCATTCGGACGAATGTATCCATTCTAATTTATTCGTACGATCCATTCTAATTCATTCGTACGATCCATTCTAATTCATTCGTACGATCCATTCTAATTCATTCGTCCGATCCATTCTAATTCATTCGCATGAATGTATCCATTCTAATTCATTCGTACGATCCATTCTAATTCATTCGTACGATACATTCTAATTCATTTGTAAGATCCATTCTATTTCATTCGTACGATCCATTCTAATTCATTTGTACGATCCATTCTAATTCATTCGCACGAATGTATCCATTCTAGTTCATTCGTACGATCTATTCCAATTCATTCGCATGGATCGTGCATTCGTACGATCCATTCTAATTCATTCGTAAGATCCATTCTAATTCATTCGTACGATCCATGCTAATTCATTCGTACGATCCATTCTAATTCATTCGCACGAATGTATCCATTCTAGTTCATTCGTACGATCTATTCTAATTCATTCGCATGGATCATGCATTCGTACGATCCATTCTAATTCATTCGTAAGATCCATTCTAATTCATTCGTACGATCCATTCTAATCCATTCGTACGATCCATTCTAATTCATTCGCACGAATGTATCCATTCTAGTTCATTCGTACGATCCATTCTAATTCATTCGTACGATTTATTCTAATTCATTCATACGATCTATTCTAATTCATTCATACAATCCATTCTAATTCTTTCACACGATCCATTCTAATTCATTCGTACGATCCATTCTAATTCATTCGTATGATCCATTCTAAATCATTCGTACAATCCATTCTAATTCTTTCACACGATCCATTCTAATTCATTCGTACGATCCATTCTAATTCATTCGCACGATCCATTCTAATCCATATGCACAAAGGTATCCATTCTAATCCATTCGAAGGATCCATCCTAATTCATTCGCACGATCCATTCTAATTCATTCGTTCGATCCATTCTAATTCATTCGTACGATCCATTCTAATTCATTCGTACGATCCATTCTAATTCATTCGTAAGATCCATTCTAATTCATTCGTACGATCCATTCTAATTCATTCGTACGATCTATTCTAATTCATTCGCACGAATGTATCCATTCTAGTTCATTCGTATGATCCATTCTAATTCATTCGTACGATCCATTCTAATTCATTCGTATGATCCATTCTCATTCATTCGTATGATCCATTCTAATTAATTCGTATGATCCATTCTAATTCATTCGTACGATCCATTCTAATTCATTCATATAATCCATTCTAATTCATTCGTACGATCCATTCTAATTCACTCATACTATCCATTCTAATACATTCATACGATCCATTCTAATTCATTTGAACGAATATATCTATTCTAATTCATTCGTATGATCCATTCTAATTCCTTCGCACGATCCATTCTAATTCATTCGTACGATCTATTCTAATTCATTCGTACGATCCATTCTAATTCCAACGTACGATCCATTCTAATTCATTCGTACGATCCATTCTAATTCATTCGTATAATCTATTCTAATTCATTCGTACGATCCATTCTAATTCATTGATACAATCCATTCAAATTCATTCGCACGAATGTATCCACTCTAATTAATTCGTACGATCCATTCTAATTCATTCGTATGGTCCATTCTTATTCATTCGCACGATCCAGTCTAATGGATTCGCATGATCCATTCTAAATCATTCGCACGAATGTATCCATTCTAATTCATTCATACGATCCATTCTAATTCATTCGTACGATCCATTCTAATTCATTCGCACAAATGTATCCATTCTAATTCATTCGTACGATCCATTCTAATTCATTCTTACGATCAGTTCTAATTCATTCACAAAATCTATTCCAATTCATTCATACGATCCATTCTAATTCATTTGCACGATCCATTCTAATTCATTCGTACGATCCATTCTAATTTTTTTACACGATCCATTCTAATTCATTCGTACGATCCATTCTAATTCATTCGTACGATCCATTCTAATTCATTCGCACGATCCATTCTAATTCATTCGTACGATCCATTCTAATTCATTCGTACGATCCATTCTAATTCATTCGCACAAATGTATCCATTCTAATTCATTCGTACGATCCATTCTAATTCATTCGCACGATCCATTCTAATTCATTCATACAATCCATTCTAATTCATTCGCACGAATGTATCCATTCTAATTAATTCGTACGATCCATTCTAATTCATTCGTATGATCTATTCTTATTCATTCGCACGATCCATTCTAATTGATTCGTACGATCCATTCTAATTTATTAATATGATCCATTCTAATTCATTCGTACGATCCATTCTAATTCATATCCACAAAGGTATCCATTCTAATCCATTCGTAGGATCCATTCTAATCCATTCGTACGATCCATTCTAATTCATTCGTACGATCCATTCTAATTCATTCGCTCGAATGTATCCATTCTAATCCATTCGTACGATCCATTCTAATCCATTCGTACGATCCATTCTAATTCATTCGCATGAATGTAACCATTCTAATTCATTCATTTGATCTATTCTAATTCATTCGTACGATCCATTCTAATTCATTCGTCCGATCCATTCTAATTCATTCGCACGAATGTATCCATTCTAATTCATTCGTACGATCCATTCTAATTCATTCGTACGATCCATTCTAATTCATTCGTAAGATCCATTCTAATTCATTCGTACGATCCATTCAAATTCATTCGTATGATCCATTCTAATTCATTCGCACGAATGTATCCATTCTAGTTCATTCGTACGATCCATTCTAATTCATTCGTACGATCCATTCTAATTCATTCGCACGATCCATTCTAATTCATTCGTACGATCAATTCTAATTCATTCGCACAAATGTATCCATTCTAATTCATTCATACGATCCATTCTAATTCATTCGTACGATCCATTCTAATTCATTCGTACGATCCATTCTAATTCGTTCGTCCGATCCATTCTAATTCATTCGCACGAATGTATCCATTCTTATTCATTCGTACGATCCATTATAATTCATTCGTACGATCTATTCTAATTCATTCGCACGAATGTATCCATTCTAGTTCATTCATACGATCCATTCTAATTCATTCGTACGATCCATTCTAATTCATTCGCACGATCCATTCTAATTCATTCGTACGATCAATTCTAATTCATTCGTACGATCCATTCTAATTCACTCATACGGTCCATTCTAATACATTCATACGATCCATTCTAATTCATTTGCACGAATATATCCATTCTAATTCTTTCGTACGATCCATTCTAATTCCTTCGTACGATCCATTCTAATTCATTCGTATGATCTATTCTAATTCATTCGTACGATCCATTCTAATTCATTCGTACGATCCATTCTAATTCCTTCGTACGGTCCATTCTAATTCATTCGTACGATCCATTCTAATTCATTCATACAATCCATTCTAATTCTTTCACACGATCCATTCTAATTCATTCGTACGTTCCATTCTAATTCATTCGTGCAATCCATTCTATTTCATTCGTACGATCCATTCTTACTCATTCGTACTATCCATTCTAATTCATTCACACGAATGTATCCATTCGTACGAATGAATTAGAATAGATTGTACGAATGAATTAGAATGGATCGTACGAATGAATTAGAATGGATCGTACGAAGGAATTAGAATGGATCGTACGAATGAAGTAGAATGCATCGTACGAATGAATTAGATTGGATCGTACGAATGAATTAGAATGGATCGTACGAAGGAATTAGAATGGATCGTAAGAATGAATTAGAATGGATCGTGTGAAAGAATTAGAATGGATTTTATGAATGAATTAGAATGGATCGTACGAATGAATTAGAATGGATCGTACGAATGAATTAGAATGGATCGTACGAAGGAATTAGAATGGATCATACGAATGAATTAGAATGGATCGTACGAATGAATTAGAATGGATCGTACGAATGAATTAGAATGGATATATTCGTGCAAATGAATTAGAATGGATCGTATGAATGTATTAGAATGGATCGTATGAGTGAATTAGAATGGATCGTACGAATGAATTAGAATAGATCGTACGAATGAATTAGAATGGATCGTACGAAGGAATTAGAATGGATCGTACGAATGAATTAGAATGGATCGTGTGAAAGAATTAGAATGGATTGTATGAATGAATTAGAATAGATCGTATGAATGAATTAGAATGGATCGTACGAATGAATTAGAATGGATCGTACGAATGAATTAGAATGGATCGTACGAATGAATTAGAATGGATACATTCGTGCGAATGAATTAGAATGGATACATTCGTGCGAAAGAAATAGAATAGATTGTATGAATGAATTAGAATGGATCCTATGAATGAATTAGAATAGATCGTGCGAATGAATTAGAATGGATCGTACGAATGAATTAGAATGGATCGTGCTAATAAATTAGAATGGATCGTACGAATGAATAGAATGGATCGTATGAATGAATTAGAATGGATACATTCGTGTGAATGAATTAGAATGGATCGTATGAATGAATTAAAATAGATTTTGTGAATGAATTAGAACTGATCGTACGAATGAATTAGAATGGATCGTGCGAATGAATTAGAATGGATCGTATGAATGAATTAGAATGGTTACATTTATGCGAATGAATTAGAATGGATCGTACGAATGGATTAGAATGGATCGTACGAATGGATTAGAATGGATACATTCGAGCGTACGAATGAAATAGAAAAGATTGTACGAATGAATTAGAATGGATCCTACGAATGAATTAGAATGGATCGTGTGAAAGAATTAGAATGGATTATATGAATGAATTAGAATGGATCGTATGAATGAATTAGAATGGATCGTGCGAATGAATTCGAATGGATCGTACGAATTCATTCTAATTCATTCATACAATCCATTTTAATTCTTTCACACGATCCATTCTAATTCATTCGTACGTTCCATTCTAATTCATTAGCACGATCCATGCTAATTCATTCGTTCGATCAATTCTAATTCATTAGCACGATCCATTCTAATTCATTCGTACGATCCATTCTAATTCATTAGCAAGATCCATTCTAATTCATTCATAGGATCCAATCTAATTCATTCATACAATCCATTCTAATTCATTCGCACGAATGTATCCATTCTAATTCACTCGTACGATCAGTTCTAATTCATTCACAAAATATATTCTAATTCATTCATACGATCCATTCTAATTCATTCACACGAATGTATCCATTCTAATTCATTCATACGATCCATTCTAATTCATTCGTACGATCCATTCTAATTCACTCATACGATCCATTCTAATACATTCATACGATCCATTCTAATTCATTTGCACGAATATATCCCTTCTAATACATTCGTACGATCCATTCTAATTCCTTCGTACGATTCATTCTAATTCATTCGTACGATCTATTCTATTTCATTCATACGATCCATTCTTACTCATTCATACGATCCATTCTAATTCATTCGTCCGATCCATTCTAATTCATTCGCACGAATGTATCCATTCTAATTCATTCGTTCTAATTCATTCGTACGATCCATTCTAATTCATTCGTACGATCCATTCTAATTCATTCGCACGAATGTATCCATTCTAGTTCATTCGTACGATCCATTCTAATTCATTCGCACAATCCATTCTATTTCATTCGTACTATCCATTCTTACTCATTCGTATGATCCATTATGGATACATTCGTGCGAATGAATTAGAATGGATCATACGAATGAGTAAGAATGGATCGTACGAATGAAATAGAATGGATTGTGCGAATGAATTAGAATGGATCGTACGAATGAATTAGAATGGATCGTGTGAAAGAATTAGAATGGATTGTATGAATGAATTAGAATAGATCGTATGAATGAATTAGAATGGATCGTACGAATGAATTAGAATGGATCGTACGAATGAATTAGAATGGATCGTACGAATGAATTAGAATGGATACATTCGTGCGAATGAACTAGAATGGATACATTCGTGCGAAAGAATTAGAATAGATCGTATGAATGAATTAGAATGGATCCGATGAATGAATTAGAATGGATCGTGCGAATGAATTAGAATGGATCGTATGAATGAATTAGAATGGATCGTGCTAATGAACTAGAATTGATCGATCGAATGAATTAGCATGGATCGTGCTCATGAATTAGAATGGAACGTACGAATGAATTAGAATGGATCGTACGAATGAATTAGAATGGATCGTACGAATGAATTAGAATGGATACATTCGTGCGAATGAATTAGAATGGATCGTATGAATGAATTAGAATGGATCGTACGAATGAATTAGAATGGATCGTGCGAACGAATTAGAATGGATCGTACAAATGAATTAGAATGGATCGTATGAATGAACTAGAATGGATACATTCGTGCGAATGAATTAGAATGGATCATACGAATGAATTAGAATGGATCGTACGAATGAATTAGAATGGATCTTACGAATGAATTAGAATAGATCGTACGAATGAATTAGAATGGATCGTACGAAGAATTAGAATGGATACATTCGTGCGAATGAATTAGAATGGATCGGACGAATGAATTAGAATGGATCGTACGAATGAATTAGAATGGATCGTACGAATGAATTGGAATGGATCGTACGAATAAATTAGAATGGATACATTCGTCCGAATGAATTAGAATGGATCATACGAATGAGTAAGAATGGATCGTACGAATGAAATAGAATAGATTGTACGAATGAATTAGAATGGATTCGTACGAATGAATTAGAATGGATACATTCGTGCGAATGAATTAGAATGGATTGTATGAATGAATTAGAATGGATCGTGTGAAAGAATTAGAATGGATTGTATGAATGAATTAGAATAGATCGTATGAATGAATTAGAATGGATCGTACGAATGAATTAGAATGGATTGTACGAATGAATTAGAATGGATCGTACGAATGAATTAGAATGGATTCGTACGAATGAATTAGAATGGATACATTCGTGCGAATGAATTAGAATGGATTGTACGAATGAATTAGAATGGATCGGGTGAAAGAATTAGAATGGGTTGTATGAATGAATTAGAATAGATCGTATGAATGAATTAGAATGGATCGTATGAATGAATTAGAATGGATCGTACGAATGAATTAGAATGGATCGTATGAATGAATTAGAATGGATACATTCGTGCGAATGAATTAGAATGGATACATTCGTGCGAAAGAATTAGAATAGATCGTATGAATGAATTAGAATGGATCCTATGAATGAATTAGAATGGATCGTGCGAGTGAATTAGAATGGATCGTACGAATGAATTAGAATGGATCGTACGAATGAATTAGAATGGATCGTGCTAATGAATTAGAATTGATCGAACGAATGAATTAGCATGGATCGTGCTAATGAATTAGAATGGAACGTACGAATGAATTAGAATGGATCATGTGAAAGAATTAGAATGGATTGTATGAATGAATTAGAATGAATTCGTACAATCCATTCGAATTCATTCGCACGATCCATTCTAATTCATTCATACGATCCATTCTAATTCATTCATACAATCCATTGAAATTCTTTCACACGATCCATTCTAATTCATTCGTAGGATCCATTCTAATTCATTCGTACAATCTATTCTATTTCATTCGTACGATCCATTCTTACTCATTCGTATGATCCATTCTAATTCATTCGGATGAATGTATCCATTCTAATTTATTCGTACGATCCATTCTAATTCATTCGTACGATCCATTTTTACTCATTCGTATGATCCATTGTAATTCATTCGTACGATCCATTCTAATTCATTCGTACGATCCATTCTAATTCATTCGCACAATCTATTCTAATTCATTCGTACAATCCATTCTAATTCATTCGTACGATCGTACGAATGAATTAGAATGGATCGTACGGAATGAATTAGAATGGATTGTATGAATGAATTAGAATGGATACATTTGTGCAAATGAATTAGAATGGATCATACGAATGAGTAAGAATGGATCGTACGAATAAAATAGAATGGATTGTACGAATGAATTAGAATGGATCGTACAAATGAATTAGAATGAATCGTACGAATGAATTAGAATGGATCGTACGAATGAATTAGAATGGATCGTACGAATGAATTAGAATGGATTCGTACGAATGAATTAGAATGGATACATTCGTGCGAATGAATTAGAATGGATTGTACAAATGTATTAGAATGGATCGTGTGAAAGAATTAGAATGGATTGTATGAATGAATTAGAATAGATCGTATGAATGAATTAGAATGGATCGTACGAATGAATTAGAATGGATCGTACGAATGAATTAGAATGGATCGTACGAATGAATTAGAATGGATACATTCGTGCGAATGAATTAGAATGGATACATTCGTGCGAAAGAATTAGAATAGATCGTATGAATGAATTAGAATTGATCCTATGAATGAATTAGAATGGATCGTGCGAATGAATTAGAATGGATCGTACGAATGAATTAGAATGGATCGTACGAATGAATTAGAATGGATCATGCTAATGAATTAGAATTGATCGAACGAATGAATTAGCATGGATCGTGCTAATGAATTAGAATGGAACGTACGAATGAATTAGAATGGATCATGTGAAAGAATTAGAATGGATTGTATGAATGAATTAGAATGAATTCGTACGATCCATTCAAATTCATTCGCACGATCCATTCTAATTGATTCATACGATCCATTCTAATTCATTCACACAATCCATTCAAATTCTTTCACACGATCCATTCTAATTCATTCGTAGGATCCATTCTAATTCATTCGTACAATCTATTCTATTTCATTCGTACGATCCATTCTTACTCATTCGTATGATCCATTCTAATTCATTCGGACGAATGTATCCATTCTTATTTATTCGTAGGATCCATTCTAATTCATTCGTACGATCCATTCTTACTCATTCGTATGATCCATTCTAATTCATTCGTACGATCCATTCTAATTCATTCGTACGATCCATTCTAATTCATTCGCACAATCTATTCTAATTCATTCGTACGATCCATTCTAATTCATTCGTACGATCGTACGAATGAATTAGAATGGATCGTACGGAATGAATTAGAATGGATTGTATGAATGAATTAGAATGGATACATTCGTGCGAATGAATTAGAATGGATCATACGAATGAGTACGAATGGATCGTACGAATGAAATAGAATGGATTGTACGAATGAATTAGAATGGATCGTACAAATGAATTAGAATGGATCGTACGAATGAATTAGAATGGATCATACGAATGAGTAAGAATGGATCGTACAAATGAAATAGAATGGATTGTACGAATGAATTAGAATGGATCGTACGAATGAATTAGAATGGATCGTATGAAAGAATTAGAATGCATTGTATGAATGAATTAGAATGGATCGTATGAATGAATTAGAATGGATCGTGCGAATGAATTCGAATGGATCGCATGATCCATTCGAATAGAATGGATCGTATGAATGAATTAGAATGGATCGGGTGAATGAATTAGAATGGATCGTATGAATGAATTAGAATGGATCGTATGAATGAATTAGAATGGATCGTATGAATGAATTAGAATGGATCGTACGAATGAATTAGAATGGATCATACGAATGTATTAGAATGGATCATACGAATGAGTAAGAATGGATCGTACGAATGAAATAGAATGGATTGTACGAATGAATTAGAATGGATACATTCATGCGAATGAATTAGAATGGATCGAACGATTGAATTAGAATGGATCGTACGATTCATTCTATTTCATTCGTATGATCCATTCTAATACATTCGTACGATTCATGCTAATTCATTCGCACGATCCATTCTAATTCATTCGTACGATCCATTCTTATTCATTCATACGATCCATTCTAATTAATTCGCACAATCTATTCTAATTCATTCGTTGAATCCATTATAATTCATTCGTATGATCCATTCTAACTCATTCGGTGGATCCATTCTAATTCATTCGTACGATCCATTCTAATTCATTCCCCCGATCCATTCTAATTTATTCGTACGATCCATTCTAATTCATTCGTACGATCTATTCTAATTCATTTGCACGAATGTAACCATTTTAATTCATTCATACGATTCATTCTAATTCATTCGTATGAGCTATTCTAATTCATTCGTACGATCCATTCTAATTCATTCACACGAATGTATCCATTCTAATTCATTCATACGATCCGTTCTAATTCATTCGTACGATCCATTCTAATTCACTCAGACGATCCATTCTAATACATTCATACGATCCATTCTAATTCATTTGCACGAATATATCCATTCTAATTCATTCGTACGATCCATTCTAATTCCTTCGTACGATCCATTCTAATTCATTCGTACGATCGATTCTATTTCATTCGTATGATCCATTCTTACTCATTCGTACGATCCATTCTAATTCATTCGACCGATCCATTCTAATTCATTCGCACGAATGTATCCATTCTAATTCATTCGTTCGATCAATTCTAATTCATTAGCACGATCCATTCTAATTCATTCGTACGATCCATTCTAATTCATTCGCACGATCCATTCTAATTCATTCATACGATCCATTCTAATTCATTCATACGATCTATTCTAATTCTTTCGCACGAATGTATCCATTCTAATTCATTCGCACGAATGTATCCATTCTAATTCATTCGTACGATCCATTCTAATTCATTCGTACGATCCATTCTAATTCATTCGTACGATCCATTCTAATTCATTCGTATGATCCATTCTAATTCATTCGTACGATCCATTCTAATTCATTCGTACGATCCATTCAAATTCATTCGTACGATCTATTCTAATTCATTCATACGATCCATTCTAATTTCATTCGTACGATCCACTCTAATTCATTCGCTCGAATGTATCCATTCTAATCCATTTGTACGATCCATTCTAATCCATTCGTATGATCCATTCTAATTCATTCGCATGAATGTAACCATTCTAATTCATTCATTTGATCCATTCTAATTCATTCGTACGATCCATTCTAATTCATTCATCCGATCCATTCTAATTCATTCGCACGAATGTATCCATTCTAATCCATTCGTAAGATCCATTCTAATTCATTCGTACGATCCAATCTAATTCATTCGTACGATCCATTCTAATTCATTAATATGACCCATTCTAATTCATTCGTACGATCCATTCTAATTCATATGCACAAAGGTATCCATTCTAATTCATTTGTACGATCCATTCTAATTCAGGATCGTACGAATGAATTAGAATGGATACATTCGTGCGAATGAATTAGAATTGATCGTACGAATGAATTAGAATGGCTCGTGCGAATGAATTAGAACGGATCGTACGAATGAATTAGAATGGATCGTATGAATGAACTAGAATGGATACATTCGTGCGAATGAATTAGAATGGATCGTATGAATGAACTAGAATGGATACATTCTAATTCATTCGTACGATCCATTCTAATTCATTCGTACAATCCATTCTATTTCATTCGTACGATCCATTCTTACTCATTCGTATGATCCATTCTAATTCATTCGTATGATCCATTCTAATTCATTCGTACGATCCATTCTAATTCATTCGTACGATCCATTCTTATTCATTCGCACGAATGTATCCATTTCATTCGTATGATCCATTAAAACAGAATGAATTAGAATTAGAATGGATCGTACGAATGAAATAGAATGGATTGTGCGAATGAATTAGAATGGATCGTACGAATGAATTAGAATGGATCGTGCGAATGAATTAGAATGGATCGTACGAATGAATTAGAATGGATACATTCGTGCGAATGAATTAGAATGGATGCATTCGTGCGAAAGAATTAGAATAGATCGTATGAATGAATTAGAATGGATCCTATGAATGAATTAGAATGGATCGTGCGAATGAATTAGAATGGATCGTACGAATGAATTAGAATGGATCGTGCTAATGAATTAGAATTGATCGAATGAATGAATTAGCATGGATCGTGCTAATGAATTAGAATGGAACGTACGAATGAATTAGAATGGATTGCGTGAAATAATTAGAATGGATTGTATGAATGAATTAGAATGAATTCGTACGATCCATTCGAATTCATTCGCACGATCGATTCTAATTCATTCATACGATCCATTCTAATTCATTCATACAATCCATTCTAATTCTTTCACACGATCCATTCTAATTCATTCGTAGGATCCATTCTAATTCATTCTTACAATCTATTCTATTTCATTCGTACGATCCATTCTTACTCATTCGTATGATCCATTCTAATTCATTCGGACGAACGTATCCATTCTAATTTATTCGTACGATCCATTCTAATTCATTCGTACGATCCATTCTAATTCATTCGTACGATCCATTCTAATTCATTCGTCCGATCCATTCTAATTCATTCGCACGAATGTATCCATTCTAATTCATTCGTACGATCCATTCTAATTCATTCGTAAGATCCATTCTAATTCATTCGTACGATCCATTCTAATTCATTCGTACGATCTATTCTAATTCATTCGCACGAATGTATCCATTCTAGTTCATTCGTACGATCCATTCTTATTCATTCGTACGATCCATTCTAATTCATTCGCACGATCCATTCTAATTCATTCGTACGATCCATTCTAATTCATTCATACAATCTATTCTAATTCATTCGCACGAATGTATCCATTCTAATTCATTCGTATACGATCCATTCTAATTCATTCGCACGAATGCATCCATTCTAATTCATTCATACGATCCATTCTAATTCACTCATACGATTCATTCTAATAAGAATGAATTAGAATGGATCGTGCGAATGAATTAGAATGGATCGTACGAATGAAATAGAATGGATCGTGTGAAAGAATTAGAATGGATCGTACGAATGAATTAGAATGGATCGTGCGAATGAATTAGAATGGATACATTTGTGCGAATGAATTAGAATGGATCGTACGAATGAATTAGAATGGATCGTGCGAATGAATTAGAATGGATCGTACGAATGAATTAGAATGGATCGTACGAATGAACTAGAATGCATACATTCGTGCGAATGAATTAGAATGGATCGTACGAATGAATTAGAATGGATCGTACGAATGAATTAGAATGGATCTTACGAATGAATTATAATGGATCGTACGAATGAATTAGAATGGATCGTACGAATGAATTAGAATGGATCTTACGAATGAATTAGAATGGATCGTACGAATGAACTAGAATGGATACATTCGTGCGAATGAATTAGAATGGATCGTACGAATGAATTAGAATGGATCGTGTGAAAGAATTAGAATGGATTGTATGAATGAATTAGAATATATCGTATGAATGAATTAGAATGGATCGTACGAATGAATTAGAATGGATCGTACGAATGAATTAGAATGGATACATTCGTGCGAATGAATTAGAATGGATACATTCGTGCGAATGAATTAGAATAGATCGTACGAATGAATTAGAATGGATCGTACGAAGGAATTAGAATGGATCGTACGAATGAATTAGAATGGATATATTCGTGCAAATGAATTAGAATGGATCGTATGAATGTATTAGAATGGATCGTATGAGTGAATTAGAATGGATCGTACGAATGAATTAGAATGGATTGTATGAATGAATTAGAATGGATCGTATGAATGAATTAGAATGGATCGTACGAATGAATTAGAATGGATACATTCGTGCGAATGAATTAGAATGGATCGGACGAATGAATTAGAATGGATCGTACGAATGAATTAGAATGGATCGTACGAATGAATTACAATGGATCGTACGAATAAATTAGAATGGATACATTCGTCCGAATGAATTAGAATAGATCTTGCGAATGAATTAGAATGGATCGTGCGAATGAATTAGAATGGATCGTACGAATGAATTAGAATGGATCGTACGAATGAACTAGAATGGATACATTCGTGCGAATGAATTAGAATGGATCATACGAATGAATTAGAATGGATCGTACGATTCATTCTAATTCATTCGTACGATCCATTCTAATACATTCGTACGATTCATGCTAATTCATTCGTACGATCCATTCTAATTCATTCGTACGATCCATTCTTATTCATTCATACGATCCATTCTAATTCATTCGCACAATCCATTCTAATTCATTCGTACAATCCATTCTAATTCATTCGTATGATCCATTCTAACTCATTCGGTGGATCCATTCTAATTCATTCGTACGATCCTTTCTAATTCATTCCCACGATCCATTCTAATTTATTCGTACGATCCATTCTAATTCATTCGTATGATCTATTCTAATTCATTCGCACGAATGTAACCATTCTAATTCATTCATACGATTCATTCTAATTCATTCGTATGAGCTATTCTAATTCATTCGTACGATCCATTCTAATTCATTCGTACGATCCATTGTAATTCATTCATACAATCCATTTAGATTCATTCGCACAAATGTATCCATTCAAATTCATTCGTACGATCCAGTCTAATTCATTCGTACAATCCATTCTAATTCATTCGCACGAATATATCCATTCTAATTCTTTCGTACGATGCATTCTAATTCATTCGTACGATCCATTCTAATTCATTCATTTGATCCATTCTAATTCATTCGTAAGATCCATTCTAATTCATTCGTCCGATCCATTCTAATTCATTCGCACGAATGTATCCATTCTAATTCATTCGTACGATCCATTCTAATTTATTCGTACGATCCATTCTAATTCATTCGTAAGATCCATTCTAATTCATTCGTACGATCCATTCTAATTCATTCGTACGATCCATTCTAATTCATTCGCACGAATGTATCCATTCTAGTTCATTCGTACGATCCATTCTAATTCATTCATACAATCCATTATAATTCATTCATACGATCCATTCTAATTCATTCGCAGGAATGAATTAGAATGGTTGTACGAATGAATTAGAATGGATCATACGAATGAGTAAGAATGGATCGTACGAATGAATTAGAATGGATCGTACGAATAAATTAGAACGGATACATTCGTCCGAATGAATTAGAAAGGATCATACGAATGAGTAAGAATAGATCGTATGAATGAAATAGAATAGATTGTACGAATGAATTAGAATGGATCCTACGAATGAATTAGAATGGATCGTGTGAAAGAATTAGAATGGATTGTATGAATGAATTAGAATGGATCGTATGAATGAATTAGAATGGATCGTGCGAATGAATTCGAATGGATCGTACGAATTCATTCTAATTCATTCATACAATCCATTCTAATTCTTTCACACGATCCATTCTAATGGATCGTGCGAATGAATTAGCTTGGATCGTACGAATGAATTAGAATGAATCGTACGATCCATTCTAATTCATTCGTACGATCCATTCTAATTCATTCGCACGAATGTATCCATTCTAGTTCATTCGTACGATCCATTCTAGTTCATTCGTACGATCCATTCTAATTCATTCGTACGATCCATTCTAATTCATTCGTATGATCCATTCTAATTAATTCATATGATCTATTCTAATTCATTCGTACGATCCATTCTAATTCATTCATACAATCCATTCTAATTCATTCGCACGAATATATCCATTCTAATTAATTCGTACGATCCATTCTAATTCATTCGTATGATCCATTGTTATTCATTCGCACGATCCAGTCTAATGGATTCGCACGATCCATTCTAATTCATTCGCACGAATGTATCCATTCTAATTCATTCATACGATCCATTCTAATTCATTCGTACGATCCATTCTAATTCATTCGCACAAATGTATCCATTCTAATTCATTCGTACGATCCATTCTAATTCATTCTTACGATCAGTTCTAATTCATTCACAAAATCTATTCTAATTCATTCATATGATCCATTCTAATTCATTCGCACGATCCATTCTAATTCATTCGTACGATCCATTCTAATTCTTTCACACGATCCATTCTAATTCATTCGTACGATCCATTCTAATTCATTCGCACGATCCATTCTAATTCATTCGTACGATCCATTCTAATTCATTCATACGATCCATTCTAATTCATTCGTACGATCCATTCTAATTCATTCGCACAAATGTATCCATTCTAATTCATTCGTACGATCCATTCTAATTCATTCGCACGATCCATTCTAATTCATTCGTACGATCCATTCTAATTCATTCGTACGATCCATTCTAATTCATTCGTACGATCCATTCTAATTAATTCGTATGATCCATTCTAATTCATTCGTACGATCCATTCTAATTCATTCATACAATCCATTCTAATTCATTCGCACGAATGTATCCATTCTAATTAATTCTTACGATCCATTCTAATTCATTCGTATGATCTATTCTTATTCATTTGCACGATCCATTCTAATTGATTCGTACGATCCATTCTAATTCATTAATATGATCCATTCTAATTCATTCGTACGATCCATTCTAATTCATATCCACAAAGGTATCCATTCTAATCCATTCGTAGGATCCATTCTAATCCATTCGTACGATCCATTCTAATTCATTCGTACGATCCATTCTAATTCATTCGCTCGAATGTATCCATTCTAATCCATTCGTACGATCCATTCTAATCCATTCGTACGATCCATTCTAATTCATTCGCATGAATGTAACCATTCTAATTCATTCATTTGATCTATTCTAATTCATTCGTACGATCCATTCTAATTCATTCGTCCGATCCATTCTAATTCATTCGCACGAATGTATCCATTCTAATTCATTCGTACGATCCATTCTAATTCATTTGTACGATCCATACTAATTCATTCGTAAGATCCATTCTAATTCATTCGTACGATCCATTCAAATTCATTCGTACGAACCATTCTAATTCATTCGCACGAATGTATCCATTCTAGTTCATTCGTACGATCCATTCTAATTCATTCGTACGATCCATTCTTATTCATTTGCACGATCCATTCTAATTCATTCGTACGATCAATTCTAATTCATTCGCACGAATGTATCCATTCTAATTCATTCATACGATCCATTCTAATTCATTCGTACGATCCATTCTAATTCATTCGTATGATCCATTCTAATTCATTCGTCCGATCCATTCTAATTCATTCGCACAAATGTATCCATTCTTATTCATTCGTACGATCCATTCTTATTCATTCGTACGATCTATTCTAATTCATTCGCACGAATGTATCCATTCTAGTTCATTCGTACGATCCATTCTAATTCATTCGTACGATCCATTCTAATTCATTCGCACGATCCATTCTAATTCATTCGTACGATCAATTCTAATTCATTCGTACGATCCATTCTAGTTCACTCATACGATCCATTCTAATACATTCATACGATCCATTCTAATTCATTTGCACGAATATATCCATTCTAATTATTTCGTACGATCCATTCTAATTCCTTCGTACGATCCATTCTAATTCATTCGTACGATCTATTCTAATTCATTCGTACGATCCATTCTAATTCCTTCGTACGATCCATTCTAATTCATTCGTACGATCCATTCTAATTCATTCATACGATCCATTCTAATTCTTTCACACGATCCATTCTAATTCATTCGTACGATCCATTCTAATTCATTCGTGCAATCCATTCTATTTCATTCGTACGATCCATTCTTACTCATTCGTACGATCCATTCTAATTCATTCACACGAATATATCCATTCGTACGAATTAATTAGAATAGATTGTACGAATGAATTAGAATGGATCATACGAAGGAATTAGAATGGATCGTACGAATGAATCAGAATGGATCGTGTGAAAGAATTAGAATGGATTGTATGAATGAATTAGAATGGATCATACGAATGAATTAGAATGGATCGTACGAATGAATTAAAATGGATCGTACGAAGGAATTAGAATGGATCATACAAATGAATTAGAATGGATCGTACGAATGAATTAGAATGGATCGTACGAATGAATTAGAATGGATATATTCGTGCAAATGAATTAGAATGGATCGCATGAATGTATTAGAATGGATCGTACGAATGAATTAGAATGGATCGTACGAATGAATTAGAATGGATACATTCGTGCGAATGAATTAGAATGGATACATTCGTGCGAAAGAATTAGAATAGATCGTATGAATGAATTAGAATGGATCCTATGAATGAATTAGAATAGATCGTGCGAATGAATTAGATTGGATCGTACGAATGAATTAGAATGGATCGTGCTAATGAATTAGAATTGATCGAACGAATGAATTAGCATGGATCGTGCTAATGAATTAGAACGGAACGTACGAATGAATTAGAATGGATCGTGTGAAAGAATTAGAATGGATTGTATGAATGAATTAGAATGAATTCGTACGATCCATTCGAATTCATTCGCACGATCCATTCTAATTCATTCATACGATCCATTCTAATTCATTCGTACGATCCATTCTAATTCATTCGCACAAATGTATCCATTCTAATTCATTCGTACGATCCATTCTAATTAATTCGCACGATCCATTCTAATTCATTCGTACGATCCATTCTAATTCTTTCACACGATCAATTCTAATTCATTCGTACGATCCATTCTAATTCATTCGCACGATCCATTCTAATTCATTCATAGGATCCATTCTTATTCATTCATACAATCTATTCTAATTCTTTCACACGAATGTATCCATTCTAATTCATTCGCACGAATGTATCCATTCTAATTCATTCATACGATCTATTCTAATTCATTCGTACGATCCATTCTAATTCATTCGTACGATCCATTCGATTTTACGAATGAATTAAAATGGATCGTACGAATGAATTAGAATGGATCGTACGAATAAATTAGAATGGATACATTCGTCCGAATGAATTAGAATGGATCACACGAATGAGTAAGAATGGATCGTGCGAATGAATTAGAATGGATCGTACGAATGAATTAGAATGGATACATTTGTGCGAATGAATTAGAATGAATCGTACGAATGAATTAGAATGGATCGTATGAATGAATTAGAATGGATCGTACGAATGAATTAGAATGGATCGTACGAATGAACTAGAATGGATACGTTCGTGCGAATGAATTAGAATGGATCGTACGAATGAATTAGAATGGATCTTACGAATGAATTAGAATGGATCGTACGAATGAATTAGAATGGATACATTCGTGCGAATGAATTAGAATGGATCGGACGAATGAATTAGAATGGATCGTACGAATGAATTAGAATGGATTGTGCGAATGAATTAGAATGGATCGTGTGAAAGAATTAGAATGGATTGTATGAATGAATTAGAATGGATCGTACGAATGAATTAGAATGGATCTTACGAATGAATTAGAATAGATCGTACGAATGAATTAGAATGGATCGTACGAATGAATTAGAATGGATACATTCATGCGAATGAATTAGAATGGATCGTGCACGAATGTATCCATTCTAATTCATTCGTACGATCCATTCTAATTCTTTAATATGATCCATTCTAATTCATTCGTACGATCCATTCTAATTCATTAATATGATCCATTCTAATTCATTCGTACGATCCATTTTAATTCATATGCAAAAAGGTATCCATTCTAATCCATTCGTAGGATCCATTCTAATCCATTCGTACGATCCATTCTAATTCCTTCGTACGATCCATTCTAATTCATTCGCTCGAATGTATCCATTCTAATCCATTCGTACGATCCATTCTAATCCATTCGTACGATCCATTCTAATTCATTCGCATGAATGTAACCATTCTAATTCATTCATTTGATCCATTCTAATTCATTCGTACGATCCATTCTAATTCATTCGTCCGATCCATTCTAATTCATTCGCACGAATGTATCCATTCTAATTCATTCATACGATCCATTCTAATTCATTCGTACGATCCATTCTAATTCATTCGCACAAATGTATCTATTCTAATTCATTCGTACGATCCATTTTAATTCATTCGCACGATCCATTCTAATTCATTCGTACGATCCATTCTAATTCTTTCACACGATCCATTCTAATTCATTCGTACGATCCATTCTAATACATTCATACGATCCATTCTAATTCATTTGCACGAATATATCCATTCTAATTCATTCGTATGATCCATTCTAATTCCTTCGTACGATTCATTCTAATTCATTCGTACGATCTATTCTAATTCATTCGTACGATCCATTCTAATTCATTCGCACGATCCATTCTAATTCCTTCATACGATCCATTCTAATTCATTCATACGATCCATTCTAATTCATTCATACAATCCATTCTAATTCTTTCACACGATCTATTCTAATTCATTCGTAGGATCCATTCTAATTCATTCGTACAATCTATTCTATTTCATTCGTGCGATTCATTCTTACTCATTCGTATGATCCATTCTAATTCATTTGCACGAATATATCCATTCTAATTCATTCGTACGATCCATTCTAATTCCTTCGTATGATCCATTCTAATTCATTCGTACGATCCATTCTAATTCCTTCGTATGATCCATTCTAATTCATTCGTACGATTTATTCTAATTCATTCGCACGATCCATTCTAATTCATTCGTACGATCCATTCTAATTCTCTCACACGATCCATTCTAATTCATTCGTACGATCCATTCTAATTCATTCGTGCAATCTATTCTATTTCATTCGTACGATCCATTCTTACTCATTCGTACGATCCATTCTAATTCATTCACACGAATATATCCATTCGTACGAATGAATTAGAATAGATTGTACGAATGAATTAGAATGGATCGTACGAATGAATTAGAATGGATCGTAAGAAGGAATTAGAATGGATCGTATGAATGAATTAGAATGGATCGTACGAATGAATTAGAATAGATCGTACGAATGAATTAGAATGGATCGTACGAAGGAATTAGAATGGATCGTACGAATGAATTAGAATGGATATATTCGTGCAAATGAATTAGAATGGATCGTATGAATGTATTAGAATGGATCGTATGACTGAATTAGAATGGATCGTACGAATGAATTAGAATGGATTGTGTGAATGAATTAGAATGGATCGTACGAATGAATTAGAATGGATCGTACGAATGAATTAGAATGGATACATTCGTGCGAATGAATTAGAATGGATTGTGCGAATGAATAAGAACAGATCGTGCGAATGAATTAGAATGGATCGTACGAATGAATTAGAATGGATCGTGTGAATGAATTAGAATCGATCGTACGAATGAATTAGAATGGATACATTTGTGCGAATGAATTAGAATGGATCGTACGAATGAATTAGAATGGATTGTATGAATGAATTAGAATGGATCGTACGAATGAATTAGAATGGATCGTGCGAATGAATTAGAATGGATCGTACGAATGAATTAGAATGGATCGTGTGAAAGAATTAGAATGGTTCGTACGAATGAATTAGAATGGATCGTGCGAATGAATTAGAATGGATCGTACGAATGAATTAGAATGGATACATTTGTGCGAATGAATTAGAATCGATCGTACGATTGAATTAGAATGGATCGTATGAATGAATTAGAACGGATTGTACGAATGAATTAGAATGGATCGTGCGAATGAATTAGAATGGATCGTACGAATGAATTAGAATGGATCGTACGAATGAACTAGAATGGATACATTCGTGCGAATGAATTAGAATGGATCGTACGAATGAATTAGAATGGATCGTACGAATGAATTAGAATGGATCTTACGAATGAATTAGAATGGATCGTACGAATGAATTAGAATGGATCATACGAATGAATTAGAATGGATCTTACGAATGAATTAGAATGGATCGTACGAATGAATTAGAATGGATCGTACGAATGAATTAGAATGGATACATTCGTGCAAATGCATTAGAATGGATCGGACGAATGAATTAGAATGGATCGTACGAATGAATTAGAATGGATCAAATGAATGAATTAGAATGGTTACATTCATGCGAATGAATTAGAATGGATCGTACGAATGGATTAGAATGGATCGTACGAATGGATTAGAATGAATACATTCGTGCGAATGAAGTAGAATGGATCATACGAATGTGTAAGAATGGATCGTACGAATGAAATAGAATGGATTGTACGACTGAATTAGAATGGATCGTGCGAATGAATTTGAATGGATCGTACGAATGAATTAGAATGGATCGTGCTAATGAATTAGAATTGATCGTACGAATGAAATAGAATGGATTGTACGAATGATTTAGAATGGATCGTACGAATGAATTAGAATGGATCGTACGAATGATTTAGAATGGATACATTCGTGCGAATGAATTAGAATGGATCATACGAATGAGTAAGACTGGATTGTACGAATGAAATAGAATGGATTGTACGAATGAATTAGAATGGATTCGTACGAATGAATTAGAATGGATATATTCGTGCGAATGAATTAGAATGGATCGTTCCAATGAGTAAGAATGGATCGTACGAATGAATTAGAATGGATCGTACGAATGAATTAGAATGGATCGTGTGAAAGAATTAGAATGGATTGTATGAATGAATTCGAATAGATCGTATGAATGAATTAGAATGGATCGTACGAATGAATTAGAATGGATCGTACGAATGAAATAGAATGGATTGTACGAATGATTTAGAATGGATCGTACGAATGAATTAGAATGGATCGTACGAATGATTTAGAATGGATACATTCATGCGAATGAATTAGAATGGATCATACGAATGAGTAAGAATGGATCGTACGAATGAAATAGAATGGATTGTACGAATGAATTAGAATGGATTCGTACGAATGAATTAGAATGGATACATTCGTGCGAATGAATTAGAATGGATCGTACCAATGAGTAAAATGGATCGTACGAATGAAATAGAATGGATTGTGCGAATGAATTAGAATGGATCGTACGAATGAATTAGAATGGATCGTGTGAAAGAATTAGAATGGATTGTATGAATGAATTAGAATAGATCTTATGAATGAATTAGAATGGATCGTACGAATGAATTAGAATAGATTGTACGAATGAATTAGAATGGATTGTGCGAAAGAATTAGAATGGATTGTATGAATGAATTAGAATGGATCGTATGAATGAATTAGAATGGATCGTGCGAATGAATTCGAATGGATCGTACGAATGAACTAGAATGGATACATTTGTCCGAATGAATTAGTAGGGATCGTATGAATGAATTAGAATGGATGGTATAAATGAATTAGAATGGATCGTGCGAAAGTATTCGAAAGGATCGTACGAATTCATTCTAATTCATTCATACAATCCATTCTTATTCTTTCACACGATCCATTCTAATTCATTCGTACGTTCCATTCTAATTCATTAGCACGATCCATGCTAATTCATTCGTTCGATCAATTCTAATTCATTAGCACGATCCATTCTAATTCATTCGTACGATCCATTCTAATTCATTCGCATGATCCATTCTAATTCATTCATAGGATCCATTCTAATCCATTCATACGATCTATTCTAATTCATTCGCACGAATGTATCCATTCTAATTCATTCGTACGATCCATTCTAATTCATTTGTACGATCCATTCTAATTCATTCGTACGATCCATTCTAATTCATTCATATGATCTATTCTAATTCATTCATACAATCCATTCGAATTCTTTCACACGATCCATTCTAATTCATTCGTACGATCCATTCTAATTCATTCGCACAATCCATTCTATTTCATTCGTACGATTCATTCTTACGCATTGGTACGATCCATTCTAATTCATTCGCACGAATGTATCCGTTCTAATTCATTCGTACGAATCCATTCTAATTCATTCGTACAATCTATTCTATTTCATTCGTACGATCCATTCTTACTCATTCGTATGATCCATTCTAATTCATTCGGACGAATGTATCCATTCTAATTTATTCGTACGATCCATTCTAATTCATTTGTACGATCCATTCTAATTCATTCGTACGATCCATTCTAATTCATTCGTCCGATCCATTCTAATTCATTCGCACGAATGTATCCATTCTAATTCATTCGTACGGTCCATTCTAATTCATTCGCACAATCCATTCTATTTAATTCGTACGATCCATTCTTACTCATTCGTATGATCCATTATGGATACATTCGTGCGAATGAATTAGAATGGATCATACGAATGAGTAAGAATGGATCGTACGAATGAAATAGAATGGATTGTGCGAATGAATTAGAATGGATCGTACGAATGAATTAGAATGGATCGTGTGAAAGAATTAGAATGGATTGTATGAATGAATTAGAATGGATCGTACGAATGAATTAGATTGGATCGTATGAGTGAATTAGAATAGATACGAAGGAATTAGAATGGATCGTACGAAGGAATTAGAATGGATCATACGAATGAAATTGAATGGATCGTACGAAGGAATTAGAATGGATCGTACGAAGGAATTAGAATGGATCGTACGAAGGAATTAGAATGGATCGTACGAATGAATTAGAATGGATATATTCGTGCAAATGAATTAGAATGGATCGTTTGAATGAATTAGAATGGATCGTATGAGTGAATTAGAACGGATAGTACGAATGAAGTAGAATGGATTGTATGAATGAATTAGAATGGATACATTCGTGCGAATGAATTAGAATGGATCGTATGAATGAATTAGAATAGATTGTGCGAATGAATTAGAATGGATCGTACGAATGAATTAGAATGGATACATTCGTGCGAATAAATTAGAATGGATTGTATGAATGAATTAGAATGGATCGTACGAATGAATTAGAATGGATCGTACGAATGAATTAGAATAGATTGCGCGAATGAATTAGAATGGATCGTACGAATGAATTAGAATGGATCGTACGAAGGAATTAGAATGGATCGTACGATTGAATTAGAATGGATCGTACGAATGAATTAGAATGGATCGTACAAAGGAATTAGAATGGCTCGTACGATTGAATTAGAATGGATCGTACGATTGAATTAGATTGGATCATACGAATGAGTAAGAATGGATCATATGAATGAATTAGATTGGATCGTACGATAAATTCTAATTCATTAGCATTGATCGTGCTAATGAATTAGAATGGAATATACGAATGAATTAGAATGGATCGTAGAATGGATCGTACGAATGAATTAGAATGAATTAGAATGGATCGTACGAATGAATTAGAATATATCATAGGAATGAATTAGAATGGATCGTGCAAATGAATTAGAATGGATACATTCGTGCGAATGAATTAGAATGGATCGTGCGAATGAATTACAATGGATCGTACGAATGAATTAGAATGGATATATTTGAACGAATAAATTAGAATGGATCATACGAATGAATTAGAATGGATCGTACGAATGAATTAGAATGGATAGTGCGAATGAATTAGAATGGATCGTACGAATGAATTAGAATGGATCGTACGAATGAATTAGAATGGATCGTACAAATGAATTAAAATGGATACATTCAAGCGAATGAATTAGAATAGATCGTAGGAATGAATTAGAATGGATCGTACGAATGAATTAGAATGGATACATTTGTGAGAATGAATTAGAATGGATCGTACGAATGAAATAGAATGCATCGTACGAAAGAATTAGAATGGATATATACGTGCGAATGAATTAGAATGGATCGTACGAATGAATTAGACTGGATCGTACGAATGAATTTGAATGGATATATTTGTGCGAATGAATCTAAATAGATTGTATGAATGAATTACAATGGATTGTACAAATGAATTAGAATGGATCGTACGAATGAATTAGAACAGCTCATACGAATGAATTAGAATGAATCGTATGAATGAATTAGAATGGTTACTTTCGTGCGAGTGAATTAGAATAGATCGTACGAATGAATTAGAATGGATCGTACGAATAAATTAGAATGGATCGTGGGAATGAATTAGAATGGATCTTACGAATGAATTAGAATGGATCGTACGAATGAATTAGAATGGATCGTACGAATGAATTAGAATGGATACATTCGTGCGAATGAATTAGAATGGATTGGACGAATGAATTAGAATGGATCGTACGAATGAATTAGAATGGATCAAATGAATGAATTAGAATGGTTACATTCATGCGAATGAATTAGAATAGATCGTACGAATGGATTAGAATGGATCGTACGAATGGATTAGAATGGATACATTCGTGCGAATGAATTAGAATGGACTGTATGAATGAATTAGAATGGATCGTACGAATGAATTAGAATGGATCGTATGAGTGAATTAGAATGGATACGAAGGAATTAGAATGGATCGTACGAAGGAATTAGAATGGATCATACGAATGAAATAGAATGGATCGTACGAATGAATTAGAATGGATCGTACGAAGGAATTAGATTGGATCGTACGAAGGAATTAGAATGGATCGTACGGATTAATTAGAATGGATATATTCGTACAAATGAATTAGAATGAATATATTCGTACGATTCATTCTAATTCTAATTCGCACGATCCATTCTAATTCATTCGCACGATCCATTCTAATTCATTCATACAATCCATTCTAATTCATTCATACGATCCATTCTAATTCACTCATACGATCCATTCTAATTCATTCGTACGATCCATTCTAATTAATTCGTACGATCCATTCTAATTCATTCATACAATCCATTCTAATTCATTCGTACGATCCATTCTAATTCACTCATACGATCCATTATAATACATTCATACGATCCATTCTAATTCATTTGCACGAATATATCCATTCTAATTCATTTGCACGAATATATCCATTCTAATTCATTCGTACGATCCATTCTAATTCCTTCGTACGATCTATTCTAATTCATTCGTACGATCTATTCTAATTCATTCGTACGATCCATTCTAATTCATTCGTACGATCCATTCGAATTCCTTCGTACGATCCATTCTAATTCATTCGTACGATCCATTCTAATTCATTCGTACAATCTATTCTAATTCATTCGTACGAATGGATACATTCGTGTGAATGAATTAGAACGGATCGTACGAATGAGTAAGAATGGATCGTACGAATGAAATAGAAAGGATTGCACGAATAATTATAATGGATCGTACGAATGAATTAGAATGGATCGTGTGAAAGAATTAGAATGGATTGTATGAATGAATTAGAATGGATCGTACGAAGGAATTAGAATGGATCGTACGAATGAATTAGAATGGATCGTACGAATGAATTAGAATAGATCGTATGAATGAATTAGAATGGATCGTACGAATGAATTAGAATGGATCGTGTGAAAGAATTAGAATGGATCGTACGAATGAATTAGAATGGATCGTGCGAATGAATTAGAATGGATCGTACGAATGAATTAGAATGGATCGTGCTAATGAATTAGAATTGATCGAACGAATGAATTAGCATGGATCGTGCATTCGTACGATCCATTCTAATTCATTCGTAAGATCCATTCTAATTCATTCGTACGATCCATTCTAATTCATTAGTACGATTCATTCTAATTCATTCGCACGAATGTATCCGTTCTAGTTCATTCGTACGATCCATTCTAATTCATTCGTACTATCCATTCTAATTCATTCATACGATCTATTCTAATTCATTCATACAATCCATTCTAATTCTTTCACACGATCCATTCTAATTCATTCGTACGATCCATTCTAATTCATTCGCACAATCCATTCTATTTCATTCGTACGATCCATTCTTACTCATTTATATGATCCATTCTAATTCATTCGCACGAATGTATCCATAATGGATCATACGAATCAGTAAGAATGGATCGTACGAATGAAATAGAATGGATTGTGCGAATGAATTAGAATGGACCGTACGAATGAATTAGAATGGATACATTCGTGCGAATGAATTATAATGGATCGGACGAATGAATTAGAATGGATCGTACGAATGAATTAGAATGGATCGTACGAATGAATTAGAATGGATCGTACGAATAAATTAGAATGGATACATTCGTCCGAATGAATTAGAATGGATCATATGAATGAGTAAGAATGGATCGTATGAATGAAATAGAATAGATTGCACGAATGAATTAGAATGGATCCTACGAATGAATTACAATAGATCGTGTGAAAGAATTAGAATGGATTGTATGAATGAATTAGAATGAATTCGTACGATCCATTCGAATTCATTTGCACGATCCATTCTAATTCATTCATACGATCCATTCTAATTCATTCATACAATCCATTCTAATTCTTTCACACGATCCATTCTAATTCATTCGTAGGATCCTTTCTAATTCATTCGTACGATCCATTCTAATTCATTCGTCCGATCCATTCTAATTCATTCGCACGAATGTATCCATTCTAATTCATTCGTACGATCCATTCTAATTCATTCATACGATCCATTCTAATTCATTCGTAAGATCCATTCTAATTCATTCGTACGATCCATTCTAATTCATTCGTACGATCCATTCTAATTCATTCGCACTAATGTATCCATTCTAGTTCATTCGTACGATCCATTCTAATTCATTCGTACGATCCATTCTAATTCATTCGCACGATCCATTCTAATTCATTCGTACGATCCATTCTAATTCATTCATACGATCCATTCTAATTCATTCGTACGGTCCATTCTAATTCATTCGCACAAATGTATCCATTCTAATTCATTCGTACGATCCATTCTAATTCATTCGCACGATCCATTCTATTTCATTCGTACGATCCATTCTAATTCATTCGCACGATCTGTTCTTATTCATTCGCACAATCCATTCTAATTCATTCGCACGAATGTATCCATTCTAATTCATTCGTAGGATCCATTCTAATCCATTCGTACGATCCATTCTAATTCATTTGTACGATCCATTCTAATTCATTCGTACGATCCATTCTAATTCATTCGCACGAATGTATCCATTCTAATTCATTCGTACGATCCATTCTAATTCATTCGTACGATCTATTCTAATTCATTCGTACGATCCATTCTAATTCATTCATATGATCTATTCTAATTCATTCATACAATCCTTTCTAATTCTTTCACACGATCCATTCTAATTCATTCGTACGATCCATTCTAATTCATTCGCACAATCCATTCTATTTCATTCGTACGATCCATTCTTACTCATTCGTATGGTCCATTCTAATTCATTCGCATGAATGTATCCATAATGGATCATACGAATGAGTAAGAATGGATCGTACGAATGAAATAGAATGGATTGTGCGAATTAATTAGAATGGACCGTACGAATGAATTAGAATGGATACATTCGTGCGAATAAATTAGAATGGATCATACGAATGAGTAAGAATGGATCGTCATTCTAATTCATTCGCACAATCCATTCTAATTCATTCGCGCAATCTATTTTAATTCTTTCGTATGATCCATTCTAATTCATTCGTACGATCCATTCTAATTCATTCATACAATCCATTCTAATTTATTCGCACGAATGTATCCATTCTAATTCATTCGTACGATCCATTCTAATTCATTCGCACAATCTATTCTAATTCATTCATAAGATCCATTCTAATTCATTCGCACGAATGTATCCATTCTAATTCATTCATACGATCCATTCTACTTCATTCGTACTATCCGTTCTAATTCACTCATACGATCCATTCTAATTCATTCATACGATCCAATCTAATTCATTTGCACGAATATATCCATTCTAATTCATTCGTACGATCCATTCTAATTCCTTCGTACGATCCATTCTAATTCCTTCGTACGATCCATTCTAATTCCTTCGTACGATCCATTCTATTTCATTCGTATGATCCATTCTAATTCCTTCGTACGATCCATTCTAATTCCTTCGTATCCATTCTAATTCACTCATACGATCCATTCTAATTCATTCGTACGATCCATTCTAATTCATTCATACAATCCATTCTAATTCATTCGCACGAATATATCCATTCTAATCCATTCGTACGATCTATTCTAATCCATTCGTACGATCCATTCTAATTCATTTGCATGAATGTAACCATTCTAATTCATTCATTTGATCCATTCTAATTCATTCGTACGATCCATTCTAATTCATTCGTCCGATCCATTCTAATTCATTCGCACGAATGTATCCATTCTAATTCATTCGTACGATCCATTCTAATCCATTCTAATTCTTTCACACGATCCATTCTAATTCATTCGTAGGATGCATTCTAATTCATTCGTACAATCTATTCTATTTCATTCGTACGATCCATTCTTACTCATTCGTATGATCCATTCTAATTCATTCGGACGAATGTATCCATTCTAATTTATTCGTACGATCCATTCTAATTCATTCGTAAGATCCATTCTAATTCATTCGTACGATCCCTTCTAATTCATTCGCACGAATGTATCCATTCTAGTTCATTCGTACGATCCATTCTAATTCATTCGTGCAATCCATTCTATTTCATTCGTACGATCCATTCTTACTCATTCGTACGATCCATTCTAATTCATTCACACGAATGTATCCATTCATACGAATGAATTAGAATAGATTGTACGAATGAATTAGAATAGATCGTACGAATGAATTAGAATGGATCGTACGGAGGAATTAGAATGGATCTTACGAATCAATTAGAGCGGATCGTACGAATGAATTAGAATAGATCGTACGAATGAATTAGAATGGATCGTACGAAGGAATTAGAATGGATCGTACGAATGAATTAGAATGGATATATTCGTGCAAATGAATTAGAATTGATCGTATGAATGTATTAGAATGGATCGTATGAGTGAATTAGAATGGATCGTACGAAAGAATTAGAATGGATTGTATGAATGAATTAGAATGGATCGTACGAATGAATTAGAATGGATCGTATGAATGAATTAGAATGGATCGTACGAATGAATAAGAATGGATCGTGCGAATGAATTAGAATGGATCGTACGAATGAATTAGAATGGATCGTACGAATGAACTAGAATGGATACATTCGTGCGAATGAATTAGAATGGATCGTACGAATGATTTAGAATGGATACATTCGTGCGAATGAATTAGAATGGATCAGACGAATGAATCAGAATGGATCGTACGAATGAATTAGAATGGATCAAATGAATGAATTAGAATGGTTACATTCATGCGAATGAATTAGAATGGATCGTACGAATGGATTAGAATGGATCGTACGAATGGATTAGAATGGATACATTCGAGCGAATGAATTAGAATGGATCGTACGAATGAATTAAAATGGATCGTACGAATGGATTAGAATGGATCCTACGAATGGATTAGAATGGATACCTTTGTGCAAATGAATTAGAATGGATCGTACGAATGAATTAGAATGGATCATATTAATGAATTATAATGGATCGTACGAATGAATTAGAATGGATACATTCGTGCGAATGAAGTAGAATGGATCGTGCGAATCAATTAGACTGGATCGTGCGAATGAATAAGAATAGATCATACGAATGAATTAGAATGGATCGTACGAATTAATTAGAATGGATACATTCGTGCGAATGAATTAGAATGGATTGTATGAATGAATTAGAATGGATCGTACGAATGAATTAGAATGGATCATACGAATTAATTAGAATGGATCATACGAATGAATTAGAATGGATCGTACGAATGAATTAGAATGGATCGTACGAATGAATTAGAATGGATACATTCGTGCGAATGAATTAGAATGGATTGTGCGAATGAATAAGAACAGATCGTGCGAATGAATTAGAATGGATCGTACGAATGAATTAGAATGGATCGTGCGAATGAATTAGAATGGATCGTACAAATGAATTAGAATGGATACATTTGTGCGAATGAATTAGAATGGATCGTACGAATGAATTAGAATGGATCGTATGAATGAATTAGAATGGATCGTACGAATGAATTAGAATGGATCGTGCGCATGAAATAGAATGGATCGTATGAATGAATTAGAATGGATTGTACGAATGAACTAGAATGGATATATTCGTGCGAATGAATTAGAATGGATCGTACGAATGAATTAGAATGGATCGTACGAATGAATTAGAATGGATCTTATGAATGAATTAGAATGGCATTCGTATGATCCATTCTAATTCATTCACACGAATGTATCCATTCGTACGAATGAATTAGAATAGATTGTGTGAATGAATTAGAATGGATCGTACGAATGAATTAGAATGGATCGTATGAATGAATTAGAATGGATCGTACGAATGAATTAGAATGGATCGTGCGAATGAATTAGAATGGATCGTACGAATGAATTAGAATGGATTGTACGAATGAATTAGAATGGATCGTACGAATGAATTAGAATGGATCGTACGAATGAATTAGAATGGATCATACGAATGAGTAAGAATGGATCGTACAGATGAAATAGAATGGATTGTACGAATGAATTAGAATGGATCATACGAATGAATTAGAATGGACACATTCGTGCGAATGAATTAGAATGGATACATTCGTGCGAATGAATTAGAATGGATCGTACGAATTAATTAGAATGGATCGTGCTAATGAATTAGAATTGATCGAACGAAAGAATTAGCATGGATCATGCTAATGAATTAGAATGGAACGTACGAATGAATTAGAATGGATCGTGTGAAAGAATTAGAATGGATTGTATGAATGAATTAGAATGAATTCGTACGATCCAATCGAATTCATTCGCACGATCCATTCTAATTCATTCATACGATCTATTCTAATTCATTCATACAATCCATTCTAATTCTTTCACACGATCCATTCTAATTCATTCGTAGGATCCATTCTAATTCATTCGTACAATCTATTCTATTTCATTCGTACGATCCATTCTTACTCATTCGTATGATCCATTCTAATTCATTCGGACGAATGTATCCATTCTAATCTATTCGTACGATCCATTCTAATTCATTCGTACGATCCATTCTAATTCATTCGTACGATCCATTCTTACTCATTCGTATGATCCATTCTAATTCATTCGTACGATCCATTCTAATTCATTCGTACGATCCATTCTAATTCATTCGCACAATCTATTCTAATTCATTCGTACGATCCATTCTAATTCATTCGTACGATCGTACGAATGAATTAGAATGGATCGTACGGAATGAATTAGAATGGATTGTATGAATGAATTAGAATGGATACATTCGTGCGAAAGAATTAGAATGGATCAAACGAATGAGTAAGAATGAATCGTACGAATGAAATAGAATGGATTGTACGAATGAATTAGAATGGATCGTACAAATGAATTAGAATGGATCGTACGAATGAATTAGAATGGATCATACGAATGAGTAAGAATGGATCGTACAAATGAAATATAATGGATTGTACGAATGTATTAGAATGGATCGTACGAATGAATTAGAATAGATCGTGTGAAAGAATTAGAATGCATTGTATGAATGAATTAGAATGGATCGTATGAATGGATTAGAATGGATCGTGCGAATGAATTCGAATGGATCGCATGATCCATTCTAATTAGAATGCATTGTATGAATGAATTAGAATGGATCGTATGAATGGATTAGAATGGATCGTGCGAATGAATTCTAAGGGATCGTATGATCCATTCGAATAGAATGGATCTTATGAATGAATTAGAATGGATCGGGCGAATGAATTAGAATGGATTGTAGAAATGAATTAGAATGGATCGTATGAATGAATTAGAATGGATCGTGTGAATGAATTAGAATGGATCGTGCGAATGAATTAGAATGGATGGTACGAATGAATTAGAATGGATCGTACGAATGAACTAGAATGGATCATACGAATGAGTATGAATGGATCGTACGAATGAATTAGAATGGATCGTACGAAAGAATTAGAATGGATATATTCATGCGAATGAATTAGAATGGATCGTACGAATGAATTAGACTGGATCGTACGAATGAATTTGAATGGATACATTTGTGCGAATGAATCTAATTGGATTGTATGAATGAATTACAATGGATCGTACGAATGAATTAGAATGGATCGTACGAATGAATTAGAATAGCTCATATGAATTAATTAGAATGAATCGTATGAATGAATTAGAAAGGTTACATTCGTGCGAATGAATTAGAATAGATCGTACGAATGAATTAGAATGGATCGTACGAATAAATTAGAATGGATCGTGGGAATGAATTAGAATGGATCGTACGAATGAATTGGAATGGATCCACCGAAAGAGTTAGAATGGATCATACGAATGAATTAGAATGGATTGTACGAATGAATTAGAATTGATTGTGCGAATGAATTAGAATGGATCGTATGAATGAATAAGAATGGATCGTACGAATGAATTAGAATGGATCGTGCGAATGAATTAGCATGAATCGTACGAATGTAATAGAATGGATCATACGAATGAATTAGAATGAATCGTACGATCCATTCTAATTCATTCGTACGATCCATTCTAATTCATTCGCACGAATGAATCCATTCTCGTTCATTCGTACGATCCATTCTAGTTCATTCGTACGATCCATTCTAATTCATTCGTACGATCCATTCTAATTCATTCGTATGATCCATTCTAATTAATTCGTATGATCCATTCTAATTCATTCGTACGATCCATTCTAATTCATTCATACAATCCATTCTAATTCATTCGCACGAATGTATCCATTCTAATTAATTCGTACGATCCATTCTAATTCATTCGTATGATCCATTCTTATTCATTCGCACGATCCAGTCTAATGGACTCGCATGATCCATTCTAATTCATTCGCACGAATGTATCCATTCTAATTCATTCGTATGATCCATTCTAATTCATTAATATGAACCATTCTAATTCATTCGCACGATCCATTCTAATTCATTCGTACGATCCATTCTAATTCGTTCGCACGATCCATTCTAATTCATTCGTACAATCTATTCTATTTCATTCGTACGATCCATTCTTACTCATTCGTATGATCCATTCTAATTTATTCGGACGAATGTATCCATTATAATATTTTCGTATGATCCATTCTAATTCATTCGTACGATCCATTCTAATTCATTCGTCCGATCCATTCTAATTCATTCGCACGAATGTATCCATTCTAATTCATTCATACGGTCCATTCTAATTCATTCGCACAATCCATTCTATTTCATTCGTACGATCCATTCTTACTCATTCGTATGATCCATTATGGATACATTCGTGTGAATGAATTAGAAAGGATCATACGAATGAGTAAGAATGGATCGTACGAATGAAATCGAATGGATTGTGCGAATGAATTAGAATGGATCGTACGAATGAATTAGAATGGATCGTGTGAAAGAATTAGAATGGATTGTATGATTGAATTTGAATAGATCGTACGAATGAATTAGAATGGATCGTACGAATGAACTAGAATGGATACATTCGTGCGAATGAATTAGAATGGATCGTACGAATGAATTAGAATGGATCGTACGAATGAATTAGAATGGATCTTACGAATGAATTAGAATGGATCGTATGAATGCACGATCCATGCTAATTCATTCGTTCGATCAATTCTAATTCATTAGCACGATCCATTCTAATTCATTCGTACGATCCATTCTAATTCATTCGCACGATCCATTCTAATTCATTCGTACGATCCATTCTAATTCTTTCACACGATCCATTCTAATTCATTCGTACGATCCATTCTAATTCATTCATACGATCTATTCTAATTCATTCGTACGATTCATTCTAATTTCATTCGTACGATCCATTCTAATTCATTCGCTCGAATGTATCCATTCTAATCCATTCGTACGATCCATTCTAATCCATTCGTACGATCCATTCTAATTCATTCGCATTAATGTAACCATTCTAATTCATTCATTTGATCCATTCTAATTCATTCGTACGATCCATTCTAATTCATTCGTCCGATCCATTCTAATTCATTCGCACGAATGTATCCATTCTAATCCATTCGTAAGATCCATTCTAATTCATTCGTACGATCCATTCTAATTCATTCGTACGATCCATTCTAATTCATTAATATGATCCATTCTAATTCATTCGTATGATCCATTCTAATTCATATGCACAAAGGTATCCATTCTAATTCATTTGTACGATCCATTCTAATTCAAGATCGTACGAATGAATTAGAATGGATACATTCGTGCGAATGAATTAGAATTGATCGTACGAAAGAATTAGAATGGATCGTGCGAATGAATTAGAATGGATCGTACGAATGAATTAGAATGGATCGTACGAATGAACTAGAATGGATAAATTCGTGCGAATGAATTAGAATGGATCGTACGAATGAATTAGAATGGATCGTACGAATGAATTAGAATGGATCTTACGAATGAATTAGAATGGATCGTACGAATGAATTAGAATGGAAACATTCGTGCGAATGAATTAGAATGGAACGGACGAATGAATTAGAATGGATCGTACGAATGAATTAGAATGGATCAAATGAATGAATTAGAATGGTTACATTCATGCGAATGAATTAGAATGGATCATACGAATGGATTAGAATGGATCGTACGAATGGATTAGAATTGATACATTCGAGCGAATGAATTAGAATGGATCGTACGAATGAAATTAGAATAAATCGTACGAATGAATTAGAATAGATCGTACGAATGAATTAGAATGGATCGTACGAATGAATTAGAATGGATCGTACGAATAAATTAGAATGGATACATTCGTCCGAATTTATTAGAATGGATCATACGAATGAGTAAGAATGGATCGTACGAATGAAATAGAATAGATTGTACGAATGAATTGGAATGGATCCTACGAATGAATTAGAATGGATTGTGTGAAAGAATTAGAATGGATTGTATGAATGAACTAGAATGGATCGTATGAATGAATTAGAATGGATCGTGCGAATGAATTCGAATGGATCATACGAATTCATTCTATTTCATTCATACAATCCATTCTAATTCTTTCACACGATCCATTCTAATTCATTCGTACGTTCCATTCTAATTCATTAGCACGATCCATGCTAATTCATTCGTTCGATCAATTCTAATTCATTAGGACGATCCATTCTAATTCATTCGTACGATCCATTCTAATTCCTTCGTACGATCCATTCTAATTCATTCGTACAAACTATTCTAATTCATTCGTACGATCCATTCTAATTCATTCGTACGATCCATTCTAATTCCTTCGTACGATCCATTCTAATTCATTCGTACGATCCATTCTAATTCATTCGTGCAATCCATTCTATTTCATTCGTACGATCCATTCTTACTCATTCGTACGATCCATTCTAATTCATTCTCACGAATGTATCCATTCGTACGAATGAATTAAAATAGATTGTACGAATGAATTAGAATGGATCGTACGAATAAATTAGAATGGATCGTACGAAGGAATTAGAATGGATCGTACGAATGAATTAGAATGGATCGTACGAATGAATTAGAATATATCGTACGAATGAATTAGAATGGATCGTACGAAGGAATTAGAATGGATCGTACGAATGAATTAGAATGGATATATTCGTGCAAATGAATTAGAATGGATCGTATGAATGTATTAGAATGGATCGTATGAGTGAATTAGAATGGATCGTACGAATGAATTAGAATGGATTGTATGAATGAATTAGAATGGATCGTACGAATGAATTAGAATGGATCATACGAATTAATTAGAATGGATCATACGAATGAATTAGAATGGATCGTACAAATGAATTAGAATGGATCGTACGAATGAATTAGAATGGATACATTCGTGCGATCCATTGTAATTCATTCGCACAATCCATTCTATTTCATTCGTACGATCCATTCTTACTCATAGGTACGATCCATTCTAATTCATTCGCACGAATGTATCCATTCTAATTCATTCGTACGAATCCATTCTAATTCATTCGTACAATCTATTCTATTTCATTGGTAAGATCCATTCTAATTCATCCGTACGATCCATTCTTATTCATTCATATGATCCATTCTAATTCATTCGTAAGATCCATTCTAATTCATTCGTACGATCCATTCTAATTCATTCGGACGATCCATTCTAATTTATTCGAACGAATGTATCCATTCTAGTTCATTCGTACGATCCATTCTAATTCATTCGTACGATCCATTCTTATTCATTCACACGATCCATTCTAATTCATTCGTACGATCCATTCTAATTCATTCGCACAAATGTATCCATTCTAATTCATTCGTACGATCCATTCTAATTCATTCGCACGATCCATTCTAATTCATTCGTACGATCCATTCTAATTCATTCGCACGATCTGTTCTTATTCATTCGCACAATCCATTCTAATTCATTCGCACGAATGTATCCATTCTAATTCATTCATACGATCCATTATAATTCATTCGTATGATCCATTCTAATTAATTCGTATGATCCATTCTAATTCATACGTATGATCCATTCTAATTCATTCATACAATCCATTCTAATTCATTCGCACGAATGTATCCATTCTAATTAATTCGTACGATCCATTCTGATTCATTCGTATGATCCATTCTAATTCATTCGCACAATCCATTCTATTTCATTCGTATGATCCATTCTTACTCATTGGTACGATCCATTCTAATTCATTCGCACGAATGTATCCATTCTAATTCATTCGTACGAATCCATTCTAATTCATTCGTACAATCTATTCTATTTCATTCATACGATCCATTCTTACTCATTCGTATGATCCATTCTAATTCATTCGGACGAATGTATCCATTCTGAATGAATTAGAATGGATACATTCGTGCGAATGAATTAGAATGGATACATTCGTGCGAATGAATTAGAATGGATACATTCGTGCGAAAGAATTAGAATAGATCGTATGAATGAATTAGAATGGATCCTATGAATGAATTAGAATGGATCGTGCGAATGAATTAGAATGGATCGTACGAATGAATTAGAATGGATCGTGTGAAAGAATTAGAATGGATCGTACGAATGAATTAGAATGGATGGTTCGAATGAATTAGAATGGATCGTACGAATGAATTAGAATGGATACATTTGTGCGAATGAATTAGAATGGATCGTACGAATGAATTAGAATGGATACATTCGTGCAAATGAATTAGAATGGATTGTGCGAATGAATAAGAACAGATCGTGCGAATGAATTAGAATGGATTGTACGAATGATTTAGAATGGATCGTGCGAATGAATTAGAATGGATCGTACGAATGAATTAGAATGGATTGTACGAATGAACTAGAATGGATACATTCGTGCGAATGAATTAGAATGGATCGTACGAATGAATTAGAATGGATCGTATGAATGAATTAGAATGGATCTTACGAATGAATTAGAATGGATCGTACGAATGAATTAGAATGGATACATTCGTGCGAATGAATTAGAATGGATCGGACGAATGAATTAGAATGGATCGTACGAATGAATTAGAATGGATCAAATGAATGAATTATAATGGTTACATTCATGCGAATGAATTAGAATGGATCGTACGAATGTATTAGAATAGATTATACGAATGAATTAGAATGGATCCTACGTACGAATGAATTAGAATGGATCGTACGAATGAATTAGAATGGATCATACGAATTAATTAGAATGGATCATACGAATGAATTAGAATGGATCGTACGAATGAATTAGAATGGATCGTACGAATGAATTAGAATGGATACATTCGTGCGAATGAATTAGAATGGATTGTGCGAATGAAGAAGAACAGATCGTGCGAATGAATTAGAATGGATCGTACGAATGAATTAGAATGGAGCATATGATTCATTCTAATTCATTCGTATGATCCATTCTAATACATTCGTACGATTCATGCTAATTCATTCGCACGATCCATTCTAATTCATTCGTACGATCCATTCTTATTCATTCATACGATCCATTCTAATTCATTCGCACAATCCATTCTAATTCATTCGTACAATCCATTCTAATTCATTCGTATGATCCATTCTAACTCATAACTCATTCGGTGGATCCATTCTAATTCATTCGTACGATCCATTCTAATTCATTCCCACGATCCATTCTAATTTATTCGTACGATCCATTCTAATTCATTCGTACGATCTATTCTAATTCATTCGTACGAATGTAACCATTCTAATTCATTCATACGATTCATTCTAATTCATTCATATGAGCTATTCTAATTCATTCGTACGATCCTTTCTAATTCATTCGTATGATCCATTGTAATTCATTCATACAATCCATTTAGATTCATTCGCACAAATGTATCCATTCAAATTCATTCGTACGATCCAGTCTAATTCATTCGTACGATCCATTCTAATTCATTCGCACGAATATATCCATTCTAATTCTTTCGTACGATGCATTCTAATTCATTCGTACGATCCATTCTAATTCATTCATTTGATCGATTCTAATTCATTCGTACGATCCATTCTAATTCATTCGTCTGATCCATTCTAATTCATTCGCACGAATGTATCCATTCTAATTCATTCATACGATCTATTCTAATTCATTCGTACGATCCATTCTAATTCATTCGTACGATCCATTCTAATTCATTCGTACGATCCATTCTAATTCATTCGCACGAATGTATCCATTCTAGTTCATTCGAACGATCCATTCTAATTCATTCATACAATCCATTCTAATTCATTCCGTACGATCCATTCTAATTCATTCGTACGATCGTACGAATGAATTAGAATGGATCGTACGTATGAATTAGAATAGATTGTGCGAATGAATTAGAATGAATCGTACGAATAAATTAGGATGGATACATTTGTGCGAATGAATTAGAATGCATCGTACGAATGAATTAGAATGGATCGTATGAATGAATTAGAATGGATCGTACGAATGAATTAGAATGGATCGTACGAAGGAATTAGAATGGATCGTACGAATGAATTAGAATGGATCGTACGAATAAATTAGAATGGATAGATTCGTCCGAATGAATTAGAATGGATAATACGAATGAGTAAGAATGGATCGTACAAATGAAATAGAATAGATTGTACGAATGAATTAGAATGGATCCTACGAATGAATTAGAATGGATCGTGTGAATGAATTAGAATGGATCGTATGAATGAATTAGAATGGATCGTGCGAATGAATTCGAATGGATCGTACGAATTCATTCTAATTCATTCATACAATCCATTCTAATTCTTTCACACGATCCATTCTAATTCATTCGTACGTTCCATTCTAATTCATTAGCACGATCCATGCTAATTCATTCGTTCGATCAATTCTAATTCATTAGCACGATCCATTCTAATTCATTCGTACGATCCATTCTAATTCATTCGCACGATCCATTCAAATTCAGTCATAGGATCCATTCTAATTCATTCATACGATCTATTCTAATTCTTTCGCACGAATGTATCCATTCTAATTCATTCGCACGAATGTATCCATCCTAATTCATTCGTACGATCCACTCTAATTCATTCGTACGATCCATTCGAATTCATTCGCACGATCCATTCTAATTCATTCATATGATCCATTCTAATTCATTCATACAATCCATTCTAATTCTTTCACACGATCCATTCTAATTCATTCGTACGATCCATTCTAATTCATTCGTACAATCCATTCTATTTCATTCGTACGATCCATTCTTAATCATTAGTATGATCCATTCTAATTCATTCGTATGATCCATTCTAATTAATTCGTACGATCCAATCTAATTCATTCGTACGATCCATTCTAATTCATTCGTACGATCCATTCTAATTCATTCGCACGAATGTATCCATTCTAGTTCATTCGTACGATCCATTCTAATTCATTCGTACGATCCATTCTAATTTATTCGCACGATCCATTCTAATTCATTCATACGATCCATTCTAATTCATTCATACGATCCATTCTAATTCATTCGTACGATCCATTCTAATTCATTCGCACAAATGTATCCATTCAAATTCCTTCGTACGATCCATTCTAATTCATTCGCACGATCCATTCTAATTCATTCGTACGATCCATTCTAATTCATTCGTACAATCTATTCTAATTCATTCGTACGAATGGATACATTCGTGTGAATGAATTAGAATGGATCATACGAATGAGTTAGAATGGATCGTATGAATGAAATAGATTGGATTGCACGAATGAATTAGAATGGATCGTACGAATGAGTTAGAATGGATCGTGTGAAAGAATTAGAATGGATTGTATGAATGAATAAGAATGGATCGTGCGAATGAATTAGAATGGATCGTACGAATGAATTAGAATGGATCGTACGAATGAACTAGAATGGATACATTCATGCGAATGTATTAGAATGGATCGTACGAATGAATTAGAGTGGATCGTACGAATGAATTAGAATGGATCGTACGAATGAATTAGAATGGATCATACGAATGAGTAAGAATGGATCGTACGAATGAAATAGAATGGATTGTACGAATGAATTAGAATGGATCGTACGAATGAATTAGAATGGATCGTGTGAAAGAATTAGAATGGATTGTTTGAATGAATTAGAATGGATCATATGAATGAATTAGAATGGATCGTGCGAATGAATTAGAATGGATCGTACGAATGAATTAGAATGGATACATTCGTGCGAATGAATTAGAATGGATACATTCGTGCGAAAGAATTAGAATAGATCGTATGAATGAATTAGAATGGATCCTATAAATGAATTAGAATGGATCGTGCGAATGAATTAGAATGGATCGTGGTAATGAATTAGAATTGATCGAACGAATGAATTAGCATGGATCGTGCTAATGAATTAGAATGGATCATACGAATGAATTAGAATGGATCAAATGAATGAATTAGAATGGTTACATTCATGCGAATGAATTAGAATGGATAGTACGAATGGATTAGAATGGATCGTACGAATGGATTAGAATGGATACATTCGAGCGAATGAATTAGAATGGATCGTACGAATGAATTAGAATGGATCGTACGAATAAATTAGAATGGATACATTCGTCCGAATGAATTAGAATGGATCATACGAATGAGTAAGAATGGATCGTACGAATGAAATAGAATGGATTGTACGAATGAATTAGAATGGATCGTACGAATGAATTAGAATGGATCGTGTGAAAGAATTAGAATGCATTGTATGAATGAATTAGAATGGATCGTATGAATGAATTAGAATGGATCGTGCGAATGAATTCGAATGGATCGCATGATCCATTCGAATAGAATGGATCGTATGAATGAATTAGAATGGATCGGGCGAATGAATTAGAATGGATTGTAGGAATGAATTAGAATGGATCGTATGAATGAATTAGAATGGATCGTATGAATGAATAAGAATGGATAGTGCGAATGAATTAGAAAGGATCATACGAATGAATTAGAATGGATCATACGAATGAGTAAGAATGGATCGTACGAATGAAATAGAATGGATTGTACGAATGAATTAGAATGGATACATTCGTGCGAATGAATTAGAATGGATCGTACGAATGAATTAGAATGGATCGTACGAATGAATTAGAATGGATCGTACGAATGAATTAGAATGCATCGTACAAAAGAATTAGAATGGATATATTCGTGCGAATGAATTAGAATGAATCGTACGAATGAATTAGACTGTATCATACGAATGAATTTGAATGGATACATTTGTGCGAACGAATCTAAATGGATTGTATGAATGAATTACAATGGACTGTACGAATGAATTAGAATGGATCGTACGAATGAATTAGAATAGCTCATACGAATGAATTAGAATGAATCGTATGAATGAATTAGAATGGTTACATTCGTGCGAATGAATTAGAATCGATCGTACGAATGAATTAGAATAGATCGTATGAATAAATTAGAATGGATCGTGGGAATGAATTAGAATAGATCATACGAATGAATTAGAATGGATCCACCGAATGAGTTAGAATGGATCATACGAATGAATTAGAATTGATTGTACGAATGAATTAGAATGGATTGTGCGAATGAATTAGAATGGATCGTATGAATGAATAAGAATGGATCGTACGAATGAATTAGAATGGATCGTGCGAATGAATTAGCATGAATCGTACGAATGTATTAGAATGGATCGTACGAATGAATTAGAATGAATCGTATGATCCATTCTAATTCATTCGTACGATCCATTCTAATTCATTCGCACGAATGTATCCATTCTAGTTCATTCGTACGATCCATTCTAGTTCATTCGTACGATCCATTCTAATGCATTCGTACGATCCATTCTAATTCATTCGTATGATCCATTCTAATTAATTCGTATGATCCATTCTAATTCATTCGTACGATCCATTCTAATTCATTCATACAATCCATTCTAATTCATTCGCACGAATGTATCCATTCTAATTAATTCGTACGATCCATTCTAATTCTTTCGTATGGTCCATTCTTATTCATTCGCACGATCCAGTCTAATGGATTCGCACGATCCATTCTAATTCATTCGCACGAATGTATCCATTCTAATTCATTCGTACGATCCATTCTAATTCATTAATATGATCCATTCTAAGTCATTCGCACGATCCATTCTAATTCATTCGTACGATCCATTCTAATTCATTCGTACGATCCATTCTAATTCATTAGCACGATCCATTCTAATTCATTCGTACAAATTATTCTATTTCATTCGTACGATCCATTCTTACTCATTAGTATGATCCATTCTAATTCATTCGGACGAATGTATCCATTCTAATTTATTCGTACGATCCATTCTAATTCATTCGTACGATCCATTCTAATTCATTCGTCCGATCCATTCTAATTCATTCGCACGAATGTATCCATTCTAATTCATTCGTACGGTCCATTCTAATTCATTCGCACAATCCATTCTATTTCATTCGTACGATCCATTCTTACTCATTCGTATGATCCATTATGGATACATTCGTGCGAATGAATTAGAATGGATCATATGAATGAGTAAGAATGGATCGTACGAATGAAATAGAATGGATTGTGCGAATGAATTAGAATGGATCGTACGAATGAATTAGAATGGATCATGTGAAAGAATTAGAATGGATTGTATGAATGAATTAGAATAGATCGTATGAATGAATTAGAATGGATCGTACGAATGAATTAGAATGGATCGTACGAATAAACTAGAATGGATACATTCGTGCGAATGAATTAGAATGGATCGTACGAATGAATTAGAATGGATCGTACGAATGAATTAGAATGGATCGTACGAATGCACGATCCATTCTAATTCATTCGTACGATCCATTCTAATTCATTCGCACGAATGAATTAGAATGAATCGTACGATCCATTCTAATTCATTCGTACGATCCATTCTAATTCATTCGCACGAATGTATCCATTTTAGTTCATTCGTACGATCCATTCTAGTTTATTCGTACGATCCATTCTAATTCATTCGTACGATCCATTCTAATTCATTCGTATGATCCGTTCTAATTAATTCGTATGATCATTTCTAATTCATTCGTACGATCCATTCTAATTCATGCATACAACCCAATCTAATTCATTCGCACGAATGTATCCATTCTAATTAATTCGTACGATCCATTCTAATTCATTCGTATGATCCATTGTTATTCATTCGCACGATCCAGTCTAATGGATTTGCACGATCCATTCTAATTCATTCGCACGAATGTATCCATTGTAATTCATTCGTACGATCTATTCTAATTCATTAATATGATCCATTCTAATTCATTCGCACGATCCATTCTAATTCATTCATACGATCCATTCTAATTCATTCGTACGATCCATTCTAATTCATTCACACGATCCATTCTAATTCATTCGTACAATCGATTCTATTTCATTCGTACGATCCATTCTTACTCATTCGTATGATCCATTCTAATTCATTCGGACGAATGTATCCATTCTAATTTATTCGTACGATCCATTCAAATTCATTCGTACGATCCATTCTAATTCATTCGCAAGAATGTATCCATTCTAATTCATTCGTACGGTCCATTCTAATTCTTTCGCACAATCCATTCTATTTCATTCGTACGATCCATTCTTACTCATTCGTATGATCCATTATGGATACATTCGTGCGAATGAATTAGAAAGGATCATACGAATGAGTAAGAATGGATCGTACGAATAAAATAGAATGGATTGTGCGAATGAATTAGAATGGATCGTACGAATGAATTAGAATGGATCGTTTGAAAGAATTAGAATGGATTGTATGAATGAATTAGAATAGATCGTATGAATGAATTAGAATGGATCGTACGAATGAATTAGAATGGATCGTACAAATGAACTAGAATGGATACATTCGTGCGAATGAATTAGAATGGATCCTACGAATGAATTAGAATGGATCGTACGAATGAATTAGAATGGATCTTACGAATGAATTAGAATGGATCGTACGAATGCACGATCCATGCTAATTCATTTGTTCGATCAATTCTAATTCATTAGCACGATCCATTCTAATTCATTCGTACGATCCATTCTAATTCATTCGCACGATCCATTCTAATTCATTCGTACGATCCATTCTAATTCTTTCACACGATCCATTCTAATTCATTCGTACGATCCATTCTAATTCATTCATACGATCTATTCAAATTCATTCGTACGATCCATTCTAATTTCATTCGTACGATCCATTCTAATTCATTCGCTCGAATGTATCCATTCTAATCCATTCGTACGATCCATTCTAATTCATTCGCATGAATGTAACCATTCTAGTTCATTCATTTGATCCATTCTAATTCATTCGTACGATCCATTCTAATTCATTCGTCCGATCCATTCTAATTCATTCGGACGAATGTATCCATTCTAATCCATTCGTAAGATCCATTCTAATTCATTCGTACGATCCATTCTAATTCATTCGTATGATCCATTCTAATTCATTAATATGATCCATTCTAATTCATTCGTACGATCCATTCTAATTCATATGCACAAAGGTATCCATTCTAATTCATTCGTACGATCCATTCTAATTCAGGATCGTACGAATGAATTAGAATGGATACATTCGTGCGAATGAATTAGAATTGATCGTACGAATGAATTAGAATGGATCGTGCGAATGAATTAGAATGGATCGTACAAAAGAATTAGAATGGATCGTACGAATGAACTAGAATGGATAAATTCGTGCGAATGAATTAGAATGGATCGTATGAATGAATTAGAATGGATCATACGAATGAATTAGAATGGATCTTACGAATGAATTAGAATGGATCGTACGAATGAATTAGAATGGATCTTACGAATGAATTAGAATGGATACATTCGTGCGAATGAATTAGAATGGATCAGACGAATGAATTAGAATGGATCGTACGAATTAATTAGAATGGATCAAATGAATGAATTAGAATGGTTACATTCATGCGAATGAATTAGAATGGATCGTACGAATGGATTAGAATGGATCGTACGAATGGATACATTCGAGCGAATGAATTAGAATGGATCGAACGAATGAAATTAGAACGGATCGTACGAATGAATTAGAATAGATCGTACGAATGAATTAGAATGGATCGTACGAATGAATTAGAATGGATCGTACGAATAAATTAGAATGGATACATTCATCCGAATGAATTAGAATGGATCATACGAATGAGTAAGAATGGATCGTACGAATGAAATAGAATAGATTGTACGAATGAATTAGAATGGATCCTACGAATGAATTAGAATGGATCGTGTGAAAGAATTAGAATGGATTGTATGAATGAATTAGAATGGATCGTATGAATGAATTAGAATGGATCGTTCGAATGAATTCGAATGGATCGTACGAATTCATTCTAATTCATTCATACAATCCATTCTAATTCTTTCACAAGATCCATTCTAATTTATTCGTATGTTCCATTCTAATTCATTAGCACGATCCATGCTAATTCATTCGTTCGATCAATTCTAATTCATTAGCATGATCCATTCTAATTCATTCGTACGATCCATTCTAATTCATTCGTACGATCTATTCTAATTCATTCGTACGATCCATTCTAATTCATTCGTACGATCCATTCTAATTCCTTCGTACGATCCATTCTAATTCATTCATTCGTACGATCCATTCTAATTCATTCGTGCAATCCATTCTATTTCATTCGTACGATCCATTCTTACTCATTCGTACGATCCATTCTAATTCATTCACACGAATGTATCCATTCGTACGAATGAATTAGAATAGATTGTACGAATGAATTAGAATGGATCGTACGAATGAATTAGAATGGATCGTACGAAGGAATTAGAATGGATCGTACGAATGAAGTAGAATGGATCGTACGAATGAATTAGAATAGATCGTACGAATAAATTAGAATGGATCGTACGATGGAATTAGAATGGATCGTACGAATGAATTAGAATGGATATATTCGTGCAAATGAATTAGAATGGATCGTATGAATGTATTAGAATGGATCGTATGAGTGAATTAGAATGGATCGTACGAATGAATTAGAATGGATTGTATGAATGAATTAGAATGGATCGTACGAATGAATTAGAATGGATCATACGAATTAATTAGAATGGATCATACGAATGAATTAGAATGGATCGTACGAATGAATTAGAATGGATCGTACGAATGAATTAGAATGGATACATTCGTGCCATCCATTCTAATTCATTCGCACAATCCATTCTATTTCATTCGTACGATCCATTCTTACTCATTGGTACGATCCATTCTAATTCATTCGCACGAATGTATCCATTCTAATTCATTCGTACGAATCCATTCTAATTCATTCGTACAATCTATTCTATTTCATTCGTAAGATCCATTCTAATTCATCCGTACGATCCATTCTTATTCATTCATATGATCCATTCTAATTCATTCGTAAGATCCATTCTAATTCATTCGTACGATCCATTCTAATTCATTCATACGATCCATTCTAATTTATTCGCACGAATGTATCCATTCTAGTTCATTCGTACGATCCATTCTAATTCATTCGTACGATCCATTCTAATTCATTCGCACGATCCATTCTAATTCATTCGTACGATCCATTCTAATTCATTCATACGATCCATTCTAATTCATTCGTACGATCCATTCTAATTCATTCGCACAAATGTATCCATTCTAATTCATTCGTACGATCCATTCTAATTCATTCGCACGATCCATTCTAATTCATTCGTACGATCCATTCTAATTCATTCGCACGATCTGTTCTTATTCATTCGCACAATCCATTCTAATTCATTCGCATGAATGTATCCATTCTAAATTCATTCGTACGATCCATTCTAATTCATTCGTACGATCCATTCTAATTCATTCGTATGATCCATTCTAATTAATTCGTATGATCCATTCTAATTCATTCGTACGATCCATTCTAATTCATTCATACAATCCATTATAATTCATTCGCACGAATGTATCCATTCTAATTAACTCGTACGATCCATTCTAATTCATTCGTATGATCCATTCTAATTAATTCGCATAATCCATTCTATTTCATTCGTACGATCCATTCTTACTCATTGGTACGATCCATTCTTATTCATTCGCACGAATGTATCCATTCTAATTCATTCGTACGAATCCATTCTAATTCATTCGTACAATCTATTCTATTTCATTCGTACGATTCATTCTTACTCATTCGTATGATCCATTCTAATTCATTCGGACGAATGTATCCATTCTGAATGAATTAGAATGCATACATTCGTGCGAATGAATTAGAATGGATACATTCATGCGAAAGAATTAGAATAGATCGTATGAATGAATTAGAATGGATCCTATGAATGAATTAGAAGGGATCGTGCGAATGAATTAGAATGGATCGTAGGAATGAATTAGAATGGATCGTGTGAAAGAATTAGAATGGATCGTACGAATGAATTAGAATGGATCGTGCGAATGAATTAGAATGGATCGTACGAATGAATTAGAATGGATACATTTTTGCGAATGAATTAGAATGGATCGTACGAATGAATTAGAATGGATACATTCGTGCGAATGAATTAGAATGGATTGTGCGAATGAATAAGAACAGATCGTGCGAATGAATTAGAATGGATCGTACGAATGAATTAGAATGGATCGTGCGAATGAATTAGAATGGATCGTACGAATGAATTAGAATGGATCGTACGAATGAACTAGAATGGATACATTCGTGCGAATGAATTAGAGTGGATCGTACGAATGAATTAGAATGGATCGTACGAATGAATTAGAATGGATCTTACGAATGAATTAGAATGGATCGTACGAATGAATTAGAATGGATACATTCGTGCGAATGAATTAGAATGGATCGGACGAATGAATTAGAATGGATCGTACGAATGAATTAGAATGGATCAAATGAATGAATTAGAATGGTTACATTCATGCGAATGAATTAGAATGGATCGTACGAATGTATTAGAACAGATTGTCCGAATGAATTAGAATGGATCCTACGTACGAATGAATTAGAATGGATCGTACAAATGAATTAGAATGGATCATACGAATTAATTAGAATAGATCATACGAATGAATTAGAATGGATCGTACGAATGAATTAGAACGGATCGTATGAATGAATTAGAATGGATACATTCGTGCGAATGAATTAGAATGGATTGTGCGAATGAATAAGAACAGATCGTGCGAATGAATTAGAATGGATCATACGAATGAATTAGAATGGATCGTGCGAATGAATTAGAATGGATCGTACGAATGAATTAGAATGGATCTTACGAATGAATTAGAATGGATCGTACGAATGAATTAGAATGGATCGTACGAATGAATTAGAATGGATCGTGCGAATGAATTAGAATGGATCGTACCAATGAGTAAGAATGGATCGTACGAATGAATAGAATGGATCGTATGAATGAATTAGAATGGGTACATTCGTGTGAATGAATTAGAATGGATCGTATGAATGAATTAGAATAGATTTTGTGAAAGAATTAGAATGGATTAGAATGGATCGTACGAATGAATTAGAATGGATACATTCGTGCGAATGAATTAGAATGGATCGGACGAATGAATTAGAATGGATCGTACGAATGAATTAGAATGGATCGTACGAATGAATTAGAATAGATTGTGCTAATGAATTAGAATGGATCGTACGAATGAATTAGAATGGATCGTACGAATGAATTAGAATGAATCATACGAATGAGTAAGAATGGATCGTACGAATGAATTAGAATGGATCGTACGAATGAATTAGAATGGATCGTACGAATAAATTAGAATGGATACATTCGTCCGAATGAATTAGAATGGATCATACGAATGAGTAAGAATGGATCGTACGAATGAAATAGAATAGATTGTACGAATGAATTAGAATGGATCCTACGAATGAATTAGAATGGATCGTGTGAAATACGAATGAATTAGAATGGATATATTCGTGCAAATGAATTAGAATGGATCGTATGAATGTATTAGAATGGATCGTATGAGTGAATTAGAATGGATCGTGCGAATGAATTAGAATGGATTGTATGAATGAATTAGAATGGATCGTACGAATGAATTAGAATGGATCGTACGAATAAACTAGAATGGATACATTTGTGCGAATGAATTAGAATGGATCGTACGAATGAATTAGAATGGATCGTGCGAATGAATTAGAATGGATCGTATGAATGAATTAGAATAGATCGTATGAATGAATTAGAATGGATCGTACGAATGAATTAGAATAGATCGTATGAATGAATTAGAATGGATCGTACGAATAAATTAGAATGGATACATTCGTCCGAATGAATTAGAATGGATCATACGAACGAGTAAGAATGGATCGTACGAATGAAATAGAATAGATTGTACGAATGAATTAGAATGGATCCTATGAATGAATTAGAATGGATCGTGTTAAAGAATTAGAATGGATTGTATGAATGATTTAGAATGGATCGTATGAATGAATTAGAATGGATCGTGCGAATGAATTCGAATAAATCGTACGAATTCATTCTAATTCATTCATACAATCCATTCTAATTCTTTCACACGATCTATTCTAATTCATTCGTAGGATCCATTCTACTTCATTCGTACAATCTATTCTATTTCATTCGTACGATCCATTCTTACTCATTCGTATGATCCATTCTAATTCATTCGGACGAATGTATCCATTCTAATTTATTCGTATGATCCATTCTAATTCATTCGTACGATCTATTCTAATTCATTCGTACGATCCATTCTAATTCATTCATACGATCTATTCTAATTCATTGATACAATCCATTCTAATTCTTTCACACGATCCATTCTAATTCATTCGTACGATCCATTCCAATTCATTCGCACAATCCATTCTATTTCATTCGTACGATCCATTCTTACTCATTCGTATGATCCATTCTAATTCATTCGCACGAATGTATCCATAATAGATCATACGAATGAGTAAGAATGGATCGTACGAATGAAATAGAATGGATTGTGCGAATGAATTAGAATGGACCGTACAAATGAATTAGAATGGATACATTCGTGCGAATGAATTAGAATGGATCGGACGAATGAATTAGAATGGATCGTACGAATGGATTAGAATGGATCGCACGAATGAATTAGAATGGATCGTACGAATAAATTAGAATGGATACATTCGTCCGAATGAATTAGAATGGATCATACGAATGAGTAAGAATGGATCGTACGAATGAAATAGAATAGATTGTACGAATGGATTAGAATGGATTCGTACGAATGAATTAGAATGGATACATTCGTGCGAATGAATTAGAATGGATCGTACCAATGAGTAAGAATGGATCGTACGAATGAAATAGAATGGATTGTGCGAATGAATTAGAATGAATCATACGAATGAATTAGAATGGATCGTACAAATTAATTAGAATGGATACATTCGTGCGAATGAATTAGAATGGATTGTATGAATGAATTAGAATGGATCGTACGAATGAATTAGAATGGATCATACAAATTAATTAGAATGGATCATACGAATGAATTAGAATGGATCGTACGAATGAATTAGAATGGATACATTCGTGCGAATGAATTAGAATGGATTATGCGAATGAATAAGAACTGATCGTACGAATGAATTAGAATGGATCGTACGAATGAATAAGAATGGATCTTACAAATGAATTAGAATGGATCGTACGAATGAATTAGAATGGATCGTACGAATGAATTAGAATGGATCGTACGACTGAATTAGAATGGATCGTACGAATGAATTAGAATGAATCATACGAATGAGTAAGAATGGATCGTACGAATGAATTAGAATGGATCGTACGAATGAATTAGAATGGATCGTACGAATAAATTAGAATGGATACATTCGTCCGAATGAATTAGAATGGATCATACGAATGAGTAAGAATGGATCGTACGAATGAAATAGAATAGATTGTACGAATGAATTAGAATGGATCCTACGAATGAATTAGAATGGATCGTGTGAAATACGAATGAATTAGAATGGATATATTCGTGCAAATGAATTAGAATGGATCGTATGAATGTATTAGAATGGATCGTATGAGTGAATTAGAATGGATCGTGCGAATGAATTAGAATGGATTGTATGAATGAATTATAATGGATCGTACGAATGAATTAGAATGGATCGTACGAATGAATTAGAATGGATCGTACGAATAAACTAGAATGGATACATTCGTGTGAATGAATTAGAATGGATCGTACGAATGAATTAGAATGGATCGTGCGAATGAATTAGAATGGATCGTATGAATGAATTAGAATAGATCGTATGAATGAATTAGAATGGATCGTACGAATGAATTAGAATAGATCGTATGAATGAATTAGAATGGATCGTACGAATAAATTAGAATGGATACATTCGTCCGAATGAATTAGAATGGATCATACGAATGAGTAAGAATGGATCGTACGAATGAAATAGAATAGATTGTACGAATGAATTAGAATGGATCCTATGAATGAATTAGAATGGATCGTGTTAAAGAATTAGAATGGATTGTATGAATGATTTAGAATGGATCGTATGAATGAATTAGAATGGATCGTGCGAATGAATTCGAATAAATCGTACGAATTCATTCTAATTCATTCATACAATCCATTCTAATTCTTTCACACGATCTATTCTAATTCATTCGTAGGATCCATTCTAATTCATTCGTACAATCTATTCTATTTCATTCGTACGATCCATTCTTACTCATTCGTATGATCCATTCTAATTCATTCGGACGAATGTATCCATTCTAATTTATTCGTATGATCCATTCTAATTCATTCGTACGATCTATTCTAATTCATTCGTACGATCCATTCTAATTCATTCATACGATCTAGTCTAATTCATTCATACAATCCATTCTAATTCTTTCACACGATCCATTCTAATTCATTCGTACGATCCATTCCAATTCATTCGCACAATCCATTTTATTTCATTCGTACGATCCATTCTTACTCATTCGTATGATCCATTCTAATTCATTCGCACGAATGTATCCATAATGGATCATACGAATGAGTAAGAATGGATCGTACGAATGAAATAGAATGGATTGTGCGAATGAATTAGAATGGACCGTACAAATGAATTAGAATGGATACATTCGTGCGAATTAATTAGAATGGATCGGACGAATGAATTAGAATGGATCGTACGAATGGATTAGAATGGATCGCACGAATGAATTAGAATGGATCGTACGAATAAATTAGAATGGATACATTCGTCCGAATTAATTAGAATGGATAATACGAATGAGTAAGAATGGATCATACGAATGAAATAGAATAGATTGTACGAATGGATTAGAATGGATTCGTACGAATGAATTAGAATGGATACATTTGTGCGAATGAATTAGAATGGATCGTACCAATGAGTAAAAATGGATCGTACGAATGAAATAGAATGGATTGTGCGAATGAATTAGAATGGATCATACGAATGAATTAGAATGGATCGTACAAATTAATTAGAATGGATATATTCGTGCGAATGAATTAGAATGGATTGTATGAATGAATTAGAATGGATCGTACGAATGAATTAGAATGGATCATACAAATTAATTAGAATGGATCATACGAATGAATTAGAATGGATCGTACGAATGAATTAGAATGGATACATTCGTGCGAATGAATTAGAATGGATTATGCGAATGAATAAGAACTGATCGTACGAATGAATTAGAATGGATCGTACGAATGAATAAGAATGGATCTTACGAATGAATTAGAATGGATCGTACGAATGAATTAGAATGGATCGTACGAATGAATTAGAATGGATCGTACGACTGAATTAGAATGGATCGTACGAATGAATTAGAAAGGATCGTACGAATGAACTAGAATGGATCGTACCAATGAGTAAGAATGGATCGTACGAATGAATAGAATGAATTAGAATGGATCGGACGAATGAATTAGAATGGATCGTACGAATGAATTAGAATGGATCGTATGAATGAATTAGAATGGATCGTACGAATGAATTAGAATGGATCGTGTGAATGAATTTGAATGGATCGTACGAATGAATTAGAATGGATCGTGTGAAAGAATTGAAATGGATCGTACGAATAAATTAGAATGGATCTTGCGAATGAATTAGAATGGATCGTACGAATGAATTAGAATGGATACATTTGTGCGAATGAATTAGAAAGGATCGTACGAATGAATTAGAATAGATCGTATGAATGAATTAGAATGGATCGTACGAATGAATTAGAATGGATCGTGCGAATGAATTAGAATGGATCGTACGAATGAACTAGAATGGATACATTCGTGCGAATGAATTAGAATGGATCTTACGAATGAATTAGAATGGATCGTACGAATGAATTAGAATGGATCTTACGAATGAATTAGAATGGATCGTACGTATGAATTAGAATGGATCGCACGAATGAATTAGAATGGATCGTATGAATGAATTAGAATGGATCGTACGAATGAATTAGAATGGATCGTGCGAATGAATTAGAATGGATCGTACCAATGAGTAAGAATGGATCATACGAATGAATAGAATGGATCCTATGAATGAATTAGAATGGATACATTCGTGTGAATGAATTAGAATGGATCGTATGAATGAATTAGAATAGATTTTGTGAATGAATTAGAACTGATCGTATGAATGAATTAGAATGGATCGTGCGAATGAATTAGAATGGATCGTATGAATGAATTAGAATGGTTACATTCATGCGAATGAATTAGAATGGATCGTACGAATGGATTAGAATGGATCGTACGAATGGATTAGAATGGATACATTCGAGCGTACGAATGAAATAGAATAGATTGTACGAATGAATTAGAATGGATCCTACGAATGAATTAGAATGGATCGTGTGAAAGAATTAGAATGGATTGTATGAATGAATTAGAATGGATCGTATGAATGAATTAGAATGGATCGTGCGAATGAATTCGAATGGATCGTACGAATTCATTCTAATTCATTCATACAATCCATTTTAATTCTTTCACAGGATCCATTCTAATTCATTCGTACGTTCCATTCTAATTCATTAGCACGATCCATGCTAATTCATTCGTTCGATCAATTCTAATTCATTAGCACGATCCATTCTAATTCATTCGTACGATCCATTCTAATTCATTCGCACGATCCATTCTAATTCATTCATAGGATCCATTCTAATTCATTCATACAATCCATTCTAATTCATTCGCACGAATGTATCCATTCTAATTCATTCGTACGATCAGTTCTAATTCATTCACAAAATCTATTCTAATTCATTCATACGATCCATTCTAATTCATTCACACGAATGTATCCATTCTAATTCATTCATACGATCCATTCTAATTCATTCGTACGATCCATTCTAATTCACTCATACGATCCATTCTAATACATTCATACGATCCATTCTAATTCATTTGCACGAATATATCCATTCTAATTCATTCGTACAATCCATTGTAATTCCTTCGTACGATCCATTCTAATTCATTCGTACGATCTATTCTATTTCATTCGTACGATCCATTCTTACTCATTCGTACGATCCATTCAAATTCATTCGTCCGATCCATTCTAATTCATTCGCACGAATGTATCCGTTCTAATTCATTCGTTCTAATTCATTCATACGATCCATTCTAATTCATTCGTACGATCCATTCTAATTCATTCGCACGAATGTATCCATTCTAGTTCATTCGTACGATCCATTCTAATTCATTCGCACAATCCATTCTATTTCATTCGTACGATCCATTCTTACTCATTCGTATGATCCATTATGAATACATTCGTGCGAATGAATTAGAATGGATCATACGAATGAGTAATAATGGATCGTATGAATGAAATAGAATGGATTGTGCGAATGAATTATAATGGATCGTACGAATGAATTAGAATGGATCGTGTGAAAGAATTAGAATGGATTGTATGAATGAATTAGAATAGATCGTATGAATGAATTAGAATGGATCGTACGAATGAATTAGAATGGATCGTACGAATGAATTAGAATGGATCGTACGAATGAATTAGAATGGATATATTCGTGCGAATGAACTAGAATGGATACATTCGTGCGAAAGAATTAGAATAGATCGTATGAATGAATTAGAATGGATCATATGAATGAATTAGAATGGATCGTGCGAATGAATTAGAATGGATCGTATGAATGAATTAGAATGGATCGTGCTAATGAACTAGAATTGATCGAACGAATGAATTAGCATGGATCGTGCTCATGAATTAGAATGGAACGTACGAATGAATTAGAATGGATCGTACGAATGAATTAGAATGGATCGTACGAATGAATTAGAATGGATCGTACGAATGAATTAGAATGGATACATTCGTGCGAATGAATTAGAATGGATCGTATGAATGAATTAGAATGGATCGTACAAATGAATTAGAATGGATCGTGCGAATGAATTAGAATGGATCGTACGAATGAATTAGAATGGATCGTATGAATGAACTAGAATGGATACATTCGTGCGAATGAATTAGAATGGATCGTACGAAAGAATTAGAATGGATCGTACGAATGAATTAGAATGGATCTTACGAATGAATTAGAATGGATCGTACGAATGAATTAGAATGGATACATTCGTGCGAATGAATTAGAATGGATCGGACGAATGAATTAGAATGGATCATACGAATGAATTAGAATGGATCGTACGAATGAATTAGAATGGATCGTACGAATAAATTTGAATGGATACATTCGTCCGAATGAATTAGAATGGATCATACGAATGAGTAAGAATGGATCGTACGAATGAAATAGAATAGATTGTACGAATGAATTAGAATGGATTCGTACGAATGAATTAGAATGGATACATTCGTGCGAATGAATTAGAATGGATTGTATGAATGAATTAGAATGGATCGTGTGAAAGAATTAGAATGGATTGTATGAATGAATTAGAATAGATCGAATGAATGAATTAGAATGGATCGTACGAATGAATTAGAATGGATCGTACGAATGAATTAGAATGGATCGTACGAATGAATTAGAATGGATTCGTACGAATGAATTAGAATGGATACATTCGTGCGAATGAATTAGAATGGATTGTACGAATGAATTAGAATGGATCGTGTGAAAGAATTAGAATGGATTTTATGAATGAATTAGAATAGATCGTATGAATGAATAAGAATGGATCGTACGAATGAATTAGAATGGATCGTGTGGGGGAAAATCTTCGTGCCGACCCGAAGATTCTCGCAGCACCAGTCAATTGGAGTCGAAGTTGATGTCGAAGATCGTTGATCGATCTGTTGATTGAAGTCGAAGCCTTTTGATATGCAAACAGAGGAATGCAATCAGAGAAATTGTGACACGAGATGTGATCTCGGAGTTCAGCCGAAGCCTACGTCTCCGTGCTATAGGGAGCAACCTGAATTCACTAACACTTCTGTTGAAGTGACCTCGACAGGCCGAGTGTCACTGGAGATCTTCTGATCCCTTCGAAAGAGAAAAGAAGATCAACGAGAGATGGTAGATCGGAGTTAGAAAATCCCAGAGCTCTGGTTCTGAAAGTCAGATCTCAGAGTGGAAATCAGAATTCAGGATTTTAGTTTTTCGATCCTTTTACATTCGAAGGCTTTGCTATTTATAGGATTCTCTGGTGGCAAATGGCGGTTTTCAGCTGTTGTATCTGGGGATTCTCCAGACTCGTGAGCCTACCGGGCAGGGCCGGTAGGTCCCGTGGTAGTCCTCGTGGGCCCACCAGGCAAGGCCGGTGGGTCCCGTGGTAGTCTTCGTGGGTCCACCAGGCAGGGCCGATGGGTCCTGTGGTAGTCCTCGTGGGCCCACCAGGCAGGGCCGGTGGGTCCCGTGGTGGATTTATGCCAAAATTTGCACCCACAGTTACCCCCTCCAAGTTAGCTAGAGTGCATTCTGGCTGGCTTGGACTTTGGTGCAAAAAATAGCAACTTCCTGTTTTGAAAAACGGACACGAAGAAACTTGTCGCATGTTAGAGAAAAAAGGGACTGATCGGTCAATTTGGACTGATCGGTCAAATTTGACCGATCGGTCAAATTTTGACCGATCGGTCAAATTTTGACCGATCGGTCAAATTTTGACCGATCGGTCAAAATTCAACCGGTCAAGAATCGGGTGATCGGTCAAAAAACAGGGTTTTTTGACCGATCCAGTAGTAAATTTGACCGATCAGCTGAAATTTGACCGATCGGTTAAATTTTGACCGATCGGTCATTTTTGACCGATCGGTCAAATTTTGACCGATCGGGCAAAATTCAACCGGTCAAGAATCGGGTGATCGGTCAAAAAACCTAGGTTTTTTGCCAGATCCAGTAGAAATTTGACCGATCAAATAACTTTCGCCGATCGGATATGTTTGTCCGATCGGTGAAAAAATATCCGGTCAAGGTTCGAGTGATCGGCAAAAAACCTTGGTTTTTTGCCAGATCCAGTAGAAATTTGACCGATCAAATAACTTTCGCCGATCGGACATGTTTGTCCGATCGGTGAAAAAATATCCGGTCAAGGTTTGAGTGATCGGCAAAAAACCTTGGTTTTTTGCCAGATCCAGTAGAAATTTGACCGATCAAATAACTTTCGCCGATCGGACATGTTTGTCCGATCGGTGAAAAAATATCCGGTCAAGGTTCGAGTGATCGGCAAAAAACCTTGGTTTTTTGCCAGATCCAGTAGAAATTTGACCGATCAAATAACTTTCGCCGATCGGACATGTTTGTCCGATCGGTGAAAAAATATCCGGTCAAGGTTCGAGTGATCGGCAAAAAAACTTGGTTTTTTGCCAGATCCAGTAGAAATTTGACCGATCAAATAACTTTCGCCGATCGGACATGTTTGTCCGATCGGTAAAAAAATATCCGGTCAAGGTTCGAGTGATCGGCAAAAAACCTTGGTTTTTTGCCAGATCCAGTAGAAATTTGACCGATCAAATAACTTTCGCCGATCGGACATGTTTGTCCGATCGGTGAAAAAATATCCGGTCAAGGTTTGAGTGATCGGCAAAAAACCTTGGTTTTTTGCCAGATCCAGTAGAAATTTGACCGATCAAATAACTTTCGCCGATCGGACATGTTTGTCCGATCGGTGAAAAAATATCCGGTCAAGGTTCGAGTGATCGGCAAAAAACCTTGGTTTTTTGCCAGATCCAGTAGAAATTTGACCGATCAAAGTAAAGTTTTGAACCTGCCCTTTAGAGAAGGTTTACTGCTTTGTTCTCCGATATTTTGGCAGAGTTTTGAACATTGATGGAGCTTGATTCTTCTTGTTTTGAATCCTTGGTTGGCTTGATGGTTGCTTTGAACCGGCGGTCCGGTTTACCCAGACCGGTGGCTTGCTTGGACCGTTGGTTCATGTGGACCGGTAGGTCCGACGTTTCGCCTGGTCGCGACTGTTCGCCTGGTTCTGCGCTTGCTACGGATGGATGCCACGTGTACCTACAAAAACACGCGATTTGATATGGTGAAGACACGTGTCTTCTCGATTTGCGCACCTGTTTTACCCTGGGTACAAAAGTTTTCACCGGCTGTCATTTCGCCTCACGCTTCCAAAATTTTTCGAAGTCCAGACCCTTGTTCTCCTGATTTCTGCTCTTGTTCTTGTTCTCGTTCGATCGGTCCAATGGCTTCATCTGGCAGTTCGAAGAAGTCTGGTACTGCTCCCTCGAAGAGAAAGGGGAAGGAAATTGTCGAGGTTCAATCTCCTCCGAGGGGCCGTGGCAAAGGCAAGGCTGCTCTCGCTGAACTTGGCCAACTGGGCAAGAGGCACCAAGGGGTAGGGTTTGCTTCGGCGCCATCAAGGCCAGAGTTCATCCCTAAGGTCAAGTTTGTTCTGGGCCCTCTCATGCCCCTGACAGAGGAGACGGAGTATATGTACAATGTAGGTGGTGAGTTCACGGATACGAAGAGACAGAAATGGCAAGCACTGCTCTCTTTCTTCACAGAAGGGAAGGGGGCACAGCCTTCACTCCCTAGCATCCAGACGGCTTTCGGCATCGACAAGAAGACCGTCTTCACCAGCTATGCCAGCAACGAGAAGGTCATGGGAACCATCGTGACCATCGGCCAAATGAACTGCGGTCTGCGTTTACCGCTGCCACCCTTTGCGGCAAGGTTGCTGAATACATCTGGCCTTTGCCCGGGGCAGGTCACAGGAAACGCCTGGCGAATAATCTACGCATTCTGCCGCATGGAATCAGATTTCCAGGAAGATTTGAGGGCATGCTACTCCAGTATCCCGGAAGGAGAAGTTGCCAGGATCGAACTTGGATACTTCTTCTTCCACTACAGATGGGCCTACAGAAGGGACAGCCCGTTCTACAATTTGACTGGAGTATCTCCGCTGCGCCCACTCACCGATACAGTCCCTTCGGACAAGTTGTATACGGATTGGCCAATCTCTGTATCTGGCGCCTGGACATCCATGTCAGTGCCCGACACCCCCCGAGACAGCGTGCACGATGCCGTGAAGATGTACAGTGAGGGAGGCATCTTCGCCTGGAATTCTGAGAGGGCTGGAGCCATAGACAACTTATTCCTCGAGCTGACTTGTGGAACGAGGTCGTGGAAGCAGTTCTCCAACTGCCCAGTGAGATACGGCAAGGCCAATCTCCTCCACCGATCAAAGGATAGATATGAGGACAACGAAGTCCTATACTCTGACTATGAAGAGGATCCCCACTCGGGCAAGGTCATTCGAAAGATTCGGGCCGAGAAGAAGATCTACACTGCTAGGCGCCGATTGCCCACTTTTGACGAGAAACTGGTGCTCCAAAGAGGCCCAGTGAAGAAGAAACGAAAAACCCTTATCAAGCAACAGGAGAGTGAAGACCAATGGAAGAAGATCGAAGAGGAAGAAGAAGGGAAGAAGAATGAAGAAGAAGAAGAAGGGAAGAAGAATGAAGAAGAAGAGACTGAGAATGCCAGCCACGACAACAGTGGCAATGGCGAAGATGAGGACGCCGACGACGAGGATGATCTGTCATCGACTCCTTCTGGTGAAGATATCGAGAATGGGGGTGGTGAGGAAGAAATTCCTCCCACCCCCACTGTTGGTGTAACAGGAGAAGATTCAATTCCTGTTCCCATTGACGAGGCTAAGGCCCGTCAGATGGAAGGAGTTATGGATGCGGAAGGCGATGGCCAAAGAGTGGTTCCCGCCTATAAATTTGATGAATTGAAGAGGCCGACGCGCCTTATAATAAAGCTGTCGAGGAGTGGTGGGGTTGGAAGCAACCCCACACCCCTCGATCAGATTCCCCCCGACGTTCCTCGTATTGAAGGAGCAACAACGAGCGGGGGTGTTGAAGTAGAGCAACCCCCACTCCCCTCTCGCTCTCTACTTGAGGAGGTGGAAGCAATGGTGGCAGGGCTCAAGCCTGGCGGATCACAAGAGGAAGAGAGAGTCTCTCCTCTGAGAAATGCTTCCTCCCCTACTCATTTGGAGAGGGGAAGTCGAGTGGGTGATGGGGCTCCTCCACCTCAACCAGCGCCAACCCCGATTCAGGAGAAGTCGACCCCTCAGGGTGGCTCTGATCGCAGGAAGGGCAAAGAGCCGAAGGTCGAAACCTCAGGTAATTGAACTAACTCTCCTTGAATGCCTTGCCTCTGAAGCTCGAAAATAATCTAACACTTTGATCTCTTGTTGATTGTAGGTGCACCTGCTGGATTGACTCCGACAATAAGAAACTTGGGTGACGTTGATATCAACCGCCCCACAGCTGCGATCAGGAAACTCATCAACCTCCCAGGGGCTACTCTGGATGAAGCTTTTGAAAGAATTGATCTGTTGGTAGGTGCATCTGCTCGATCAATCATCTGAGTTGTATCTTTATGATAATTCTAACTCTTTTGTTCTTTTGCAGAACTCAGCAGTTATGAATGTCGCAACCAAGCTCTCCATGAGGGCGGGAGCAAAAGAAGCTGTAGCTGAAATAAATCACTTGACCGTGGAGAGAGATGAGCTGAGAGAGCTCCTGACTTCGAAGAAAGCCTCTCTCAAAACCAAGATTGAGGAACTTCGCAAGGGGAAGCTGGAGATCAAGGGGCTGCAGGATCGTTGCGAGGCACAGAGTCACGAGCTCGAATCCTTGAAGACTCGACTCTCCAAGGTTGAGGAAGTGTCCTGTGGTCGCACCAGCGAGATCCAAGAGCTGAAGCAACAACTTGCTACCCAGCACGCTGTCTTCACTGCCAGAGAAGAGACTTCGAAGAAGGCACTGGAGCACGCGTTGTCTGAGTGCAAGGTTTACAAGGAGACAGCAGAGAAGGCGGCAGAAGCGCTCAGGGCCCATGTTTCCAGTGTCCGATCCTCCAAGGCATCAGTGGCGAGTAAAGCTCGTCCTGGATCTGAAGGGGAGAAGTCGCATGGGAAGAGTGTGGCCAAGCCTTGAGACTTTTCTCCTTCTTTGTTGTTGTACTTGTAAATTTTTGAAATGTAACAGCTCCTTGTATCTGACATATTTTGATAATAAAAGATCTTCTTGGTGTTTGAAAATTGAATGTCTCTTGAATTGAATGTCTTTGACTATCATGATCTCAATAGCATTAGAATAGATACAATCTTTTGAATGTAACTTTGAAAATTGGACTTGAATTCGTATAACACTTGAATGTGAGGGGTTGAGTCGCAACTCAAGCACCCAAACCTGTTAAACGATGTAGAAATTGATTGAAATTGAATATTGAAATTTGAAAGTCAGTTTAACATTTGCCAGTAAGGGGTTGAGTCGCAACTCTAACACCCAAACTTGTTAAGACTTGATAACTTGAATGCGGTCAGTTTTTAACATTTGCTAGTAAGGGGTTGAGTCGCAACTCTAACTCCCAAACTTGTTAAAAGACCTGGTAACTTGAATATGGATAACTTGAAACTGCTTCAGAACTTGAATTGAAAAATTGAACAGTTGCATATTTGAACACTTTGAAAGAGAACTTTATTCATCACAAAAATTTACATCATGGGTAGAACATCTTAAGGTGTCTAGAATTCCAAGCTCGAGGCAATCTATCTCCTTCTGGTGTGATCAGTCTGTAAGAACCTTTGCTTCCTACTGATTCAATGATATATGGACCTTCCCAGTTGGGAGCAAGCTTTCCACTGCTGTGCTCTTTGGTATTGTAGAAAACTGCTCTGAGAACTAAACTACCCACTGGGAACCGTCTCTTGTGGACTTTCTTGTCATAGGCTCTTTTGATCTTCTGTTGATACTTGGCTACACGAAGAGAAGCTTGATCTCGTAGTTCTTCAGAGAAGTCTAGATCATTGATCCGAAGTTCTTCATTGACTCCTTCTTCAACAGCTTTGGTTTTCAAAGTACTTGATATATTTTCTGTTGGGAGTATTGCTTCCGATCCATATGTTAGACGAAAGGGTGAGAACCCTGTGGATCTTCTCGGAGTTGTGCGATACCCCCAAAGAACTTCAGGTAGGACTTGCTCCCACAATCCTTTCTTGTCGTTGAGTTTCTTCTTGAGTATATCAAGTATAGCTCTGTTTGAGGCTTCAGCTTGACCATTGCATTGAGGATATCTTGGAGTTGAATAGAATAGCTTGATACCGTTGTTCAGACAGAACTCTCGGAATTTGTCTGAGTCAAATTGAGCTCCATTGTCAGCAACAAGAACTTGAGGTGTGCCAAACCTTGAGAAGATGTTGTGCCGAATGAATTTGATCACTTCGTCGTCAGTCTCTCGAAAGAGGGGCACAGCTTCAACCCATTTGGTGAAGTAATCAGTAGCCAGCAGTAGATATTTCTTCTTGCTTGGAGTTGGAGGGAAAGGACCCAAGAAATCTAACCCCCATTGATGGAAAGGCCAGGGGCTTGATAATTGATGAAGTTCATCTGCAGGGAGATGGATAGCTCGAGCGTGTCGTTGGCAAGGCTCGCATCTTTGAACGACTTGTTGAGCATCCCTTGCCATTGTTGGCCAGTAGTACCCTTGTAGCTTCGTCTTGGCTTCAAGAGATCTTCCCCCCGAATGATTTCCACAAGCTCCAGAGTGGATATCAATCAGGATTGACTGTGCTTGCTCTGGACCAAGGCACTTGAGCAACATCCCGTTGTGAGATTTGAAGTACAGATCTTCTCCTTGAATAGTGTAGCATGGGAGCTTCCTTTGAAGTCTTCGGGCTTGATTTGGATCTTCTGGCATTTTGCCATGTTTGAAGAAGTCAAGAATTGGTCGTCTCCAATCTTCAAGCTGATCTCCACCCCCAGATCCTTTTGTAGTAGTAAGGATCTGTTGATCGGGGATGGTCTTGGGCATTTCTTGATAATTGATCTGTACTTGCCTTCCTCCAAGCGAGTCTCCCAGAACTGAGGCAGCATTAGCTAAGGCATCTGCTTCTCGGTTTTCTGCTCTTGGAATTTGAACGAACTCAATTGTAGTAAAACGTTGTTGAAGACGTCGTACTAAAGCTAAGTAGAGTTGCATTCTTTCTTCACGAGCTGTGTACTCTCTATTGATTTGCCTTATGATCAACTGGGAGTCGCTATAGATGATGATTCGATCTACCCCCAGGGATTCTGCCATTTCGAGTCCGGAAATGAGTGCTTCGTATTCAGCTTCGTTGTTGGTGGCACTAAATCCAAGGAGAGTGGCCTTCTGGAGATGATCAAGTTCGGGGGATATTAAAACTATCCCAGTTCCCGAACCGATCGAACTTGATGATCCATCAGTATAAAGCTTCCAAGGAGGAGTTGCAGCAATAACTTCAAGACTTGGATCAATTTTTGTTGCAGGATTGATCGGAGGATTATCCTCATCTTCCAAGCGCATGTCGACATCTTCTTCCCAAATGATGGGGTCTTCAACTGGAAAGTCAGCTAGAAAATCAGCAATTGCTTGACCTTTGATAGAAGTGCGAGATTCGAATTGAATCCCCAGAGCACTCATTTCGATCACCCATTTGGTCATTCGACCAGCTCGACCAGCTTTGTCAATGATATCTTTGAGCGAGTGTTCTGAAATGACAGTGATCTGGTGAGAGACGAAATATGGTTGGAGACGACGCGATGCAGTGAGCAAGGCCAGGATGACTTTCTCAGTTTTCGAATAGCGAGTTTCAGCCGGAAGAAGAGTGTGGCTGATGTAGTAGACTGGATGTTCGACGCCTTCTCTTCTACTGACTAAGACCGCACTGATTGCTTGATCGGTCACGGCCAGATAGAGCCACAAGTCTTCTTTTGGCAATGGAGCAGTCAGGATGGGAGCTTGCACCAGATATTTCTTGATGCTTTGAAATGCCTCTTCACAGATTGGACTCCAGCCGGATGTATCCGCCTTTCGTAGTTTGTCGAAGAGGGGTTTGCATTTGTCGGAAGATTTTGAAATGAATCGATTGAGTGCTGCTAACCTTCCAGTGAGGCGTTGAACTTCTTTTCGATTTGTAGGTGAAGGCATATCGATGATGGCTCGAATTTGATCAGGATTGGCTTCAATACCCCTCCTGGTCACAAGATGACCCAAGAATTTGCCAGATTGAACTCCGAAAGCGCACTTGGCTGGATTGAGCTTCATTCGATACTTTCGAAGAACTTGGAAGGTTTCAGCCAGATCAGATAGATGTTTACTCCGAACGGAACTCTTGGTGAGGAGATCATCGACATATACTTCGACGTTGCGACCAATCTGATCTTCGAACATTTTGGTGACTAGCCTTTGATAGGTGGAACCAGCATTTTTGAGGCCGAATGGCATGACATTGTAGCAATAAAGGCCTCGGCTAGTCACAAAACATGTCTTCTCTTGATCATCAGCGTGGAGCGGAATTTGATTATATCCGGAATACCCATCCATGAAAGACAATAGCTCGTGGCCAGCAGTGGCGTCGACGAGTCTATCTATCCTTGGCATAGGAAAAGGATCTTTGGGGCAAGCCTTATTGAGATTAGTAAAGTCGATGCAGACTCTGACTTTCCCATTCTTCTTTGGAACAGCCACTATATTAGAGATCCAAGTTGGATACTCTACTTCTCGGATGAATCCGGCTGCGAGTAGCTTGGTAATTTCTTCTTGAACAGCAACTTGCAGCTCTGGTCGAATGGTGCGAGGCTTTTGCTTGACAGGCTTTACCTCTTCTTTGGTCGCAAGTCGGTGACAAGCGTCATCTGGATTGATACCAGGCATGTCTTCGAAACACCAAGCAAAGACGTCGATATTGGACTGGAGGAAGGATACCATGTCTTGCGCTTCTGCGTCGCTAAGACCGGTACCAATAAATGTTTGTCGAGGGAGATCTCCGCTGCCTATGTTGATCGGGATGATTTCTTCAATTGAAGGTGATGCTTCCCATTCAATTGGTGGAGGTTCGGTCAGCGGAATCTCCTTTGATTGCTATTTGGAAGAGGGACCAGCTTCATCTCGTGGCCGCTTTGGAGGAGCAATGTTAATCTTTCGATCTGTCTTTGCCGCAGCAGCTTCACAAGACCTTCCAGCTTGCTGATCGCCTCGAATGCAGACAATGCCTTCTCCAGTTGCAAACTTGAGTAGTTGATGGTAAGAGGAGGAGATGGCATTGATCTGATGGAGGAATGGTCGCCCAAGAATGGCGTTGTAGCTAGACATTCCTTCGACGATTGCAAACCTCACCGAGACTCGAGTCTCTCGGCTGAGGTCGATGGTAAATCTGGATTCGCCCACTGTGATGCTTTGTTCACCATTGAAGCCGGTGATCACAGTCGGGACGACGTCGAGGCTTTGATACTTATGTCCCAGACGTTTGAAACAGTCTGAGAACATAATGTCGATGGAGCTTCCGGTGTCGATGAGGATCCGGTTGACAGTGCTGCCGTCGATAATGAGTTTCAAGACCAGAGGGTCTCGATGTGGAGTATGGACTCCTTGAAGATCGGTGTCGTTGAAGACGATTGATGGCCAAGAGAGACCTTCGATGGGTTTCTCGATCCAGGTATCTTCTTTGCCCGCAGTAGAACGAACGTGGAAGATGCGTCGAACTTGGCGATCCACCTCTTTCCCAGTCAGACTTTGATTGTGCAATGTTCCATGAATACCAAAAATATTGGCATTCACAGAGATAGTTTGCCGGTTAGAGGAGATTTGATGTACCCAACACACTTCTTTCCCCTTTGCAGAGGTCCGATGTTGATTGTGTCCGCCTCTAACAAACTCTTGAAGATGGCCTTCTCGCAATAGGTCTTCAAGATGGAATTTCAGCCGAAAACACCGATCGGTGGAATGGCCGTGACTTCGATGGAAGTCGCAGTAGACTGTTTTGTCTGCTGTGAATTTGGAATTCGGCTGAAGAGGATTAGGCCTCCGAACGAACTCTTCATGTTGAATGCGGTCGAGTATCTGTTCGACCGGCATATTCCACTCGATGAAAGTGGTCTTCGTTGGAGATCGACGTCCATCATTCTTTGATCTTTTGTTGGCCGGAGGGGCTGCTGCTTCAGCGTTGTGAGCCTTTGCAGCATACTTAGGAGCTTCTCTTTCAGCAGGCCTTCTCTTAGTTTCTCGCCCTTTCCGAGCGACTTGATCGTCTTCCACCTCAATCTCTCTTTGAATTCGGTCAAACATTGCTCCCAGAGAAGGAGGGGGATTGCGGATGAAGTCGTTGTAGATATGTAGATCGAAGCGGAGAGCGTTCTGGAAAGCCAACATAATGGCTTCATCATCCAGATGTCTTCCAGAGAGAGCAGCATGCTCGTTGCGAAACCTCCTCGTGAAGCTGCGAAGAGTCTCGTCTGCACCCATCCGCAGTCGGTAGAGAGAGTCGAGTTTCTTTTCTGGCTTTAGATTGAGTTGATAGTGCTGCACAAAGAGGTTAGCCAAAACACCGAATTGGGTGATGGACCCAGCTCGGAGATTGTGATACCAGTCGAGCGAAGGCTCATCGAGACTTCCCGCGAAGGTGCGGCAGAGCACGTTGTTTTCCTCTTCGTGTGGAGTTAGAGCTTGCTTGAAAGCAAGTATATGGAGGCTTGGATCTCCTCTAATACAGTTGAATTTGGGGAGGATAGGAGTTCTCCATCCTCTTGGAAAGGTGGTCTCGAAGAGACTTCGATGTAGTGGCCCGGCAGAGGAGTAACCGTCCCTACGACCATGTCCTCGACCTAGAGGTGGGTCAAGAGGTAAGATCGCAAGGTCTTGCTCTGGCATTGAAGTGTTTGCCGGTCGAAGTCGGTGTCGAAGGTCCGATCCAAGTCCACGTTGGAGTGGAATGGAAGGGGAGACTCTACTCTTTGAAGGAGCGCCTTTCATTTGGTGCTTCCTTGGCATGTTGAGCTTCGATGGTGCTCTTTTGTCGCAGTTACGACCAGATGAGGATTGGGAGGACTCGTCTTCAAGACGATCCCAGACACTCTGCTTCTAAGGAGCAGCAGAGGGAGTTGGGTCGCGTCGAATCCTCTCAAGAGCATCAGTGCCCATTGACCTCCGTTGTTCGGAGTGAATTGAATGTCGAGGAGGATCAACCCTCTCACTTGTGGAGGGGATTGGAATAGCAATTCCAGCTTCGGAAGCTGCCTTCTTCAGAGCATCCCTCTCAGCAGTGAGGGTGGCGTTTTGCTTCGCCAATTGGAGTAGTTGGAAATCGATTGCAGAGATCTGGTAAGTCGATGGAGGATCTTCAGCAGGAGCAGGGACAGTCTGCCCAATTGATTGATGAGGATGAGGGGCGATCGGTCGATCGACTGATCTCCCGCTTCCTGAATGAACCCCCATCTCGGGGACAGCAAGGGGCTGCCCGAAATTGAGCCTTTGACTCATTGAACGAGTCTCAGGACGAGGTTGATGTTGAGTGTTACTTCCTTCTGGTTGACCCTGGTATTTGGTTCTCGCCATTCAGAGTGCGAAGGGTACAACGAGATTGCTGACGTCCGATCAGTTGTCTGATCAACCGAGGGGGCGAGGAAGTTTGGCTATTGATCTGGTAGTCGAAGTAGAGAGGACACGGCTTCTCGCTCGAATCCCACAGACGGCGCCAAACTATGGGGGAAAATCTTCATGCCGACCCGAAGATTCTCGCAGCACCAGTCAATTGGAGTCGAAGTTGATGTCGAAGATCGTTGATCGATCTGTTGATTGAAGTAGAAGCCTTTTGATATGCAAACAGAGGAATGCAATCAGAGAAATTGTGACACGAGATGTGATCTCGGAGTTCAGCCGAAGCCTACGTCTCCGTGCTATAGGGAGCAACCCGAATTCACTAACACTTCTGTTGAAGTGACCTCGACAGGCCGAGTGTCACTGGAGATCTTCTGATCCCTTCGAAAGAGAAAAGAAGATCAACGAGAGATGGTAGATCGGAGTTAGAAAATCCCAGAGCTCTGGTTCTGAAAGTCAGATCTCAGAGTGGAAATCAGAATTCAGGATTTTAGTTTTTCGATCCTTTTACATTCGAAGGCTTTGCTATTTATAGAATTCTCTGGTGGCAAATGGCGGTTTTCAGCTGTTGTATCTGGGGATTCTCCAGACTCGTGAGCCTACCGGGCAGGGCCGGTAGGTCCCATGGTAGTCCTCGTGGGCCCACCAGGCAAGGCCGGTGGGTCCCGTGGTAGTCTTCGTGGGTCCACCAGGCAGGGCCGGTGGGTCCTGTGGTAGTCCTCGTGGGCCCACCAGGCAGGGCCGGTGGGTCCCGTGGTGGATTTATGCCAAAATTTGCACCCACAGATCGTACGAATGAATTAGAATGGATCATACGAATGAATTAGAATGGATACATTCGTGCGAATGAATTAGAATGGATACATTCGTGCGAAAGAATTAGAATAGATCGTATGAATGAATTAGAATGGATCCTATGAATGAATTAATATGGATCATGCGAATGAATTAGAATGGATTGTACGAATGAATTAGAATGGATCATACGAATGAATTAGAATGGATCGTGCTAATGAATTTGAATTGATCGAACGAATGAATTAGCATGGATCGTGCTAATGAATTAGAATGATACGTACGAATGAATTAGAATGGATCATGTGAAAGAATTAGAACGGATTGTATGAATGAATTAGAATGAATTCGTACGATCCATTTGAATTCATTCGCACGATCCATTCTAATTCATTCATACGATCCATTCTAATTCATTCATACAGTCTATTCAAATTCTTTCACACGATCCATTCTAATTCATTCGTAGGATCCATTCTAATTCATTCGTACAATCTATTCTATTTCATTCGTACAATCCATTCTTACTCATTCATATGATCCATTCTAATTCATTCGGACGAATGTATCCATTCTAATTTATTCGTACGATCCATTCTAATTCATTCGTACGATCCATTCTTACTCATTCGTATGATCCATTCTAATTCATTCGTACGATCCATTCTAATTCATTCGTATGATCCATTCTAATTCATTCGCACAATCTATTCTAATTCATTCGTACGATCCATTCTAATTCATTCGTACGATCGTACGAATGAATTAGAATGGATCGTACGGAATGAATTAGAATGGATTGTATGAATGACTTAGAATAGATACATTCGTGCGAATGAATTAGAATGGATCATACGAATGAGTAAGAATGGATCGTACGAATGAAATAGAATGGATTGTACGAATGAATTAGAATGGATCGTACAAATGAATTAGAATGGATCGTACGAATGAATTAGAATGGATCATACAAATGAGTAAGAATGGATCGTACAAATGAAATAGAATGGATTGTACGAATGAATTAGAATGGATCGTACGAATGAATTAGAATGGATCGTGTGAAAGAATTAGAATGCATTGTATGAATGAATTAGAATAGATCGTATGAATGAATTAGAATAGATCGTGCGAATGAATTCGAATGGATCACATGATCCATTCGAATAGAATGGATCGTATGAATGAATTAGAATGGATCGGGCGAATGAATTAGAATGGATCGTATGAATGAATTAGAATGGATCATATGAATGAATTAGAATGGATCGTACGAATGAATTAGAATGGATCATACGAATGAATTAGAATGGATCATACGAATGAGTAAGAATGGATCGTACGAATGAAATAGAATGGATTATACGAATGAATTAGAATGGATACATTCATGCGAATGAATTAGAATGGATCGGACGATTGAATTAGAATGGATCGTACGATTCATTCTAATTCATTCATACGATCCATTCTAATACATTCGTATGATTCATGCTAATTCATTCCCACGATCCATTCTAATTCATTCGTACGATCCATTCTTATTCATTCATACGATCCATTCTAATTCATTCGCACAATCCATTCTAATTCATTCGTAGAATCCATTCTAATTCATTCGTATGATCCATTCTAACTCATTCGGTGGATCCATTCTAATTCATTCGTACGATCCATTCTAATTCATTCCCCCGATCCATTCTAATTTATTCGTACGATCCATTCTAATTCATTCGTACGATCTATTCTAATTCATTCGCACGAATGTAACCATTTTAATTCTTTCATAGGATTCATTCTAATTCATTCGTATGAGCTATTCTAATTCATTCGTACGATCCATTCTAATTCATTCACACGAATGTATCCATTCTAATTCATTCATACGATCCATTCTAATTCATTCGTACGATCCATTCTAATTCACTCATACGATCCATTCTAATACATTCATACGATCCATTCTAATTCATTTGCACGAATATATCCATTCTAATTCATTCGTACGATCCATTCTAATTCCTTCGTACGATCCATTCTAATTCATTTGTACGATCTATTCTATTTCATTCATACGATCCATTCTTTCTCATTCGTACGATCCATTCTAATCCATTCGTCCGATCCATTCTAATTCATTCGCACGAATGTATCCATTCTAATTCATTCGTTCGATCAATTCTAATTCATTAGCACGATCCATTCTAATTCATTCGTACGATCCATTCTAATTCATTCGCACGATCCATTCTAATTCATTCATAGGATCCATTCTAATTCATTCATACGATCTATTCTAATTCTTTCGCACGAATGTATCCATTCTAATTCATTCGCACGAATGTATCTATTCTAATTCATTCGTACAATCCATTCTAATTCATTCGTACGATCCATTCTAATTCATTAATATGATCCATTCTAATTCATTCGTACGATCCATTCTAATTCATATGCACAAAGGTATCCATTCTAATCCATTCGTAGGATCCATTCTAATCCATTCGTACGATCCATTCTAATCCATTCGTACGATCCATTCTAATTCATTCGCTCGAATGTATCCATTCTAATCCATTTGTACGATCCATTCTAATCCATTCGTACGATCCATTCAAATTCATTCGCATTAATGTAACCATTCTAATTCATTCATTTGATCCATTCTAATTCATTCATACGATCCATTCTAATTCATTCGTCCGATCCATTCTAATTCATTCGCACGAATGTATCCATTCTAATTCATTCGTACGATCCATTCTAATTCATTCGTACGATCCATTCTAATTCATTCGCACGAATGCATCCATTCTATTTCATTCGTACGATCCATTCTAATTGATTCGTACGATCCATTCTAATTCATTCGCACGATCCATTCTAATTCATTCGTACGATCAATTCTAATTCATTCGTGCAATCCTTTCTATTTCATTCGTACGATCCATTCTTACTCATTCCTACGATCCATTCTAATTCATTCACACGAATGTATCCATTCGTACGAATGAATTAGAATAGATTGTACGAATGAATTAGAATGGATCATACGAAGGAATTAGAATGGATCGTACGAATGAATTAGAATGGATCGTACGAATGAATTAGAATGGATCGTACGAAGGAATTAGAATGGATCGTACGAATGAATTAGAATGGATCGTACGATTGAATTAGAATGGATTATACGAATGAGTAAGAATGGATCGTATGAATGAATTAGATTGGATCGTACGATCCATTCTAATTCATTAGCATGGATCGTGCTAATGAATTAGAATGGAATATACGAATGAATTAGAATGGATCGTAGAATGGATCGTACGAATGAATTAGAATGAATTAGAATGGATTGTACGAATGAATTAGAATGGATACATTCGTGCGAATGAATTAGAATGGATCGTGCGAATGAATTAGAATGGATCGTACGAATGAATTAGAATGGATATATTTGAACGAATAAATTAGAATGGATCATACGAATGAATTAGAATGGATCGTACGAATGAATTAGAATGGATAGTGCGAATGAATTAGAATCGATCGTACGAATGAATTAGAATGGATCGTACGAATGAATTAGAATGGATCATACGAATGTGTAGGAATGGATCGTACGAATGAATTAGAATGGATCGTACGAATGAATTAGAATGGATACATTCGTCCGAATTAATTAGAATGGATCGTACGAATGAGTAAGAATGGATCGTACGAATGAAATAGAATAGATTGTACGAATGAATTAGAATGGATCCTACGAATGAATTAGAATGGATCGTGTGAAAGAATTAGAATGGATTGTATGAATGAATTAGAATGGATCGTATGAATGAATTAGAATGAATCGTGCAAATGAATTCGAATGGATCGTACGAATTCATTCTAATTCATTCATACAATCCATTCTAATTCTTTGACACGATCCATTCTAATTCATTCGTACGTTCCATTCTAATTCATTAGCACGATCCATGCTAATTCATTCGTTCGGTCAATTCTAATTCATTAGCACGATCCATTCTAATTCATTCATACGATCCATTCTAATTCATTCGCACGATCCATTCTAATTCATTCATAGGATCCATTCTAATTCATTCATACGATCTATTCTAATTCTTTCGCACGAATGTATCCATTCTAATTCATTCGCACTAATGTATCCATTCTAATTCATTCGTACGATCCATTCTAATTCATTCGTACGATCCATTCTAATTCATTCATACGATTTATTCTAATTCATTCATACAATCCATTCTAATTCTTTCACACGATCCATTCTAATTCATTCGTACGATCCATTCTAATTCATTCGCACAATCCATTCTATTTCATTCGTACGATCCATTATTACTCATTCGTATGATCTATTCTAATTCATTCATACGAATGTATCCATAATGGATCATACAAATGAGTAAGAATGGATCGTACGAATGAAATAGAATGGATTGTGCGAATGAATTAGAATGGACCGTACGAATGAATTAGACGTACGAATGAATTAGAATGGATACATTCGTGCGAATAAATTAGAATGGATCATACGAATGAGTAAGAATGGATCGTCATTCTAATTCATTTGTATGATCCATTCTAGTTCATTTGTATCCATTCTATTTCATTCGCACGATCCATTCTAATTCATTCGCACAACCTATTCTAATTCATTCGTACGATCCATTCTATTTCATTCGTACGATCCATTCTAATTCATTCATACAATCCATTCTAATTTATTCATACGATCCATTCTAATTCACTCATACAATCCATTCTAATTCATTCGTACGATCCATTCTAATTCACTCATACGATCCATTCTAATTCATTCGTTCGATTCATTCTAATTCATTCATACAATCCATTCTAATTCATTTGCACGAATGTATCCATTCTAATCCATTCGTACGATCCATTCTAATCCATTCGTACGATCCATTCTAATTCATTCGCATGAATGTAACCATTCTAATTCATTCGTACGATCCATTCTAATTCATTCGTCCGATCCATTCTAATTCATTCGCACGAATGTATCCATTCTAATTAATTCGTACGATCCATTCTAATTCATTCGTATGATCCATTCTAATTCATTCGCATAATCCAATCTATTTCATTCGTACGATCCATTCTTACTCATTGGTACGATCCATTCTAATTCATTCGCACGAAAGTATCCATTCTACTTCATTCGTACAAATCCATTCTAATTCATTCGTACAATCTATTCTATTTCATTCGTACGATCCCTTCTTACTCATTCGTATGATCCATTCTAATTCATTCGGACGAATGTATCCATTCTAATTTATTCGTACGATCCATTCTAATTCATTCGTACGATCCATTCTAATTCATTCGTACGATCCATTCTAATTCATTCGTACGATCCATTCTAATTCATTCGTCCGATCCATTCTAATTCATTCGCACGAATGTATGCATTCAAATTCATTCATACGATCCATTCTAATTCATTCGTACGATCCATTCTAATTCATTTGTAAGATCCATTCTATTTCATTCGTACGATCCATTCTAATTCATTTGTACGATCCATTCTAATTCATTCGCACGAATGTATCCATTCTAGTTCATTCGTACGATCTATTCTAATTCATTCGCATGGATCGTGCATTCGTACGATCCATTCTAATTCATTCGTAAGATCCATTCTAATTCATTCGTACGATCCATGCTAATTCATTCGTACGATCCATTCTAATTCATTCGCACGAATGTATCCATTCTAGTTCATTCGTACGATCTATTCTAATTCATTCGCATGGATCATGCATTCGTATGATCCATTCTAATTCATTCGTAAGATCCATTCTAATTCATTCGTACGATCCATTCTAATCCATTCGTACGATCCATTCTAATTCATTCGCACGAATGTATCCATTCTAGTTCATTCGTACGATCCATTCTAATTCATTCGTACGATCTATTCTAATTCATTCATACGATCTATTCTAATTCATTCATACAATCCATTCTAATTCTTTCACATGATCCATTCTAATTCATTCGTACGATCCATTCTAATTCATTCGTATGATCCCTTCTAAATCATTCGTACAATCCATTCTAATTCTTTCACACGATCCATTCTAATTCATTCGTACGATCCATTCTAATTCATTCGCACGATCCATTCTAATCCATATGCACAAAGGTATCCATTCTAATCCATTCGAAGGATCCATCCTAATTCATTCGCACGATCCATTCTAATTCATTCGTTCGATCCATTCTAATTCATTCGTACGATCCATTCTAATTCATTCGTACGATCCATTCTAATTCATTCGTAAGATCCATTCTAATTCATTCGTACGATCCATTCTAATTCATTCGTACGATCCATTCTAATTCATTCGCACGAATGTATTCATTCTAGTTCATTCGTATGATCCATTCTAATTCATTCGTACGATCCATTCTAATTCATTCGTACGATCCATTCTCATTCATTCGTATGATCCATTCTAATTAATTCGTATGATCCATTCTAATTCATTCGTACGATCCATTCTAATTCATTCATATAATCCATTCTAATTCATTCGTACGATCCATTCTAATTCACTCATACGATCCATTCTAATACATTCATACGATCCATTCTAATTCATTTGAACGAATATATCTATTCTAATTCATTCGTATGATCCATTCTAATTCCTTCGTACGATCCATTCTAATTCATTCGTACGATCTATTCTAATTCATTCGTACGATCCATTCTAATTCCATCGTACGATCCATTCTAATTCATTCGTACGATCCATTCTAATTCATTCGTACAATCTATTCTAATTCATTCGTACGATCCATTCTAATTCATTCATACAATCCATTCTAATTCATTCGCACGAATGTATCCACTCTAATTAATTCGTACGATCCATTCTAATTCATTCGTATGGTCCAATCTTATTCATTCGCACGATCCAGTCTAATGGATTCGCATGATCCATTCTAATTCATTCGCACGAATGTATCCATTCTAATTCATTCATACGATCCATTCTAATTCATTCGTACGATCCATTCTAATTCATTCGCACAAATGTATCCATTCTAATTCATTCGTACGATCCATTCTAATTCATTCTTACGATCAGTTCTAATTCATTCACAAAATCTATTCCAATTATTTCATACGATCCATTCTAATTCATTCGCACGATCCATTCTAATTCATTCGTACGATCCATTCTAATTCTTTCACACGATCCATTCTAATTCATTCGTACGATCCATTCTAATTCATTCGTACGATCCATTCTAATTCATTCGCACGATCCATTCTAATTCATTCGTACGATCCATTCTAATTCATTCGTACGATCCATTCTAATTCATTCGCACAAATGTATCCATTCTAATTCATTCGTACGATCCATTCTAATTCATTCGCACGATCCATTCTAATTCATTCATACAATCCATTCTAATTCATTCGCACGAATGTATCCATTCTAATTAATTCGTACGATCCATTCTAATTCATTCGTATGATCTATTCTTATTCATTCGCACGATCCATTCTAATTGATTCGTACGATCCATTCTAATTTATTAATATGATCCATTCTAATTCATTCGTACGATCCATTCTAATTCATATCCACAAAGGTATCCATTCTAATCCACTCGTAGGATCCATTCTAATCCATTCGTACGATCCATTCTAATTCATTCGTACGATCCATTCTAATTCATTCGCTCGAATGTATCCATTCTAATCCATTCGTACGATCCATTCTAATCCATTCGTACGATCCATTCTAATTCATTCGCATGAATGTAACCATTCTAATTCATTCATTTGATCTATTCTAATTCATTCGTACGATCCATTCTAATTCATTCGTCCGATCCATTCTAATTCATTCGCACGAATGTATCCATTCTAATTCATTCGTACGATCCATTCTAATTCATTCGTAAGATCCATTCTAATTCATTCGTACGATCCATTCAAATTCATTCGTATGATCCATTCTAATTCATTCGCACGAATGTATCCATTCTAGTTCATTCGTACGATCCATTCTAATTCATTCGTACGATCCATTCTAATTCATTCGCACGATCCATTCTAATTCATTCGTACGATCAATTCTAATTCATTCGCACAAATGTATCCATTCTAATTCATTCATACGATCCATTCTAATTCATTCGTACGATCCATTCTAATTCATTCGTACGATCCATTCTAATTCGTTCGTCCGATCCATTCTAATTCATTCGCACGAATGTATCCATTCTTATTCATTCGTACGATCCATTCTAATTCATTCGTACGATCTATTCTAATTCATTCGCACGAATGTATCCATTCTAGTTCATTCATACGATCCATTCTAATTCATTCGTACGATCCATTCTAATTCATTCGCACGATCCATTCTAATTCATTCGTACGATCAATTCTAATTCATTCGTACGATCCATTCTAATTCACTCATACGATCCATTCTAATACATTCATACGATCCATTCTAATTCATTTGCACGAATATATCCATTCTAATTCTTTCGTACGATCCATTCTAATTCCTTCGTACGATCCATTCTAATTCATTCGTATGATCTATTCTAATTCATTCGTACGATCCATTCTAATTCATTCGTACGATCCATTCTAATTCCTTCGTACGATCCATTCTAATTCATTCGTACGATCCATTCTAATTCATTCATACAATCCATTCTAATTCTTTCACACGATCCATTCTAATTCATTCGTACGATCCATTCTAATTCATTCGTGCAATCCATTCTATTTCATTCGTACGATCCATTCTTACTCATTCGTACGATCCATTCTAATTCATTCACACGAATGTATCCATTCGTACGAATGAATTAGAATAGATTGTACGAATGAATTAGAATGGATCGTACGAATGAATTAGAATGGATCGTACGAAGGAATTAGAATGGATCGTACGAATGAAGTAGAATGCATCATACGAATGAATTAGATTGGATCGTACGAATGAATTAGAATGGATCGTATGAAGGAATTAGAATGGATCGTACGAATGAATTAGAATGGATCGTGTGAAAGAATTAGAATGGATTGTATGAATGAATTAGAATGGATCGTACGAATGAATTAGAATGGATCGTACGAATGAATTAGAATGGATCGTATGAAGGAATTAGAATGGATCATACGAATGAATTAGAATGGATCGTACGAATGAATTAGAATGGATCGTACGAATGAATTAGAATGGATATATTCGTGCAAATGAATTAGAATGGATCGTATGAATGTATTAGAATGGATCGTATGAGTGAATTAGAATGGATCGTACGAATGAATTAGAATAGATCGTACGAATGAATTAGAATGGATGGTACGAAGGAATTAGAATGGATCGTACGAATGAATTAGAATGGATCGTGTGAAAGAATTAGAATGGATTGTATGAATGAATTAGAATAGATCGTATGAATGAATTAGAATGGATCGTACGAATGAATTAGAATGGATCGTACGAATGAATTAGAATGGATCGTACGAATGAATCAGAATGGATACATTCGTGCGAATGAATTAGAATGGATACATTCGTGCGAAAGAATTAGAATAGATCGTATGAATAAATTAGAATGGATCCTATGAATGAATTAGAATAGATCGTGCGTATGAATTAGAATGGATCGTACGAATGAATTAGAATGGATCGTGCTAATAAATTAGAATGGATCGTACGAATGAATAGAATGGATCGTATGAATGAATTAGAATGGATACCTTCGTGTGAATGTATTAGAATGGATCGTATGAATGAATTAGAATAGATTTTGTGAATGAATTAGAACTGATCGTACGAATGAATTAGAATGGATCGTGCGAATGAATTAGAATGGATCGTATGAATGAATTAGAATGGTTACATTCATGCGAATGAATTAGAATGGATCGTACGAATGGATTAGAATGGATCGTACGAATGGATTAGAATGGATACATTCGAGCGTACGAATGAAATAGAATAGATTGTACGAATGAATTAGAATGGATCCTACGAATGAATTAGAATGGATCGTGTGAAAGAATTAGAATGGATTGTATGAATGAATTAGAATGGATCGTATGAATGAATTAGAATGGATCGTGCGAATGAATTCGAATGGATCGTACGAATTCATTCTAATTCATTCATACAATCCATTTTAATTCTTTCACACGATCCATTCTAATTCATTCGTACGTTCCATTCTAATTCATTAGCACGATCCATGCTAATTCATTCGTTCGATCAATTCTAATTCATTAGCACGATCCATTCTAATTCATTCGTACGATCCATTCTAATTCATTAGCAAGATCCATTCTAATTCATTCATGGGATCCAATCTAATTCATTCATACAATCCATTCTAATTCATTCGCACGAATGTATCCATTCTAATTCATTCGTACGATCAGTTCTAATTCATTCACAAAATCTATTCTAATTCATTCATACGATCCATTCTAATTCATTCACACGAATGTATCCATTCTAATTCATTCATACGATCCATTCTAATTCATTCGTACGATCCATTCTAATTCACTCATACGATCCATTCTAATACATTCATACCATCCATTCTAATTCATTTGCACGAATATATCCCTTGTAATACATTCGTACGATCCATTCTAATTCCTTCGTACGATCCATTCTAATTCATTCGTACGATCTATTCTATTTCATTCATACGATCCATTCTTACTCATTCATACGATCCATTCTAATTCATTCGTCCGATCCATTCTAATTCATTCGCACGAATGTATCCATTCTAATTCATTCGTTCTAATTCATTCGTACGATCCATTCTAATTCATTCGTACGATCCATTCTAATTCATTCGCACGAATGTATCCATTCTAGTTCATTCGTACGATCCATTCTAATTCATTCGCACAATCCATTCTATTTCATTCGTACGATCCATTCTTACTCATTCGTATGATCCATTATTGATACATTCGTGCGAATGAATTAGAATGGATCATACGAATGAGTAAGAATGGATCGTACGAATGAAATAGAATGGATTGTGCGAATGAATTAGAATGGATCGTACGAATGAATTAGAATGGATCGTGTGAAAGAATTAGAATGGATTGTATGAATGAATTAGAATAGATCGTATGAATGAATTAGAATGGATCGTACGAATGAATTAGAATGGATCGTACGAATGAATTAGAATGGATCGTACGAATGAATTAGAATGGATACATTCGTGCGAATGAACTAGAATGGATACATTCGTGCGAAAGAATTAGAATAGATCGTATGAATGAATTAGAATGGATCCTATGAATGAATTAGAATGGATCGTGCGAATGAATTAGAATGGATCGTATGAATGAATTAGAATGGATCGTGCTAATGAACTAGAATTGATCGATCGAATGAATTAGCATGGATCGTGCTCATGAATTAGAATGGAACGTACGAATGAATTAGAATGGATCGTACGAATGAATTAGAATGGATCGTACGAATGAATTAGAATGGATACATTCGTGCGAATGAATTAGAATGGATCGTATGAATGAATTAGAATGGATCGTACGAATGAATTAGAATGGATCGTGCGAATGAATTAGAATGGATCGTACGAATGAATTAGAATGGATCGTACGAATGAATTAGAATGGATCTTACGAATGAATTAGAATAGATCGTACGAATGAATTAGAATGGATCATACAAATGAATTAGAATGGATATATTCATGCGAATGAATTAGAATGGATCGGACGAATGAATTAGAATGGATCGTACGAATGAATTAGAATGGATCGTACGAATGAATTGGAATGGATCGTACGAATAAATTAGAATGGATACATTCGTCCGAATGAATTAGAATGGATCATACGAATGAGTAAGAATGGATCGTACGAATGAAATAGAATAGATTGTACGAATGAATTAGAATGGATTCGTACGAATGAATTAGAATGGATACATTCGTGCGAATGAATTAGAATGGATTGTATGAATGAATTAGAATGGATCGTGTGAAAGAATTAGAATGGACTGTATGAATGAATTAGAATAGATCGTATGAATGAATTAGAATGGATCGTACGAATGAATTAGAATGGATCGTACGAATGAATTAGAATGGATCGTACGAATGAATTAGAATGGATTCGTACGAATGAATTAGAATGGATACATTCGTGCGAATGAATTAGAATGGATTGTACGAATGAATTAGAATGGATCGTGTGAAAGAATTAGAATGGATTGTATGAATGAATTAGAATAGATCGTATGAATGAATTAGAATGGATCGTATGAATGAATTAGAATGGATCGTATGAATGAATTAGAATGGATCGTACGAATGAATTAGAATGGATACATTCGTGCGAATGAATTAGAATGGATACATTCGTGCGAAAGAATTAGAATAGATCGTATGAAAGAATTAGAATGGATCCTATGAATGAATTAGAATGGATCGTGCGAGTGAATTAGAATGGATCGTACGAATGAATTAGAATGGATCGTACGAATGAATTAGAATGGATCGTGCTAATGAATTAGAATTGATCGAACGAATGAATTAGCATGGATCGTGCTAATGAATTAGAATGGAACGTACGAATGAATTAGAATGGATCATGTGAAAGAATTAGAATGGATTGTATGAATGAATTAGAATGAATTCGTACAATCCATTCGAATTCATTCGCACGATCCATTCTAATTCATTCATACGATCCATTCTAATTCATTCATACAATCCATTGAAATTCTTTCACACGATCCATTCTAATTCATTCGTAGGATCCATTCTAATTCATTCGTACAATCTATTCTATTTCATTCGTACGATCCATTCTTACTCATTCGTATGATCCATTCTAATTCATTCGGACGAATGTATCCATTCTAATTTATTCGTACGATCCATTCTAATTCATTCGTACGATCCATTTTTACTCATTCGTATGATCCATTCTAATTCATTCGTACGATCCATTCTAATTCATTCGTACGATCCATTCTAATTCATTCGCACAATCTATTCTAATTCATTCGTACGATCCATTCTAATTCATTCGTACGATCGTACGAATGAATTAGAATGGATCGTATGGAATGAATTAGAATGGATTGTATGAATGAATTAGAATGGATACATTTGTGCGAATGAATTAGAATGGATCATACGAATGAGTAAGAATGGATCGTACGAATGAAATAGAATGGATTGTACGAATGAATTAGAATGGATCGTACAAATGAATTAGAATGAATCGTACGAATGAATTAGAATGGATCGTACGAATGAATTAGAATGGATCGTACGAATGAATAAGAATGGATTCGTACGAATGAATTAGAATGGATACATTCGTGCGAATGAATTAGAATGGATTGTACGAATGAATTAGAATGGATCGTGTGAAAGAATTAGAATGGATTGTATGAATGAATTAGAATGGATCGTACGAATGAATTAGAATGGATCGTACGAATGAATTAGAATGGATCGTACGAATGAATTAGAATGGATACATTCGTGCGAATGAATTAGAATGGATACATTCGTGCGAAAGAATTAGAATAGATCGTATGAATGAATTAGAATTGATCCTATGAATGAATTAGAATGGATTGTGCGAATGAATTAGAATGGATCGTACGAATGAATTAGAATGGATCGTACGAATGAATTAGAATGGATCGTGCTAATGAATTAGAATTGATCGAACGAATAAATTAGCATGGATCGTGCTAATGAATTAGAATGGAACGTACGAACGAATTAGAATGGATCATGTGAAAGAATTAGAATGGATTGTATGAATGAATTAGAATGAATTCGTACGATCCATTCAAATTCATTCGCACGATCCATTCTAATTGATTCATACGATCCATTCTAATTCATTCATACAATCCATTCAAATTCTTTCACACGATCCATTCTAATTCATTCGTAGGATCCATTCTAATTCATTCGTACAATCTATTCTATTTCATTCGTACGATCCATTCTTACTCATTCGTATGATCCATTCTAATTCATTCGGACGAATGTATCCATTCTTATTTATTCGTAGGATCCATTCTAATTCATTCGTACGATCCATTCTTACTCATTCGTATGATCCATTCTAATTCATTCGTACGATCCATTCTAATTCATTCGTACGATCCATTCTAATTCATTCGCACAATCTATTCTAATTCATTCGTACGATCCATTCTAATTCATTCGTACGATCGTACGAATGAATTAGAATGGATCGTACGGAATGAATTAGAATGGATTGTATGAATGAATTAGAATGGATACATTCGTGCGAATGAATTAGAATGGATCATACGAATGAGTACGAATGGATCGTACGAATGAAATAGAATGGATTGTACGAAATGGATCGTACAAATGAATTAGAATGGATCGTACGAATGAATTAGAATGGATCATACGAATGGGTAAGAATGGATCGTACAAATGAAATAGAATGGATTGTACGAATGAATTAGAATGGATCGTACGAATGAATTAGAATGGATCGTATGAAAGAATTAGAATGCATTGTATGAATGAATTAGAATGGATCGTATGAATGAATTAGAATGGATCGTGCGAATGAATTCGAATGGATCGCATGATCCATTCGAATAGAATGGATCGTATGAATGAATTAGAATGGATCGGGTAAATGAATTAGAATGGATCGTATGAATGAATTAGAATGGATCGTATGAATGAATTAGAATGGATCGTACGAATGAATTAGAATGGATCGTACGAATGAATTAGAATGGATCATACGAATGAATTAGAATGGATCATACGAATGAGTAAGAATGGATCGTACGAATGAAATAGAATGGATTGTACGAATGAATTAGAATGGATACATTCATGCGAATGAATTAGAATGGATCGGACGATTGAATTAGAATGGATCGTACGATTCATTCTATTTCATTCGTACGATCCATTCTAATACATTCGTACGATTCATGCTAATTCATTCGCACGATCCATTCTAATTCATTCGTACGATCCATTCTTATTCATTCATACGATCCATTCTAATTAATTCGCACAATCCATTCTAATTCATTCGTATGATCCATTCTAATTCATTCGTATGATCCATTCTAACTCATTCGGTGGATCCATTCTAATTCATTCGTACGATCCAATCTAATTCATTCCCCCGATCCATTCTAATTTATTCGTACGATCCATTCTAATTCATTCGTACGATCTATTCTAATTCATTTGCACGAATGTAACCATTTTAATTCATTCATACGATTCATTCTAATTCATTCGTATGAGCTATTCTAATTCATTCGTACGATCCATTCTAATTCATTCACACGAATGTATCCATTCTAATTCATTCATACGATCCATTCTAATTTATTTGTACGATCCATTCTAATTCACTCATACGATCCATTCTAATACATTCATACGATCCATTCTAATTCATTTGCACGAATATATCCATTCTAATTCATTCGTACGATCCATTCTAATTCCTTCGTACGATCCATTCTAATTCATTCGTACGATCTATTCTATTTCATTCGTACGATCCATTCTTACTCATTCGTACGATCCATTCTAATTCATTCGACCGATCCATTCTAATTCATTCGCACGAATGTATCCATTCTAATTCATTCGTTCGATCAATTCTAATTCTTTAGCACGATCCATTCTAATTCATTCGTACGATCCATTCTAATTCATTCGCACGATCCATTCTAATTCATTCATACGATCCATTCTAATTCATTCATACGATCTATTCTAATTCTTTCGCACGAATGTATCCATTCTAATTCATTCGCACGAATGTATCCATTCTAATTCATTCGTACGATCCATTCTAATTCATTCGTACGATCCATTCTAATTCATTCATACGATCCATTCTAATTCATTCGTACGATCCATTCTAATTCATTCGTACGATCCATTCTAATTCATTCGTACGATCCATTCAAATTCATTCGTACGATCTATTCTAATTCATTCATATGATCCATTCTAATTTCATTCGTACGATCCACTCTAATACATTCGCTCGAATGTATCCATTCTAATCCATTTGTACGATCCATTCTAATCCATTCGTACGATCCATTCTAATTCATTCGCATGAATGTAACCATTCTAATTCATTCATTTGATCCATTCTAATTCATTCGTACGATCCATTCTAATTCATTCGTCCGATCCATTCTAATTCATTCGCACGAATGTATCCATTCTAATCCATTCGTAAGATCCATTCTAATTCATTCGTACGATCCATTCTAATTCATTCGTACGATCCATTCTAATTCATTAATATGATCCATTCTAATTCATTCGTACGATCCATTCTAATTCATATGCACAAAGGTATCCATTCTAATTCATTCGTACGATCCATTCTAATTCAGGATCGTACGAATGAATTAGAATGGATACATTCGTGCGAATGAATTAGAATTGATCGTACGAATGAATTAGAATGGCTCGTGTGAATGAATTATAACGGATCGTACGAATGAATTAGAATGGATCGTATGAATGAACTAGAATGGATACATTCGTGCGAATGAATTAGAATGGATCGTATGAATGAATTAGAATGGATCGTACGATCCATTCTAATTCATTCGTACGATCCATTCTAATTCATTCGTACAATCCATTCTATTTCATTCGTACGATCCATTCTTACTCATTCGTATGATCCATTCTAATTCATTCGTATGATCCATTCTAATTCATTCGTACGATCCATTCTAATTCATTCGTACGATCCATTCTTATTCATTCGCACGAATGTATCCATTTCATTCGTATGATCCATTAAAACAGAATGAATTAGAATTAGAATGGATCGTACGAATGAAATAGAATGGATTGTACGAATGAATTAGAATGGATCGTACAAATGAATTAGAATGGATCGTGCGAATGAATTAGAATGGATCGTACAAATGAATTAGAATTGATACATTCGTGCGAATGAATTAGAATGGATACATTCGTGCGAAAGAATTAGAATAGATCGTATGAATGAATTAGAATGGATCCTATGAATGAATTAGAATGGATCGTGCGAATGAATTAGAATGGATCGTACGAATGAATTAGAATGGATCGTGCTAATGAATTAGAATTGATCGAACGAATGAATTAGCATGGATCGTGCTAATGAATTAGAATGGAACGTACGAATGAATTAGAATGGATCGTGTGAAATAATTAGAATGGATTGTATGAATGAATTAGAATGAATTCGTACGATCCATTCGAATTCATTCGCACGATCCATTCTAATTCATTCATACGATCCATTCTAATTCATTCATACAATCCATTCTAATTCTTTCACACGATCCATTCTAATTCATTCGTAGGTTCCATTCTAATTCATTCTTACAATCTATTCTATTTCATTCGTACGATCCATTCTTACTCATTCGTATGATCCATTCTAATTCATTCGAACGAATGTATCCATTCTAATTTATTCGTACGATCCATTCTAATTCATTCGTACGATCCATTCTAATTCATTCGTACGATCCATTCTAATTCATTCATCCGATCCATTCTAATTCATTCGCACGAATGTATCCATTCTAATTCATTCGTATGATCCATTCTAATTCATTCGTAAGATCCATTCTAATTGATTCGTACGATCCATTCTAATTCATTCGTACGATCCATTCTAATTCATTCGCACGAATGTATCCATTCTAGTTCATTCGTACGATCCATTCTAATTCATTCGTACGATCCATTCTAATCCATTCGCACGATCCATTGTAATTCATTCGTACGATCCATTCTAATTCATTCATACAATCTATTCTAATTCATTCGCACGAATGTATCCATTCTAATTCATTCGTATATGATCCATTCTAATTCATTCGCACGAATGTATCCATTCTAATTCATTCATAAGATCCATTCTAATTCACTCATACGATTCATTCTAATAAGAATGAATTAGAATGGATCGTGCGAATGAATTAGAATGGATCGTACGAATGAAATAGAATGGATCGTGTGAAAGAATTAGAATGGATCGTACGAATGAATTAGAATGGATCGTGCGAATGAATTAGAATGGATACATTTGTGCGAATGAATTAGAATGGATCGTACGAATGAATTAGAATGGATCGTGCGAATGAATTAGAATGGATCGTACGAATGAATTAGAATGGATCGTACGAATGAACTTGAATGGATACATTCGTGCGAATGAATTAGAATGGATCGTACGAATGAATTAGAATGGATCGTACGAATGAATTAGAATGGATCTTACGAATGAATTATAATGGATCGTACGAATGAATTAGAACGGATCGTACGAATGAATTAGAATGGATCTTACGAATGAATTAGAATGGATCGTACGAATGAACTAGAATGGATACATTCGTGCGAATGAATTAGAATGGATCGTACGAATGAATTAGAATGGATCGTGTGAAAGAATTAGAATGGATTGTATGAATGAATTAGAATAGATCGTATGAATGAATTAGAATGGATCGTACGAATGAATTAGAATGGATCGTACGAATGAATTAGAATGGATACATTCATGCGAATGAATTAGAATGGATACATTCGTGCGAATGAATTAGAATAGATCGTACGAATGAATTAGAATGGATCGTACGAAGGAATTAGAATGGATCGTACGAATGAATTAGAATGGATATATTCGTGCAAATGAATTAGAATGGATCGTATGAATGTATTAGAATGGATCGTATGAGTGAATTAGAATGGATCGTACGAATGAATTAGAATGGATTGTATGAATGAATTAGAATGGATTGTATGAATGAATTAGAATGGATCGTACGAATGAATTAGAATGGATACATTCGTGCGAATGAATTAGAATGGATCGGACGAATGAATTAGAATGGATCGTACGAATGAATTAGAATGGATCGTACGAATGAATTAGAATGGATCGTACGAATAAATTAGAATGGATACATTCGTCCAAATGAATTAGAATAGATCTTGCGAATGAATTAGAATGGATCGTGCGAATGAATTAGAATGGATCGTACGAATGAATTAGAATGGATCGTACGAATGAACTAGAATGGATACATTCGTGCGAATGAATTAGAATGGATCATACAAATGAATTAGAATGGATCGTACGATTCATTCTAATTCATTCGTACGATCCATTCTAATACATTCGTACGATTCATGCTAATTCATTCGTACGATCCATTCTAATTCATTCGTACGATCCATTCTTATTCATTCATACGATCCATTCTAATTCATTCGCACAATCCATTCTAATTCATTCGTACAATCCATTCTAATTCATTCGTATGATCCATTCTAACTCATTCGGTGGATCCATTCTAATTCATTCGTACGATCCTTTCTAATTCATTCCCACGATCCATTCTAATTTATTCGTACGATCCATTCTAATTCATATGTACGATCTATTCTAATTCATTCGCACGAATGTAACCATTCTAATTCTTTCATACGATTCATTCTAATTCATTCGTATGAGCTATTCTAATTCATTCGTACGATCCATTCTAATTCATTCGTACGATCCATTGTAATTCATTCATACAATCCATTTAGATTCATTCGCACAAATGTATCCATTCAAATTCATTCGTACGATCCAGTCTAATTCATTCGTACGATCCATTCTAATTCATTCGCACGAATATATCCATTCTAATTCTTTCGTACGATGCATTCTAATTCATTCGTACGATCCATTCTAATTCATTCATTTGATCCATTCTAATTCATTCGTACGATCCATTCTAATTCATTCGTCCGATCCATTCTAATACATTCGCACGAATTTATCCATTCTAATTCATTCGTACGATCCATTCTAATTTATTCGTACGATCCATTCTAATTCATTCGTAAGATCCATTCTAATTCATTCGTACGATCCATTCTAATTCATTCGTACGATCCATTCTAATTCATTCGCACGAATGTATCCATTCTAGTTCATTCGTACGATCCATTCTAATTCATTCATACAATCCATTATAATTCATTCATACGATCCATTCTAATTCATTCGCACGAATGAATTAGAATGGTCGTACGAATGAATTAGAATGGATCATACGAATGAGTAAGAATGGATCGTACGAATGAATTAGAATGGATCGTACGAATAAATTAGAATGGATATATTCGTCCGAATGAATTAGAATGGATCATACGAATGAGTAAGAATGGATCGTATGAATGAAATAGAATAGATTGTACGAATGAATTAGAATGGATCCTACGAATGAATTAGAATGGATTGTGTGAAAGAATTAGAATGGATTGTATGAATGAATTAGAATGGATCGTATGAATGAATTAGAATGGATCGTGCGAATGAATTCGAATGGATCGTACGAATTCATTCTAATTCATTCATACAATCCATTCTAATTCTTTCACACGATCCATTCTAATGGATCGTGCGAATGAATTAGCATGGATCGTACGAATGAATTAGAATGAATCGTACGATCCATTCTAATTCATTCGCACGAATGTATCCATTCTAGTTCATTCATACGATCCATTCTAGTTCATTCGTACGATCCATTCTAATTCATTCGTACGATCCATTCTAATTCATTCGTATGATCCATTCTAATTAATTCGTATGATCTATTCTAATTCATTCGTACGATCCATTCTAATTCATTCATACAATCCATTCTAATTCATTCGCACGAATGTATCCATTCTAATTAATTCGTACGATCCATTCTAATTCATTCGTATGATCCATTGTTATTCATTCGCACGATCCAGTCTAATGGATTCGCACGATCAATTCTAATTCATTCGCACGAATGTATCCATTCTAATTCATTCATACGATCCATTCTAATTCATTCGTACGATCCATTCTAATTCATTCGCACAAAAGTATCCATTCTAATTCATTCGTACGATCTATTCTAATTCATTCTTACGATCAGTTCTAATTCATTCACAAAATCTATTCTAATTCATTCATACGATCCATTCTAATTCATTCGCACGATCCATTCTAATTCATTCGTACGATCCATTCTAATTCTTTCAGACGATCCATTCTAATTCATTCGTACGATCCATTCTAATTCATTCGCACGATCCATTCTAATTCATTCGTACGATCCATTCTAATTCATTCATACGATCCATTCTAATTCATTCGTACGATCCATTCTAATTCATTCGCACAAATGTATCCATTCTAATTCATTCGTACGATCCATTCTAATTCATTCGCACGATCCATTCTAATTCATTCGTACGATCCATTCTAATTCATTCGTACGATCCATTCTAATTCATTCGTACGATCCATTCTAATTAATTCGTATGATCCATTCTAATTAATTCGTACGATCCATTCTAATTCATTCATACGATCCATTCTAATTCATTCGCACGAATGTATATATTCTAATTAATTCGTACGATCCATTCTAATTCATTCGTATGATCTATTCTTATTCATTTGCACGATCCATTCTAATTGATTCGTACGATCCATTCGCATTCATTAATATGATCCATTCTAATTCATTCGTATGATCCATTCTAATTCATATCCACAAAGGTATCCATTCTAATCCATTCGTAGGATCCATTCTAATCCATTCGTACGATCCATTCTAATTCATTCGTACGATCCATTCTAATTCATTCGCTCGAATGTATCCATTCTAATCCATTCGTACGATCCATTCTAATCCATTCGTACGATCC